>JACGCM010001069.1:600000-900019 GCA_014058105.1 Kingdonia uniflora | reverse complement strand
CACCTGTATCCTAATAGTAATGGTTACCTTTGGGTATACCTCATTAAAATCTAGGTCATGGAAGAACAGCATGCAGCCAAACTATCCATAAAACACAGCTACACACTATAAACTAAGATCAATTGTACTGTGGTGATACATGTGTTATTAATCTTGTTATGATACAAATACAGCTACCCCAACAAAACTACTAAAAGATAGACTAACATACATGTATCTCCGTCGTGAAATCTACCACTTGGCAATTCTTAGTTGTTAGTAGATCGTTTTTGGTTGGCCTTTCTCTTGCTGTTCTCGCTAGATTGGCAAATTGCACGTTTCAAGTCCTTGGTCCTTGGATGCAGGGAGGTGCACAACAATTTCTTCATCAATTCTTACTTCTAATATATTCCTTCAAATCTTATATTATTTATGGTTACTGCTTAACCGGAAGCAAAGATTGATGAAATATTGCACTCCGTAGAACTCATATTAAATTTCCGTATGTAATAGAACCACAATTGTCTGATCTGCGTTTAAGCAAATCAAAAAGTTTGGTAAAACGAAAGTTGGTTTCTGATGGCCCCACTACGAAGAAAGAGAAGCATCTTTTGGGGCAAGAGTTAGATCTTTGGAAGAATCCAAATTGAGGCACCTCAAGAAACCTTTGGAGAGATCCAAATTGTGGACATCTCAAGAAAGCCTTTGAAAGAAGCATCAAATCTTTGTCCGTCAAGACACCCAAACCTCTAAGCCAGATTCACTTGGAGAGCGAGGCTTAGTGATGAGAAGTCCATCAAAGCAGCTGCTGCTGCACCGAAGAGAAAAAGCATTCAGTCCCTTGTTGGACAACGACGACAAAACAAGGTCTAATAAATATTTCAAGTATACATTTTTGACTAGATATTGCGTTTTATTTCTACTATAGGGCTTGTCAAATGATGTTTTACAGATAAATTTTGTTTTACTTGAAAACTCTGTAAGTCAGATACTTAACGCTCTAAAAGCAATTATTATGTTTTTGCTATTCAGTGCCTTTCAGTTTGCCAGAAATGCTATGACCACCTCCTTTTTTACCACTTGCTAATTGTTTTAGATCCAGGTCCTTTATGCCAAAATCACTTATCTCAGACATTTTTTCGAGAGGTCGAAACTATATTTCGATTTTGAATGCATATGAAACATTGGAAAAGACTTGAACACCGTAAGAATGTTGTTATTTGAAAAGTGCATTTTGTATGTTTTTGAATGCGCCGTAATCAAGATATAAAATATGCCAAGTGGATGGATTTAGAGTCATATTCTCATGTTTTATTACATATAATTTAGCTTTGGGCTTCCACCCCTAAATTTCATATGGTTTGACTTTGGTCCTCTATAATCATTATTCTCTCAATGCAGTTAATAGCGCTAATGGCAAAGTAATCATTCTCGATTACTTGAAAGATGTTACCAAAATCACGAGTTCCATCCACACATGCAACCTTAAATACACAGTGGACAAGATATAACCTATGGGGCAGGTTGAGCATTTTGTTGAGGTAATTACATCTCTCCCTGGTGAACTTAATAATTTTTTTGCTGTATATTCATGCTTTATCATCTGTGTTCATGCGCCTGTTAGAACTGCTTTCAAAAAAGCTAGATGATGGTGGCAGTAAGAGAGCAAAAGCTATTGTGCACCTGATTTCTCCAGAAGATCGATAGGGGGAAGTATTTGCCCGTTTCAATCTGTTTTACTCTGAATCATTATCCTCTTTGCTGACATACTTTTAATGGCCAATTAATGAAGAGTCGAAGCCAGGAAACTTGTTCAGGTGGTCAAAACTTAGGGGTACAGGGGATAGTCCTCGAAGATTTGTGTGTGTCTGTGGGGGCGGGGGGGGTGGAGGGTGTCCTTTTAAGAAATGATGTCCTACTTTTTTTCCTATCTTGCTACGTAGAGAACCAATTCTCAAGGTTTCGAGAGTACATAAGTTTAACATGCATTTTTCAGAAGAAGAAAATACTGTATGATGTTAAAATTTTTTAGAGTTGAAATACACGGGTTTAAAATACAAACACAGTTCCAGAATGACTTACATGTAAGATTTTGTTTCTGTATATTGATTAAGGGTTCATTGGGCTTACGAAAATTTTTTTGTTTAAGATTGTGGGCATGCCTGAGATTAAGGAGAGGCTCATCTAACACTACCATCCAACAACGTTAGAATATATTTATTTTTTTATACTGAAAAAGTGAAATTTGTGGTAGTCAGCTAGGTGGCCCTTAATAATTGCCTTAAGTTTGGGGATTTGGAGGTCAAACTCTTGAAAAAAATTGACTTGAGTTAATTGGTTCTAGAAAAAAATTGTTTTAGTAGGGTCATACACTAACGGCCTTTTTTTTTTTGATGATTCTGATTTCTGATTGCTGAATTTGAAATTGTGAACGATGAAGCTCAATGTAAAATCTTGTTTTTTATTTTACTGAATGAGAAGTGTGGAAATGTCCTGGAATTGTCAAATTGTCAAAATTACCAAAAAAAAAATCCGCACAACATGCTCTTCATTGATCACAATCTCTCACTGTACATGTGGACTCATGTCTATGCATTCATTTTGTTGTTTGTCGTGTTTAGCGTTCATTACTTTCTTTACTCGTCCTCCGACGGGGAACATGGTTTCAGGTTTCTGTATGTCTCTTCTCTTCCGCCATTGATGTGGAGGAAAAAAATAGACTTTTTTCGGTTTGATTATTTTGGGGATCAGAAGCAGAGTAATCTTGTGTTTGGGCCCATAATTTTCTGGAACATTTTATAACATTGAATCTTTCAAAGTAGAACCACTTTTATTACTTTCTTTAACCTCCTTCGCCACTGGAATTACTTCCTTTTTTTGGCAACGTAAAACCTTAGAGTAACAAGAGTCAAAAACCTAAAAACACAATAATCAAAGCATAATGTAAACATTAAATCCAAATTGGATAATGTACCATCGTTTGAGTTAGACAAATGATCGTGAAATCGTTGGGTTGTGTGAGAGGTTTTTGAGGATCGAATTGGATCTACGAAAGGGAAGTGATTTTCCGATCTTTTTTAGTATGGTTTGTGTTCTTATGAGGAACTCTTGTTCGGCGTCTAATTTGATTGTATGTTTGGGTGTTTCCTCCTTGGGACCTCCATTAGAAAAGAGATGTGTAGAGCGAGGTGGGGGGGATGTTGTGTTTGAGAAGAATACCATCTATATAATAGTGCTTTTGGGCTTCGACAAGTATACTTAAGTGGATCTTAGCTAATATTTGAGACCTTGTATGGGGCAAAACTGAAAAACAAGTAACCCTTATTTAAAATTTAAACTTAATGGTGTCAATTAAGTTAAAAAACAAGCATCCCTAAGTTTGCTAAAGTATATAAATGGAGATAGGAAACACAGTGGTGTCACATGGACGCCACGGGTCCCCCTAGCTTCCCCCCTGGAATTGATGTAAAACACTCATGTTAAAACAATTCCTGTTTTGCTCATCTTTTCATGTAATCCCTCATGTTTAAAAATAAATTCCGTTTTCTTTTTTGAATTTGTCCTTGTTTCTTTAGCCTCCTCTCCTCCTTATATTGTCCCAGTCTTAGATCTCTCTTATGTCTGCAGCTTCTGCGTGCTTAACTTTTCTCTAAATAAACTAACGTTAATCTATGTCTTTCATACTATTACTGACATATATCGCACTATTGTAAACGCTGAGCATTTATCTTGCACCTTTCCTTCTAGGATCGGTATACATCTTTGACGCCATTTTACAAAAGTTGTAAGCTTAAGAGGTTTGTGAGTTTTTTCTGTTGCTCGACTGATGCTATATCACCTGTTGTCAGTTCTTTTCCTTAACATACTTATTTATGGCTCTTCAAGCCCTATTATCTCTCAATATGCAACTATAACGGATCCTACAAGCTGTGATGAAACAAAAAGTACCAGCAAATGAGGTCACAGTATCACACAGCAAAGAGCTCTTGGTTTTTTTTTTTTGAGAAACAAAGCCGTTAGGAACATTGGTATCTGGTTATCTCTAGTGCATATTGTATATCATCATCACATGCTGTTCTTCTTTTCATCTTTTTCTTGTCCTCTATTGAGAAATGAGACGGGATACCTATACGGTAAAAATTTGGTACCAACCTGAATTATAATGTGAATGTCTCTTTTGTAGTTATGTAACTAGAATGGATAGAATTCATACATGCTTCCAAAGTGCTTCTCCACTCTGAACATGAACCTAATATATACACTCAGGAAAACAAGCCCCTAATTAATTAATTTTTGCGTAACCTAAATTCAAAAGTGAATTTGCAAATTCAACTACTTCAACATAGAAATATATTGCATTGGGCCAAACATGAATTCAGAGATGCCTGCCTATAAAGAATAATCTCTGTCACATGATGCCCGTGCAGATCCACTACCGGAGGAGAGAGAACAAATCCTTGAAGACGACCGAAATCAACTAATTAAAATCCTCTTACTGTTGTTCTTATTGTATAAGTTGTATTATTTCTACAGATTGTTAACTTGGACTAAATATCACATTTTTTAAGCAGATTGTTGACATGCCACTGGTATGGTTCAGAATGGTGATACGGTAGCACTTTTCTACAATTTTCTTTTCTGAGTATGCATCTTGTTTCTTTCTCTTTTTTCCTTGTTTGCGAAAAAATCATAATACTGAAACAGTGCATTATTTTCTTGGCCTTGTTTATCAGAAAGTTCTGCATCTTTAATTATCACCATGTACGTTCAGAAAGTTCTGGTCCCTTTTGATGTCGTCAGCTCAATGTGTCCCTCTTTTTCTTATGTACTCACGTATTCAACTATTGAATTTTTACTCGCCCAAGTTTTCTGCCCTCTTTGTTTAAAAAAAAAAACACTAGTGGATCAGCAGATTTTACTGATTACCAAACTGATTTGGATTCCCAAGTCAGATAGTAGCACTTTTGAGATGCCTAATGACAGCCCATGTTCCTCCTGCACCACGTGGATGCCTACCCACCAAGTCTTAAGAACAACACCATTATTTGGCGAGTGTTCACGTCAGCACTTTTCAGTGTGTAAAGCTAAAACATTTGTTTTTGGAATTCGCATATAGTCCGTTGATTCAAACAGCTATGCAACCTTATACATCAGCTACCCTCAGTCGGCCTCGATGAGCTGAGTTAACAGCTTTGAGACGGCATTATTGGCTTGCCTCCGCCTCATTTAATATTTTGAGGATTTAATTCTCTGCATCCATATATTTATATTTAAGGCAGTCTTTCTCTCTCTCACATTTCGCTAGTCTTTTTGGTTGCTTTGCTTCAAGCTGGAGAACCAAGCTTGAAGTTCCGGATTGTTTTAGCTAAGCCGCATTCAATGAAGTACTAATTGCTCCTTTAAACAGATAGTTGACTTTTGCTGTGGCTGCAACGATTTCAGTCAAATTTTGAAAGAAACTTCTTGAACTGGAAGAAAATGTTCATCATAAACTTTGATATTATACGTCCAAAGTTTGTTTCGCTTTTCTAAAGTCTTTCTTTGTTTAACCAGGAGAATCTATTGAAATTAAAGAGAGATTTGGTTATGAATGTAATAATAGAAAATCAATTGCTTATAAAATAACCTAAAAACTACTGAAACATATGATGTTTTTTGTTTTTAATCCCTCATTAGGGTGGATGCTTAACAAATTCTTCTTGTCAGAATGATTTTGATTTTGAGAAAGAGACTGGATGGAAGTCAAAAGAGATATTGCCTACTGGATCGAATTGGTAATGACTAGTAATTTAAGCTTACCATTTACACACTAGCTTCCCATGTTCGCAAGTTTGTTGGATATCTGTTGCTCATGTTGTTGCGCCGCTTTACACATTTTTGTCTTTTGCTTTAAATAGATAATGGTTTTAAATCCCCCTTTTGGGTATAAGGCAACGCTTGCAACAATTTATAAACAAGGCACTTGAGTTCAAGCCTAAGCTTGTTATTCTTAATAGTTCCTCCGGAAAACTGAGCGGTAAGTGTGGTCCCTCCCTCTCTCCCTTCTTTCCTCCTTGTATACACACATTGACAATTATCTGCCTTCCGGCTAATGAAAGAGACTAGCATATGTTTGGTATGTGGTTGATAACAAACCCGCAGGATTGGTATAACAAGCAACCGTTTCCTTTTTCCTTTTATTTCAATTGATTATCTCTCTGCTGGTCAATTTTTGGTTACTAAAACCCGCAATTTCTTTGCAGTCTTTCTACTTACCTGGTTCTGTTGACAAAACCAACCAAATGGAGCAATGGCACGCAACACCCCCGCCTCTCTAATCTTGTGGATCACCCCATTTCACTGAAAGCCAAAGCAATAGCTCTGAGACAGGGCCCTCAGGTAATAGGTGGAACAATCACATTAAAGAACTAAGAAGAACCAATGTGCCTAGATACTTCACCAATTGAGATACCAATGGATGTATCTTCAGATCATGATGACTATGGCAACATTCCACCTTGTTTACCGGCCAGATGATAATTTCCAATCAAAATCCTATTGTTTGATAAACCAACATTAAAAATGGTTTAGCAATTGCGCCCAAGTCCCCGAATAAAGCTCCCCCAAACAATCAATGTGGAGCAAGAACGTCAAGATCACGTTCACAGAAAGCACAGCAGTCATGGGTCTTACGAAAAGTGTAGTGCAAAGATACCAAGAGGACAAGAGATAAAGGAGCAGTTTTAAGTGGGCATCTCTGACACACGACCTATGCCAGAAACGAGATCCAGATTGTTCCCTGTTCAGGCCACACAATCTTGTCATCCGTTCTGGCAGTCATAAACTTGTCTCTGTAAGGGCAGATAGAAAGAAACATCAGAACTTGTCTGTCCAACCAATCTAGCACGTCCGAAAATCTTGACGACCTTGAAACGCGAATATAGCTCCGGAACATTTCGAGGCTTCGGACGTAATCACGGGCCTAATTCGAATTAGATAATATAGAAGTATAGTGGGAGATGTGGGACGCCTTATTCAAAATTATGGAGGACTAGGTCAGGATTCTTTTCAAAGCGAACTATATCCCTCAAGCTCGCTTGTACATTCTTGGGTTCTAACACCTTCGGCCCAATACATGCCATTGCTTCGTAGTCAAAGACATCTTACAACCCGGCAAACTCGTCAGCGATGAACCGCTATGCACCACGTCTAGACATTTGAATTATGAGAACTGGTAATTTTGGGGGTGGAAATGCCGCCGGTGGGAAGAAATGCATGTATAGCACTCCGGGGCAGTTATATCCTCCTAGGACCCAGGCTATTTTCCTCCAGATAACCTCATTTGGGGTTTTCTCAGGCCTCCACGACTTTATTCTTACCAAAACTCGTCTGGATGCTGAAGTGAGACGAAGTAAGGACTTGCAGCGTCAGTCTCGGTGATGGTGCCCTCATGGCAGAGTACCTAAAATAGATTCCCTTGAGCATGTCTTGTCAAATATATTTTTAAGTATTAAGTCTATAAATATGATGGGGGAAATTTTGAGGATCGACACTATGAATTATACGGGGGACAGCGATAGAATAGCTTAAGCTGCCAGCTCAGCCGCATTGGGGGGGAGATACGCCTTAAAAATTCCCCCCCAATAGTTTTATGTCTTAACTTTTCTTTGTTATTTTCACTTTTTAGGGAGAGTAACTTTATATTCTTTTCCCTCCATGTAATAGTAGACAATTAGAAAAGTATATATGGAAGGCAGTCTACACGTCAATAGTTATATCGGCTTTGAGTCATTGGGAACAGCTCTGATGTGGTGCCACAACGAAAGAGTGTAGCTATTTAGCGTTATAGTTTTTGATATGGGGATCTGTTGATGGCTAACTAAAGTGTACTAGCTCCGGGGATTCTGGTCTTCTATTCCAAAATTACGTGACATGGAAAGTAGAATGTTATTGGTAGATGTGTTTGAAGTCGCATATGTGGTGCATTGTTGTTCTAACTTGTCCTAATCAACAAAGTGTATGATCAGGTTCTCTTTGGCCGTATATAGTTCTTCAGAATGATTTTTTCAGTTTCACACCGAGATATCCTTTTCAGAGGAAAAAAAATGTGTATTGAAGGGTTACACTTAGTCTTTGAGACTCGTCTATAATTGTGTAGTTGTAACTTTTTATTAGGAATGATTCCTACTGACCGGTCTTCCACAAGTAGTTTTTGTTTTACTTCTTGGGGAAGGTTTAGAGACACTCAGTCTCACGTAACCACAACCATCTCTAATAGAGTTGAGTGGCTCTCAAATTTGGGAGTTTCCTATAAAGGAAATGAGGTGGAAATTAGGGTTCCTACCTGCCTCTTCTCTCTCTCCGTCACTCACATTTCCCTCTCTTTTCAACCCAGACCGTCATCACATTTGAAATTTTGTCTCTCACTCTCTCTCTCCCACCTCTCCCTCTCTCTCTCCAAACAAACCAAATTCCCTCCAAATACATCTATATCACTCTCACTCATGCGAACTTTCGATACTCTTTCTCTGTCTCTTCACTCCTGTCTCTCTCCATCACTCTCTCGTCATTAGAGACTGAGACAGTCGTATCGAAGAGAAGTACCATTGAATTCAACCCTTCGAGACCTTATCCATTCATTTGAGGCAGCAGAGGTGATGGGACGAGTTTGATCAGTGGAATTCGACAACACTTGCAGAGGGTAAATCCCATTATCATGGACAAATTGTTGTCTGATTCTTCGTCACCTTTGTGTAATGCATTTGTGTATTGGCAACTTCAATCTGTCGAAATAAAAGACAAAAAAAAAAAGAACAAGAAACAATAGGCTAAACAAAAGAGGCCCGAACATAACAAAAAATCGTCAATATTTGACCTAAATAACCTAATTAGAACTTTAAATTTGATTATTAACCTCTAGATTGTCGATTTCGTAATATTTGACCCTAGTAACTAAGTCCATTGACATAAGTTTGTCTGAAATGGATATTGAAGTGAGAGTTGAGTTAGCGCACACTTTTGTAGTGTCGAATTCGACAATTTAGCAGTGTAAAGTATGTTCATCCTATCTAAGTTGAGTTGAAGTTATAGGTAACGCTAAAGTATTATGTGAAGAATTGTCGAGAAATTGAGAATATTAAAGTGAAATTGAGTTAAGCCCTTGTATTGGTCGAACGCGACAATTTACAGTGTAATTGTGTTATGGTGTACATAATATTGTCGAATTCGGACAATATGAATTCACCTGGTTCCAACATTTTTTGATTTATAGCTTGTTTAATCTAAATTTATGTCGAATTCGACAAATAGTTACATATAACTTTACTCTTGAAATAAGTATTGTCGAATTCATATATTTCGCCAAGCAATGGGCTTATTTTACCTAATATTGTCGAAAAAAAAAAAAAACCATCGACAATTAGCCAAGTGCAATTTTGTTTCAATGCTCTTGCAGCAATATCGGGGAGTTACCACTGATGAGGTAACAAGTTACACAAAAAACAAAAAAAAAAAAACAAAAAAACAAAAAAAAAAAAAAAAAAGACACCAAACACAAAATATGAATTTAAGCTCACTCCTCAATCGAGGAAAAAAGAGAGTTGGACTAAGAAGGAGATCTACTTACATATATTAGAATGATAAAAACTACTTGACCGCCAAGCCATCGTCGTTCTCTCTAACACTATTGACATGCAAATGAGGGTTTTGTGAATGTGTGAAGATTCCACTGAGTCTGCCGACAGGTGTGAATATTCCCCATGTTTCAGAACTTTGAGACTGTAGTCGCTGCACGCGGTTTGGGAGCCCTCAACACCACCGCTCCCAAATGTTTTCCTGATTTTGATGTAAAATATTCCTATTTTGAGGGTGGTTATTCGGAAGGTGGGGCTTACAGAGACAAAAACAAAAGAAACAAACAAAGAAAAAAAGAAAAAAGCGCTATCCGTAGATGATAAAGCCTACGGGATGCTTCTGTGTCCATGGAGCGGGTCGATCGCGCTAGGGCAGGTATTTATTATTTAATGGAATCTCGTCTTTGAATTATGTTATGTTATTCCTATTATTATAGTTACATGTTGTTGCATAATCACTATTATTGTTCAGAGAGTAGCTTCCCATTTCGTAGTCATCATCACCAGTCTACTTGGACCTAGCAAAGAACCCAGTGTCCAAGATGTCGTAAAGTTAAGGGTTTTGGAAAGGAGTGGGGCCATATCCATAATTATTATAACTCTGCCCTCATTGTGCTTTTTAAGGCGTTGCAGGCCGAAACTAATCTTTCCCTTCAATGGGCGCCGATGACTCCACTCTCAGATATCAGGGCACTACAGTGAAAACTTACAAGCAATATATTAAGATGCGGTTGTTTGTCAAGAGACCCTGCCATGCCCTTGTTATAATATTTTCATCCTCGTTATTCTCAAAAGCAATCCTCCTGATAAAAGAGTAGGAACCATCAAGGCACTAATGCTTCAGCTCTTCAGAGAATGAGCAACAAATAAAACTGTAAATATAACTGGTGAATACCTAGGTAAGCACTTCCTGTGATATGCCTTTGGACAACGCCTACACAGTGCAAACTGTAACTCTCGGACATCCTTATTTTCATGTTCCTTACATATATGGCACTTATGTACAGGACACGTGAAGGATTCTCCTGCAGCAATTTTTTTTTCGAATTCTCCTGCCTCAGCGCCATTCTCTACATACAACAGATTTGCTACACATCGTGGATGATAAAAGTAACCACACGTCGCCGAAGCACAGGGAAACACCTGAAATGTAATTCCCATGTATGAAATACATAGCATACTGAGAACATCGTATGATGATATATAAGCCGATACTTTCCATAATTCCATTTGACAACAGATAAAACTAACGGCAATGATAATTCTTTTACTCAGACATTAGTTGATGATAAAATTTCATACAAGAATCCTGGAAAACAAATATTCCTTATGAAAAAATGGACATGTCAACCATTTTTTTAAAGTCACTGCACCATGCTCACCATCCGTGTTTACCTTTTACAAAAATATACTAAGATATAATTACTGTGCAAAATATGTAACATATAAGATTGTTGATTCACTTATATTATGCTATCACAAGAGATTATTTCTAGAGAATGCATAAGCTAGAGACTCTAAGAGGCCTGAGAAGTTCAATTACTAAGCAAGTTACATTATTTGTTCATCAGTCAGTAGACCAGTATATGTTGGATTTATGCAAAACTTCCCTGTAGGATCATTCCAATGTCATACTAAGAATTGCAAATGGCAATTTGGAAAGGCGAGAGGAAAAAAAGACTAGTAATCAAGAAGAATAAATAGGTGCATTTCAGCTATATAAACGATCTTTCATCAATGATGCTGTACTTTAATCATATGTACAGGTATATAATATTGTTATTCAGTAAAAAATAAGATTAGCGATGGAGCCTAGTAAAAAAAATGGAATTTAGAGATTGAACATCGAGAGAATGTAATTTAACTATCATTAAACTGCAGAGTAAGTGAACCAGAAATGAAGAGGTCAATGGAAAAAGGGTTCCATTAGCCATAAAAGGATTTCATTTATTTCAATAAATTTAATTAAAAAAATATGCAAACCTACATACCTCAGCACCAGCAGATTTATCCGAAGAACCCAGCTTTCCACAAACATAGCAGGAGTGAATCTTATGAGTGCAATTGGGACACATAAAGTTTTGAATTGCCTGAAAAAGCCATGTATATTGTAAGCATAATTACTATTTTCATCTTCTTCGCCTTTTAAATAGGAGATTAGACTTATTTCTAATAGGAAAAATAATAAAATATAAAAAAAGAACAAAAGGCCCACACCTCCAGTTGTGATTTAGAATAGCCAAGTGTTTCACACTGTGAGTCCGTACCAGTACCTCTCAATGCATGAAAAGATCTCATGCACCTTCCCTCACAACTGTAGTAAAAAACACAGCACAAGATATTAAATAAGTTAAGTGTACCGAGTCAATTAAACCTTCTTACAATTATCTCAAAATTACATTTTCAATCTTCAAAAAACATTAAATACCAAGTATATCGACCCGAAAAGGTATATTCTCGCGCATCAATGGGATATTAAGAAAGAGGAAGATTCAAAGGGAAAAAGATGAGAAGATTTCCTGTAAACTATATACAAGGTACGTGCACTGTAAATTCCAAAAGGGTACTATATACAGTACATTCTAAGAGAGTACTATACTAACTCTTGACTCTTAAGAAAGATGGGCCCTATCTCTCCTGTGAGATTTATATCTATCCAAGTATAGCACCTAGGTTGATTTTTTTTTCTCCATATACAACTGAAGTTTGGCTTACCCAGTTAGGAATTTTTTCTCTCCCCTTTCTATAGATCAACTCTCTCACTCCAGGTTAGATTACCCTATGATAATGGTATTATGCTTTTCTTTTCCATTTCTTTTTCTAAATAAATTGAAACGTAAGATCAAAAGAACCAACAAAGCCTTTTTATCTGATGCTAACTTCACCTCTTCGTTTCTATTATCTTTTTACTGTATTATTCCCCTAAGAATGCCCTCCCAATCTGGCAGTGTCCTATATCATACTGTACCTCAATAACATCCTAGTAGCAAGTTTAGAAAGAGAATTATATAACCAAATATTTGTGTAGTAGAGATTATGTCTTTTCTAATTCGAATTGTTGCATGCAACTTCTTCTCTTCCTTTTTTAACAATTTAGGCTTTCTAGAAAACAACTTGGGGCGTCTTATGCCGTTTTAGCTCCAGAATGCAAATTTTCAAGAAAAATTATTACGTACTTTAATTGGTTTTTTTTATAAACTTATACTACATCTTTATAACGTAGACAGTAACACATGTTCCCAGTATGAGTACGTACAACCCCAGACACAATGCCTTACAAAAGTCTGAGTACCAACAAGTATGTAAATTTGTTATCACAAATTATGTTAACTAAATTCACTTACATACGAGATATATAATACTAGTAAAGGTAAAATAAGAAACAAGTCATGATAGCTGAAATTATATTCATTAACAACTGGAAGTTACTGAAAATAAATAAATATATACAGAAGAAAAGCAAACAACTTACCATAAAATTTCACCACCGTCATCACACATAGCACAAACAGAATCAAATAAATCTGTCTCTTCCTCAGATTCATACCCATCAGCCTCTCCAATGGCTTCATCCAACTCTTCATCTTCTTCAACAATGAATTTAGATTTTTTGACATCTGTTTCATTATCCTGCCAGGACAGACTTCTTAAATGGGGTGGAATAGCTTAAAAAAACACTAAACTTAAAATGAATTTAAGTACGAAAAGTTCTCTCAAGATTTTTTTTTTAAACAACGACTAACCTCAACAAATACTTTCCTCTTCTTCGGATTCTCAAGGAATTCACATAGATACTGTTTCAAGAAAAAACTATGAGGATCGCAAAGTATATCTCATTGAGGGCAATATATATATTAATTAAAAAAAATTATTCAAGACAAAACCATGAGCAGTGTTATCCCCTAGAAAAAATATATAGTTCAGGCAAAAAACATCAGCAATGTGTTGGCCCCTAGCATGGCTCAAAAAATTGAAATTGGGACCTGGGTCGCCTACGTCCGATCCTAGTTGGACCGTTCAATCCCAAGTTAGATAGGACAACCCGATCCCAAGTTGGTCTGAGTTTTTATTTTAATAAAAAAATTATAGCTATTTGCTTCTTTTTTATGAATATAAAATTTATTGATGAAAGAACGCACACAACACCCCGAAAACGAACAAGAACAGAGAAAAGAAATATACCCACTTCTCTAAGAGGCTATAAAAACAAAAAAACTAAACTAAGACCCATCAAGTGGAACCCATGATAGTCTCCCTCCATTTAATCATAAAAGACTCAAAAGATGTTCCCGACATATCCGAAGCGGCTTTGCTCCACCAAAAGATTAAAGCTTTAGTTGACACCAACACCGAGGATCTCGACTTCTTTATCCCTTCAAACTTCCTTGCATTACGTTCTAGTAAGGTTGTACACGGTCCGGTTCGGTCCAGTTTTGACCCTAAACCGCGAACCGATCCGGACACCACCGGTTTTTGAGAACACCGAACCGGCCTCATAAAGAACCGAACCGGTCGGTCCAGTTTCGGTTCGGTTTTTATATCTGTGTGTTTTGGATTTGGTTTCTTCTTCTATCATGCAGCAGCCATAGGCCAGGCCTATTAGGCCCATAATAAGTTCTTTTTCTCTAAGGCCTATTAGGCCCATAATAAGTTCTTTTTCCCTCATGGAGATATCAGTCATCAGATATGTGGGATAGGCCCATAATAAGTTCTTCTAACAAAATGGACAGTTATAATATCACAAAGCAGCCATAATATCATAAATTCAGAATGGACAGCAGCAGCCAATAGCCATAACCAAATGGACTAGGAGTCTAGGAGAGCAATGCATGCCATAACAAAATGGACATCATAATGGATAGCAGCCATAACAAAATGGACAGCCATAATATCAGAAATTCCCAATACTTATAATAGGAAAAAAAAATGGACAATAGTTCTTCGGATTTCGATCAAGTGTTCCAAAATTTCCGCATGATCTTGACTTAGTTCTTCGGTAACTAAATTGCCCATCGCCTTTTCGCTGCCACCTGATGTAACATTCTCTCTATGTGAACTCTTGTTTCCTGATCCACCTCCCAACTGATACAAGTGGTGCCATTGGCTCTGCCTAATCGATATCGCTTCTCTATTAGTTGAGCTACCAACTACAACAAAGTTCAGGCTTGGGTATTTTTTCAACGTTAACTCCTCAATCATATCATCACAATCACTCCTACTACATGGTTCAGAACTCGCATTAGTGCTTATAGATTTACCCTTTAAAGAATCTGTAAGTGCTTGTGGCGAGCTCTCACGCCAATCACTCCCAAATCACCAAATCAGAAACACAAATCAGAAAATCAGATAATCCCCACCAAAAGTATAACAGAAAATCAGAAACCCAAATCATAAATCCCCAAAATCATAAATCCCCAAATATTTGATTCAGTAATTGAGAAAGAGAGAGAGAGAGAGAGAGAGATTACCTGTGGCTGGAAGTCTGGAATTACAGTGGCCAGTGGTCGGTGGAAGTCTGGAACTACCAACTACCGGTGGTCGGTGTTTTGATATAATTTTAACCCCCTGTTAATGAATTAAAGATCTGTGGACTGTGGTGGTGGAAGGAAGAACCGTGGTGGAAGGAATTAAAAAACTGTGGTGGTGGTGGAAGAAGAGAGTAGAGAGAATTGTTGTGGTGGAAGGAATGAATCATGATGGTGGAAGGAAAGATCAGTACTCAGTAGAGAATTGTGGTGGTGAAATTGTGGGAGTGGAAGACTAGAGAGAGATCAAATCTCATCAGACTAGAGAAGACTAGAAGACTAGAGAGAAACTCGAGATACTGAGAGAGAGATCAGTATTAGAAGTCAAGCCTATATTATTAATTAGGCTAAATTTACCCCCGGTTCGGTTTGGTTGGTTAACCGGGGTAGGTAACCAGTAACCGAACCGGGGTAACCCGGTTCCTCGCTTTTTAACCGTAAACCGAACCGGCCTGTTAAAAACCGGAAAAAATTTTGTCGGTTCGTCCCGGTTCGGTTCGGTCTCGCGGTTTCTCTGTACAGCCCTACGTTTTAGCCAACTTGCCCACATCACCGCGAAAGGAAAAAATCGCCACAACACCTTACCACGACCAACAAGGTTCCTCGTATTCCAATTTGTTAAGAGCTCTTTAACATTCCTAAAATGCGGCTACGGTATGCCAATTCCAGTAAATAACTCAATCCAAATACTCTCAACGAACGGGCAAAGAAGGAAAATATGATCAATAGACTCCCCATCCTTTTTACAAATAAAACAAAAATTGACAATAAGAATTTTGCGTTTATGAAGATTGTTAATAGTAAGAGCTTTATTCAAGAACACCGTCCAAGCGAAGAAAGCCACCTTAGAAGGCAACTTGGGAATCCAAATTTTCTAAGTAGGGAAGGTTAAAGGAGTATTGTAGTTTGGATTATTCAAAGCCTTGTAAAACGTCTTAACAGAGAACACACCTTTAGTACAATCAATCCAAACCATCCTATCATCTTCTCGTTGACAATGATGAAAACTAGAAAGTTTATCCAAAAGAGAGGTAACAAGATCCAATTCCCAATCATTCAAGTTTCGATGGAAGCCAAGATTCCACGAAATACCTGTACGATCCTAGTTCATCGCCGCTAGAACTGAGCACTCATGATGATTATCTGATAAAGAGAAAAGTAATGAATACAATTCTCTAAGCGACGAGTCAAGAAGCCAACTATCCTCCCAAAACCTCACCCTATTACCAGCACCAACTCTAATCCTAACTCCTCTGCCAAAATTCTCACTAAACTTCATCACTCCCCTTTACACCCCAAGGTCTCAACCACCTCTCTACTACTCCACCCAAACTCCGTCACCCCAAACCTAGAAATAATAACTCTTTTCCACAAACAAACTTCTTCTTGCCCGAAACTCTATAACTATTTACATAACAACTCCCCATTCATCTTAGGCAGCTTCTTGATCCTCAACCCACCTTCCTCTCTAGACCTACAAACTTGATCCGAACCAACTTGATGGATCTTATGCTTCTCCGCCGAATCATTCCAAAGAAAATTTTCATAATAGACTCCGGAGTTTTTTCTACTCCCTTAAGAGTAAACAAAGACATAATAAACTGGAAGGCTAGAAAAAATATTTTTCAAAAGGGTAACCCTCCCACCTTTCAAAAGATACTTAGCCTTCCATCCACTAGATCTCCTAGAAAATCTCTCAATAACAGGATCCCATAAAGCCTTCGACTTTTACTTCGCTCCTAACGACAACCCTAAATAAGTAGAAGGAAAAATCTCTACACCACAACCCAATATCTCTGCTAAAGTAGACAAATTAGGGACCTCACCAACCCCCATAATCTTACTCTTGCTAAGATTAATACGAAGACCAAAAACTGCCTCAAAATAACACAAAAGACCTTGAAAGAACCGCAATTGATGCATAGAAGCTCCAACAAACTCTAAAGTATCATCTGCGACCTGAAGGTGCCTCACCTCCACCTTCACCTCCACCTGATCTTGACCAACCTTAAAACCGCCCATATCTCCATGTAACACCGCTCTATTTATCATCCTACCAAGAACCTCCGCAACCACAATAAAAAAAAAACGGATAGAGGATCCCCCTGACGAATTTCCCTCGTGCTCCTAAAATACCCCCAGAGAACAATTCACCAAAATAGAAAAGGACGCCGAAGATATACACTTGTTAAAATATATCAAGTCGATCCACTCCAAGAAGATTGGAGTAGACTCGCAAAAACTCGGACGACTCGATATGAATTCGAATGATTCGGAAACGATCCATTTTTTTTGCGAAAAAAACATACAAAATCAAATTGGACCAGGCCGATCATGAGTTAGATTGGGCAAATTCAGACTGATCGAATAGAAGTTTTTAAACCATGGCCCCTAGAATATTGCTTTATATAATGAAGCTTATTGTCAAAATCCCATAGGTCTCGGCTCGATTGCAACTTAGTATTTTATTTCTCTTTTATTTCATCTATTAACTTAAATAAAAGGAGTCATTTAGTGAGAAAGAAATTGAGGAAATTTAATTAACTTGTATTTGAATTTGATAAATTTAGGGTATTAGAAGAGACTAAGGGAATATTTGGGGAAGAGTTAAGGATGTCATATTCTAATTTATTTAAGGATGTATAGGATTTACAAATCATAAAGTTTTTTTTTTAAACTTTTGTTAGAAAACCCTATAATTACTCAAGTGATCTTGAGTAAATTAGAGTAATTACATCGATTTTCAAAAACAAAGCCATTCCTCCCAATAAGAATCTTAACACAGTTTCAAGAAGATTCGTTGCCTTCTAATATCACATATATGATCAAATGCAAGAGAAAATTAGAGCTTTATCATATGTGATAGGTCGTGAATCGTCGTGGATCATTCCCCACGTCATACACACCTCTTTTATTTATTTATTTATACTTTTAGCTTTCTCTTATTTATTTTATTTAGAGTATAATCTCTAATAGCTTAATTTTAGGGGATATTCTCATACTTTATATAGGGATGGAGAGTTAGGGTAAGTTTGTGAGAAAAGGCATTGTCTTAGGGAGAGATGTAAAGTTTGGGGTAAAACTAATAACCTAGGTCTTTGACCTTTAATTTTATGTGATTTGAAGAGATTTTAGTTTAATTGAGCGTCCGCAAATATAGTTTCTATAAACTTGGTACCAGAGCCATGAGCGATTCTAGGTTTGCCATGTATGTAAGGGCGACTGTCGAAATCGCAAAGATTGAGGCGAGTCTTGTGCCGGAGGATTCGATGATAATCGATCGAGTAAACTTGAAGATTAACCACCATGAAGGAACAACGGAGAGAGACGCTTGTCAAGTAACCGATATTATGAGTGGAGGAGGCGATAACGCGACGGGGAGTTCGCGATCAAAGTCCCACGAAGGGGTCGCAACTTTGGTGTGGGAAACCCACCCGATTGAAACCCCCAATGATCATGAAGTACAACCGTAGAAGACCAACACCGTGCTAATCAGAGGGGTGGTCGAAGAAATTGAGTGGGGCTTCGACAATTTATTCAGCAGCAACGAACCGACATATGAAATTGGGGAAGAAATTGCTAGCGATTCCGAAATCACAAGTTTCATTGAAGATGAAAAGATACAAAAACACACGATCGGCGTCACCAGAGTGCTTGACAAACCACTCAAGGTGGTGGGTCAATGAGCTTTTGGCGAGGAGTCGCCGGGGTTCGGCTTGGAAACGATAAAGCCACGGGAAAGCGAAAGAGGAACCGCGATATTTGAGAATTTGGCGACCAACGGAGTTGTTTAAATCATACGTGGACCCATCGGAGTAAATTTTCAAGGTTGAGGAAGGCCGAAAAACGACGGATTCAAAGTAGGGTTTCGACAGGCTGCGGAGAGAAGAGTCGGGGAAGAAAGGGAGTCGTCCCACGTGTTGATCACGAGCCACGTGCTTGGCACGGGTCGTGGCACACTATTAGGCATATCACATGGCACCCTTGGCAGCGGTCAGGGCACGGGTTTCATAAAACAAAGCAAAGGCAAAGACATGTCAGACATCGAGCAGACATCAAGCAGGACACAGGGCATGGAAGAGGCATGCAAGGCACCTGGCGAGGCATGCCATTATGTAAGCCTTGTGCACCTTACGCGCTACTTGTTTTAAAGCAAAAGGAGAGGCCTCTCTCCAAATCAACCAATAGGCAGGGGTGTTATGTCACACAAGTTTCATCTTACCCAATTAAAAACAACTCTGCCATTCTTGAGGGATCTCGCGATTCTACATATCGGAGACTTCGTGGCGAAAACTACGACAACCCCTCCGGGAAATCTCTCAAGGGCATCATTACCAATGCAACCCATTGCGGGCCCAATGCTACCCAAACTAAGATCGAGTTCGGCATCCACAAGAACGATCGCGATTCCACACGCGATCCTGGCAAACACTGGCAGAGACGAACAACGGGGGACCCACAACACAAATTTTAGTGGCTGGTACGATCCCTGGATCGGTGGACACACCCGATTACTCACCAGCTACAGTAAGAAATAGAGATGGTACTATATCAAGGAAAATTCCATCTTTAATTGCAGGAGATCATGAAAAGGAGCAAAACCCGACAATTTCCACGACGATAACCATCATCCCAAAGGCGTTGGGTGGTAATGCAAGGGTTGTAGGTCCCACGAAGTTGGCGATGATTTCGACGGGTACTACGACAACACAACCGTTTGTTGATCCGTATTGGGAGGAGTTTCTTGATCGTTCTTCAAAATCGTGGTTCTCCACGTTGTAAAACTACAAGTACTGCTAGTAGTTGTTAATCCAATGAAGTGACATGGACTTCAAGATGATGTGTTAACACGTCCAGTGGGTATACTAGCAAGTTATGGTAAAATTCGTGTTCGTCTTCCCGCTTCTTCCAACGTGCACTCTTGGTCTTTTATTGATGCTTTGCAGATTTTCTCGCCTGAGTTAAACCACTGAACCACCGATTTGCTGACCCCAATATAAAGTTCCTAGTTCCAGATATGTTTTTGCTTATTCATAGGTTTTTCGCTCGTATAAATTTTTAATGTGATAATAGCATTTTGTTGGCTAACTTGGTCGTTATCATGAATCAACAACGCTATGTATATATCACAAAAAAAGCTATTCAAAGCAAAAAAAAATTAACAACAAAAATAGATGTTATGTTATAATATAGTGGTAAGAATGGGTTTATACATACCTTCGATGTAGGTAATGTATCATCATATTTAACTGTATCAACAATTATAGTCAAGTGAGCCAACAGATCATTCTCAGAAGGTACGATGTCAAATGAGCTGCATATCACATGACAGTCATTTAGATTTATACTCGGAAACTATAAAATAGCATTAAGTAAAGTTCTGATCTCAGAAAATGTGTTGGATTCAGGAAACAAGTTGTTTCAACTCATTCTTTTAAGAGACTGCTTGAATGTCTTACAAACAAATATATATAAGATGAATAATGAGCGATGAAAATGTTGTTACAATGACAGCAGGCTGCTAGGGATAGGGATAAGAAGGGACTAGTGGTAAAAACAGTAGACACAGTCTAACACATAAAGCAGGACAGATTTAGGTCGAACTGATGGTCTACTCGAGCAAAGTGTAATATTTTGCTATCCCAATATAGGTCAATGGTAGGGCCTCCAGCCAAAGCCTCAGCCAGCTTTAAAGTTTTGATGTATCTCCCACCCTTAGGACTTTGCTCTTCTTGATGTTACTATGAGGGCCCAAGCATAATTGAAAAGTGCACTAATGACATCTAAAGAGGACAGACTCATTTTTTGAGCTACAGTGCATTATATAATAGTATCATCCACAAATAAGAAATGAAATCTCAAGCCCTAAAATTATTTCTCCCCAAAAGCCACGGCTTTAGATAAGATTCTATGAAGAACTTCAACCTTTGGGATAAACAAGAGCAGTGAAAGCAGATAACTCTGTCCCATCCCCAAATAGTGTACTTTAAAAAAATTCAGAAAGGACAACTCAATACAACACATATCTGTGTTATGGATTTCTCTATGAAATACACTTCTGCACCCGTTTTCTAACCAGTGCCAAAGGACATTCTACATAAGAAGTTATCAAGAATCCCAACTAACAAGATGATAAGCCTACTCCGTACAATTCTTATGAACAATCCCCAGATTCCACACCTTTTTCTAGATCACACTTAATAACTATAAGAAATTCAGTTACAATTTGTCTTCCCCCATAAACGCTCCTTTTTCCTAGACATAATGTCAGATAGGACACCTTTAAGTCTTAAAACCATCAAGTTCTACAGTTCAAGCTGATGGGTATAAAATATGCGTTATACTATAACTCTGTAACCTTAAGGATGAGTTTAACAAAGGGGAGAATTAGCTCCAAAGTTAAAAAATTGGTTCACGTAAAGTCCCAAACTAAACTCGTGAAGTCCTCCTACTCCCTCAAGAATTTCATAAAAAGCAAATGTGAAAGTAAAACTATTAAGACCGGGAGACTTATCCACCACAAGACTCACATCTCTTCCTTAACAAAAGGTATCTCCAAATTCGCCCTAGTTTCCACTGAAATTACATTGAAGTGACATACAAACAAAATCTCCCAAATCACACTCAATAACAAATGAACCTAATTGCTAACTCACTTTTCCCCTCCCCTCCTAGAGCCCACCATTAAAGAACTGTTGTTGGCTGGTTTATACAAATGCCAATCTTACAAACGTACTTAAATGTCAATCTTTAGAGGTACTTGCCGTTGTTATCCCCTTCTTCAACTATCTCACACTAAAGTTATGTTCTCAATAGATCCCGCCAAACTAGCCCACTTCTGACATTTCACTCTTAGCCCTTTCTCCCTCATGGATAGCCCAACTTCTTCTATAACATACATCACATGCATTTCCAAGTTCAAATCCTTCAATCTCACATTAACCTTTTCAAAAATCCTAATCCAAGCTTAACTTTTACTTCAGCACTTTCAACTTCAATCTAAGAATTATTCCATGCCTTCCTTGGAACGAAAAAGAATTTCATCACCCCTCGACACATTCTTGAAAGCCTTAGATTTTAAGCAACATATTCTTTGAAACCAATCGGCGAACATGTTCTTGATCCCTACCACATTCCAAATCCGAGAGAGCGTTATTTGAGAAAGAGTTCTTTCATGCCTGCCTTGGACCGAGAAAGAATTCCACCACCTCTCGATCAAATCCTGAAAGCCTCAAATTTTAAGCAGCATATTCATTGAAACCAACCAGTGGACGTCTTATTGATCCAAACCACACTCCAAATCAAGGGGAGTGTTGCCCGAGACAGGTGTAGGCAAAGTCATTTAACTACTGATCCAGATAAACTCACTCTCCACCAAGGGTAACTACATCTAAGCTCTAGCAAAGTTTTTCACATTTCTACAAAAAGCCGTCTCATCGCTCTCATTAAAACTCCTTGAAAGCACCACGGCATCGGGAATGAACCCACCCAATCGTCAATCTGACTGAGAAACTAGGCCTTTTCAAAAAAAAATATAGATAAATTGGCCTGTGCACCCCCGTTAACGTACACTTGCTCTCAACTACAACCTACTTGCAACTATTTAATATTGTTAAGGCCCTTCATGACCTCTCCAATTGTGACTAGTATTGAATCCCACGTAATTAAATTTCCTCTACTTAACACCAGGTTCCCATATCTCATAAACCAGTCCATGACTCATGTCCTCAATCTTAGTTTACTTTTAACCGGTTTTTGGGTCAATCAGTTGGGTCAACCTGATTGACCCAAAAACCTGAAATCTCTGAATTCAGGTGGGTCAAGGCTACGTGTAATAGATTGCTTTTGCAAAGGTGAATCTCTCACTTAGATTTCACATTGATTGAATCTATACAGTTAAATAAGACGATTACTGCTTGAAAAATGAAGACTTTGAAGATTGGATTATGGAGATAATACACTTATTATTGTTTATTTGAATATAGATGAAGGTATTCCATTTATCGGGAACAAAAATGCAGTGCCTTGTCTTATGTTCTTTCAAGTGCAGTTTGAAAAAAGGGATAACTCTATTATTGTATTAGACAAATGCAACATAGAGATCTAAGAAAACTTGTCAAAATACAAAACCTGAAAACTTTACGCAAGTAGTCCCATATCGAATTTCCTGGTCTCTCCGGTTTCCTTTTTAAACAGTGAAGGAAATGCACCGTGACAAGGATGGTCTGGATTGTCTTCACAAAACTATATTGTGGTTTCTGAAGCATTAACCAATCTCTTTCTTTTGTAAGCACCGAAATCTCGGGTTTTATACCAGAAAGATCCATCTTCCATCCTATGACATGCTTATATATCTTTTGGAACCCGCCATCAGCTTTCCCGGTCAAAACTATCTGATTAATGGAGTCCTTATGGTCTCCGTCACTCCAATGAATAGGCAAAATGGAGAACGAAACTGGATTATCCTTGTCATCTAAAAAGGAATAGTTAGTAACATATTGTACAGCAGTTGTGCCCTCATCGTCCGATGATTCCATGAGTAATGAAAAATCTGAATACAGAAAGGTGCCCGCCTTCTTGAGTTATGCCTATCTTACAACCTACAAAAGAAAGTGACAAGAATCATAAGAAACAAAAACTTGTAAAAATCGACATTCCACAAAGTTGAAGTCAGAAACCTACTCAAAATGAACTACGCACGTTTTTCACCTCAGAACAAAAAAAATATAAAAACATCAAACTTCAAACAAAAGACATGATGTAGAATACATGCTGTGCTATGATGCCCAAATTGCAATAAAACTACTCAATCAAAAGTTTTGCTGCAACGATTTTTAAAAGTATACGAACATTATACATTTGTTATATAGGAGTGAAACACGAGCAACTAACCAAAGAGACACCCACGAGTAATCCTAGTAATCAGAAAAGTCGGGCGCCAGGTAAGTGCCCAACTCCTCGACTTGATCATTACCAACTTATCATCATCTGCGTTCATACGAGACATTTCTTATAAGGGAGTTGAATTTTTTAGTACCAGATTTGATAACACATTTAATAATCATATCAGCTCTGGTGGTTGGCTCTAAACGTGGTGTTCGTTCCCATGGGACAGAACAATTAACATTCAAACCCTGCAACAACCACTTCTTGCTGACTTCTACAATGTCTACGTCCGTCATAGTTTTATCCGGTGTAATAATTTGAACGTACAGCATAATATTGATTTTCTAGAGAAATAAATGCAGGAAATTTTTTTTTTGTGTAATGTCGCCAAGTCCAAGTGTTGTTGTCTATTATGTCTGCCTCTAAATATGTTTCTTAAAACCCTAAATCCCCTATCAACCGATAATCTTAAAGCTCGAGTGTGACGCAACGCCTAAGATAAGAAAGGCTCACTCACATCACATCAAACACCAAAAAAGATAAAATTATCAGATTAACCGTCTCGTGTTATTCGAGTTGTGTTGGTTTTCATTACTACAATTAGCAATCAACGAAGATATAATTCTACGATAAACCCCTAAAATCACTAACCCTAATTACAACATGAAAATTAAAAATGTAAAATCGAATTAGGGTACCTGCAAGGGTTTCGCATAAGCTTCCAGCAAAAGAAATCAAAAGTGATAATTTGGTGCTTTGAGTGTCTCTTTGACTCTTTAGAGGAATTGGGGTTCTTTGTTTTGGAAAAGAGTTTTAACATTTGGCTATGTTGGGAAGTGGGTGAATGCCGGAAGATATTTATCATATTTTCGGAAACAGCTCAAATACTCCATATCATTTGGCATTTTTCATTTTGATCAAAATTTATTCCCATTATTAAACTTGAATTCCGGTTGTCTAAATAAGATTTGGAGATGAGACTACTAGTGGTTGCAGTGGAAGTTGCACAAAATGTTTCACAATGTAGAAGACGAAGAAAATAGACGGGGAGAAGAGAAAAATTCCGGTTGTCTAAATAAGACGAGGAAAGCTAAAGAAAGATGACAAAAACGAGTGACATCTATGATTTTAACTTTGCTTGTATCCAGGAGCGGATCTTTAATATATATTATTTAACCAAGGCTAGAATGATTGATTTTACTACGTGTAATTCTTTCCTTTTACCAAAACGGAGCTCGGGCTGGAGCATAGGCTAGCCCACTCCTACTCTCCTAGATATGCTTTTGCTTGTATCGGACTTAGGAAGGGTTTTGTATTAGCGTAGGGGTTAACAAAAAAATGTCACAAAAAACATTGTTTGTCCCATGTATTTGTTCCCGTCTTCTTATTTTTCTCTCCTAATCTCTTCCCATCTCCTAGCTCTTAACCCTCTCTTTATCACCACTATTTTCTTCATCTCCCCATTTCCTCCCTCGTCTCTTCTAAGCTAATCTTCTCACAATCTCGTCCTCATGTTGCTTAAATAAGCCATATCACTTGCCTGTTTTCGTCTATTATTATTTTTTATCAACCAGTTAATGGCAACACAACCAACCGCCAAAAACACCTCTCCCTTTTCTCTTTCATCACCAAACCCTCAACGACTCTCTTTATCCCAAATACCCCGCGAAATGCTTCAAAACAACAATTCCCAAAATATCAAAACCCTAAAACACCAAAAACAATGAATTTTAAATCTACAAAATACAAAATACACAATCCCCACCCATGTCTACAATCGACCCAGAGCTCGAAAACATTGACCTCGATCCTTCAGACTTCAACTCATCTCTCCCTCTCAAGAAAGTCCCATTCGGCGATGTATTCGAAGCTTCGAGAGCGGGAGACACCGAGAGACTTGGATACTTGCTCGAATCGGGAGTGAATGTGAATGCGCGAGACCAATGGGATTCCGCTGCGTTGTATTACGCTTGTTTGGCTGGACATCTCGATGCGGCTCGAATGCTTCTTGAGAGTGGTGCCATTTGTTCAGAGCATACTTTTGATGGTGATAGGTGTCATTATGCCGCTCTTAATTTGAAAGTGAGGAAGTTGCTTAAGGCGTTTGAGGCGAGACCGCCACCGTTGGGACCGTTGCAAGCTGCATTGAGGGATATGTTCTTGGGGTGCAGGGCGAATGCGGCTTATCTTGATGATTCGGATGAACCAATTCAGACACTAGGTACATTTTGTAGATTATAGTTAACTCTAAGTCGTGCTTAATAATATGCAATAGCGGTTTGAGGTATGAAAAATTGGCCATTGTTGGTTATAATTTAGGACTGTCAACTATTGAGCCATATATGGTTTTTCGTCTGCTTAAAAGAACTGATATTGGAAAGTTTATGAGAAGATATCATGAAATGTTGGCGAGATATCGTGATATTGAAGAATTTGTCTGTCGATGTTATCAAATTCAGTATTAGTTGCATCTGCTCAAATTTTATAGCATGTACCAAGATATCAACAAAATAAGCTCAAACTACATGATTTGAGCGTGGAGTAGTGGATTGAAGCATGGTGCATATTGTCCAGTACCAAAGGTCTATTTGGTCGAGTCGGCCGAAATCAGACTTATCTCCGTGGCCCAAAAATAAAACCTCTTCTCCCTCTGATCCGTTATTTGAGCTCCATTGTTTCTTGATGCGATTGGCAAACTCTGAAGCTTCATATCTACCTCTCTATCGGACTCTCCTTTCAATCTTGAGCAGTTCCTCTCAGATTTGCTATCTTTGCTTTGTTTGGTCATCACATCTTCACCAACTCTCCTCAAGCCCCAAATGAGATTGAGATGAAATTGAGTTTCATCACCAGAAACACCAAAAAAACTGGTAAGCTTTCATGGTGTTTGAGTTTATACTTGTTTCAATATATATTTGGTATGGAGTTTTGGGTTTTTAGATTATTGTTTTTTTTTTTTGTATCTCTATTTGAATAAGTCTGACAAGTCATTTGCATAAGTTTCAATTTGCATCTTTTGGATTGTTTGTTGTTTTGAATGATTTTTTGTTTTATCGGCCCAAAGATCTACCTTGGCCGAGTCGGCCAAAATCGAACTTGTGTCCGTGACTTCTCACTCCCCTCTAAATTTTTTCCTCTTCTCAACTCTCCACCATTAATAGTGATTCGGTACTCCTGCTAAAACTCTCAGTTCCACCTCTTTCGTAAGTATACCTCTTATACGTGTTTTCATAGTGATTCTCCTGAGGTTGGGTTTGTTTCATTTGAGTTTGTGATTACAGTTTGTTGTTTGGGTTTGTGAATCTCTTATTCTCCGGATTGCTTGATTTGATCCTAGGGTTTAATTCTAGAAATTGATTAGACTTGAGGTCTCACACCATCCAATGGTATACTAGTAATATTGTCTGACCTACAGCATGATATAATTAGCTTATTTGGTTTAATGAGGTCTGTGAAATTGATGTTCCCACCTGCTATTATTTTCTTAGAAGGTAAAAAGAATATGTATTTATCGCAAAACAAACTTTACGGGATGAAAAAAGTACAACCCAAAGGAAAAGGAAATGAGAAGTAAAAAAATCACGTAAAAGGATCAGTTATAACTGAAGTCTTCCAACACATTCAATTGTCACCCGATATACTTGAAATTTGGATAAGCTCAATGTTATGGACTTTTTTCCACAAAGAAATACTAGAAAGTTGGAAGAAAAGGAGAGAGCACGAGAGGTGCTACACAAGGTAGTTGCTTTATTTTTATGGACTACAGCGGTTGTGGACAAGATGGACACGGTCTTTGAGTCTCTCATTGTTAGTTACTTTATCAAAGAAGAAAAATATCAAGAAATGTATAAGAACATTGCTTCTTAAAGAAATACCTATTTTGACTGGCAACAGAATAGATGAAAATAAATGCTCTATCTGAACAATCTCAACATTGTTTAGCTTTGATTGTTGTTATACGTAATCCTTAGTTTATTTATCAAGCTGATCACTGTAGTAGCACATGAACAGGTCTCTCATCAAATGAAGGATCAACTTCCCACTTCCCTCCTGATGTCGTATTCTTTGTGCAAGGAAAACCTATTGAAGCCCATAGAATCATTTTAAGTGCCCGGTCTCCATTTTTTAAGAACAAATTTGAGACTGATTGGAAAAGCCGGAAAGAAGTGAAGTTTTCGAAGGAAAAGTTGACTTATCCCGCCCTTTATAGCCTCATACATTTCTTTTATTCAGATAGACTTGAGGTTGCTGTGGATGACATGGAAGATCTTGTGCGAATTTGTAAAGTTTGCAAATGCGAAGGGTTGCAAAAGATTCTTGAGAAGGAATTGATTCACCAAAAATATGCAGAATATAAGGCATTAAAAGACGTGGATAACTCTCAAAAGCGGTTTATTTTACAAGGTATATCTTTATCACATCAAGAACGTCTACCTGCTGCATTATATCAGATTCTTCAAGTTTCTCTCCTGAATTCCAGTAGGGATAGAGGCGTAGATAATGTGGTTGATACTTTGATATCTGATGTGGGTTCCATACATATGACCGAATTCAGAGACGATCTTGCGGATGTTTGCATAAAAGTGGATAATAGGATTTTTCGCTGTCACCAAGTGATTTTGGCATCACGGTCCGAGTACTTCAGAGCAAGATTATCTCGTATGATGGATTTTATTGAAGGGAGGGAGGATGGGTTACCTAGCTGTACTCTTCCACTTATTGAAGAACATGATTTAAGTACCGAGGCATTCGAGAAGATGATAGAATATATGTAAGTATTGTGGCAACGACTTTTTGTTCATCTCGTAATGTAAATTATGTCAAACATCTTGCAATTTTTATCAGTCTCTTTCTAGAAACTGTTAATTACTTGTAACAGATAATGCATAAAAAAGAAAAGGTTATAATCACATAATACTTGATGCCAAAGTTGTAGAGACAATAAAAAAACTTGGAGCCTAAGCTAAGACTAAATTATAATCATTTGTTCATTTGCCTGAACATTATTCTATTGTTGCAGGTACACTGATAGTTTAAAGGATATAGACCCAGATCAGGTATTTTTGAAACAGTTCCAAACACTTGGGGGAACTTTCATGTTTTCATTTTTTTTTTGCTTCCATTTTCTTTTTTCCTTCTGTACATGGCATTGTGATTGAGCAGGCAGAAGAAATGTTTGATGCTGCATCAAGATATTTGTTGTTTCCTCTTAAACGTGCTGTAGCTGATGCATTGTTGCCGCACATGGAAATAGTCACGCCTGCAGAGCTGTGCAAATGGCTAATGTTATCGGACATGTACGTTATTTCTCATCTGTTTAATTATCCGTATTTCTTTGTGACTTGTTAATTTAATGCTTGTTTTACAACTTCCAAACTTAAGTTGCAATTAGACATATTTTGAAAGTGAAAAATACTGTTGGCCGTCTTAATGCGGCATACTATAGTTTCAATAATTGGCTTTTCCCTATTGCTCCACATGAACATGACGTATACACTGATTATTCAGTCTTTTTGTAATTGTTTCTAGTGGGGTTTCATACCACATATAGTTGGGTATTATACCGCAGTGTCTGAATGTGGGTCATCTGTATTATGTAGTAATACGACGTTTTCCATTGTATACTATTGATAAACCTTGTTTTAAGAAACTCCCTGTCAAGGCAGGGGTAGGAAACTCCTGCCTTCTGCCCGCTAGATGTTTTCATGGAACAAGTTTACTGACATTTACCATTGCATCATTTTTCATCTTTGGTTGAAGACGGAATGAAATTTGCTTTTGGAAACATGGAACTTGGTTTCTCTTTGTTATTGTTTTTACTTTTTGGGAAGTATTTTTTTGAAGAGATTTTTCTTCTGAAATTTACATATTGAATTCAGATAAACAAACAAATCATTTCCCAAGAAAATTGCTTCCTGGAGTTAATTATTTTTCTTTGAGATAATTTGCATTGAGATAATGTTAAGAGATAAAATATAGAAGTAAAGGTTGATCTAGAGAACTATAGAGAGACAAGTTGCAATAAGAGTAATCAAAATAATCTTGATTGAAATAGTATAGAGAGAAATATCAGGTTAAAAGAATTTAGAGGGATAAAATTTCAATTGAGAGAATTTAGCGAGAAAAATCTTTGATGGAGTATCTTAGGAGAAATCTGGCTTGAAATTCTGATAAAGAATTTACCCTTAACTATTTTATTAAGAGAGCCTAGAGAGAGAAAATATGAACGGGAAGAATATAGAGAGGAAATGTGTAAAGAAAAGTTTGGATTGCATGAGTTTGGAGATAAAATTCTGACACGAAATTTGTCAATGGTGTAAGACGGAGAAGGTCTTATTTTGTTCATCTTTTTTTTTGTGTGTGAACGATCATCTTAGTTGTTGCAAAATAAATTATATATTATTCTTCCTTTCCTTTACTTAACCAATCAATGGAACATTAAATCTCCAAGGTTTAATTTTCTACCATTTTCATGGACGTGACATTTCATAGTAAATGGTTGCTCTTTTCCTTCTTTTACAAATAATACTCTCTCAATCTTTCTAATTTATGAAAACCAAATCTTGGCAGCTGATTTGCTCTTCTTCGTTTCATGTTTATGTTTCCTTTGGATGCTTCCTACGAAGAAGCGACCTAGTAAAAGAATCAAGTTAAGATAAGTTAGGAGGCAAAACCCCTAAAAAAAAAATAATTCAAGTCTCAAAAATTGTCCCAAAAACACAATTAGTCATATAGCTAAAAACCCACAAATAACTAAATTTCCAATTTTGTATGAATATCCCTACTTTTAATTTTAAATATGCCATTTAGCATTCCCGCCAAAGGCGTTACTATACACTTTCCAACTTCTGTGCCACCAATCAATCACGTTCGTAGTGATCTTCATTTCTTGAAGTATATCAATGATGAACTTATTGTTACTTATTATTTATGTGCATTTTTTTATTTTTGTTTTAACACACGAACAGGTTTGCACTTATTAACGCCTATAACAAACAAATCTAAAAGTTGTTTGGCAAAGTTATAATTGCTAAAACATGAAAATAACCAGAAGAGATTTTCCCAACAAGATTTTAAATGTTGAGCTCACTTGGAAGGATTGGTGAATATGTGTAATGTGTGAGAAGTTTTAGGAATTGGAGTAATAGAGGGCATGTAAGTCTGGAGAGAGCGTAGAATGCTTCCGTTTTATCTGTTCTCTAATAACTTTACAGACGATAACTGCCTTAGCGTATGAAATAAATGACATTACTATTAAGGGAATAAACGACCAAGGAACACCCTTTAGTCTACTTCACCTTCTCTACAAGTAGCAGATTTATAGTAAATGATTCCTGTATGTTTATGATGCTATTGATGCGGGTCATATCTAGGGAAAAAACTAACAAGGTGATTTGGTTGAATTTATAGGTATGGCATTCTTAAGATAAGGGAGTACTGCCTGGACATGATCTCTAGTAATTTTGAGGCATTTGCTGATGCTCCTGAGTTTCGCGCAATGCTTTTGACGCTCCCACCTCCTTCTGGAGATTCCTCTCTCCGCACAACACTTCCAAGTGCACCAGGAGCTGGTGTGAGTGGTGACCAAGAAAATCTTCTTGATGATTTGAGAGAGAAGTGGCTTGAGGCAGAAGCTGCTGAGCTTGACAAGAGAGATGAAAGTGCCGCTATGTTTGACAAACGGCTGGAAATGCTTATGCTTATAGCAGAAGGAGAGTCCACAGAAAATGAACATTGTGATGGATAAGTGCACTACTGTGGTTGAAGACCACTGAAGTTAAAATTTGTGTTACAGTAGCTCTCGATGAAATTTATTTAATGAAAAGATCTGTTGTTGATGATTCAATTTTGGTATTATGTTGTATTTAAATTTAATTAATTTCTTTATGGGGGCAGTTTTATTGAATGATAGACTGCACAATTTACAGTTTCGAACAAAAAATTTATCATTTAGACTTTCTCTGGTGATCTAATTCGTATTCAACCTTTTTCAAGTGAAGCATTTAGATTTAGGGAGGGGGACACAACACCGTCTATTGTATGATTGGATCTTTATGAATAAACTTCCATTATAGTCTGAGATCTGCCAAGTTCATGATGGATTGAAACTGAATACATAAAAAAAAAAAAAACTGAATAGAAGAAAAGAAGAATTCGGGAATAACTTGATAACTGTTCTTACAACAATATATTTCTTATGAAATTTCATCAACATATATAGCGATCCGATCATCTGAGTATTTTCAAGCCAAACAAAGGGTAAACATCTATAGCCAACTGCGGGGCACAGCTGATAGAGCTAAGTGGGGAGGTGAGAGTCAGAAATTTTTCGGTAAATCAGTACCTTATGATGTGAAGTCTGAGAACTAGAAAGCTGTAATATATATATCATGGGTCTCCTGCCTCTTCAAATACATTGAGGTTTAACCAACCCTGCCAAAGCCATGATATTATGACTACGACTACGACTCCACTTATGTTTAAGCTGTCCAACTCAAGCATTTAGATGGAGGAAAAGACATACAAGATACATGTACATATCCTACACTTTCCAGAATAAGTTACGCTCGATTGAAAAACCCCATAGCTTCACTGGCCAGATGCTAATATAGGAGCAAGCTAAATTATTAAGTTTCTAATTAGCTACTAATGCTCTTTAAAGCAAACAAATAATTCAAGAATCAAACATGTCTGAAAAGCAAACAAATAATTCAAGAATCTAGCAGTGCAATATTGCGATAGTCCACTTTGTGAAGTTCTATCTCAAGCCTTCCAGCTCAAGTATTTATAATCGGAGGATGGAGGGATAGTCTCGACATCCACCGTGTCTCCAAGAAGAAACCTTACTATCTGCCTTTCCTCATCCAGCCCAAATGTGCCTTCTATCTCCACTTCTTTAAAGTGACACTGTAAATAGGTTACAGGAATATGAGTCCAACTCAGGGTCGGAAGATCTGCCAATTCCATTGGGTTCTCAGTCTGAAACTGTAAATAAAGAGAAACAAAGATTTACTCCCCGTAAAATACATATTTCATTCTAAATAATAAAAATCTTATGATATAAAATCTAAAAACTATAGGGCCATTTAATACCTTTACGTATATCATTAAGCCACCAAGAACTAGTTTAAGAACTTCCACTGTCCTGAGACGTGCTAGAAGAGTGAGTAAGGGAAGTAGATATTCTTCATAACTCCTTTGTGGTTTAGCATAAAATCTTAGTTGCTGAAGACGACAAGCCGATGGAACAAAGCTTTCTAGTTGTTCCCCGGGAATTAAAGTTGACAGGCCTTCCTAAATTCATAAAAATAAACAGCAATTAGTTAATTACATACATACATTAACGAGTAAAGGTATTTAACAGATTGATTCCCTGGATGTGCAATCCTTTATCCTTCCTGGTATCTCTTTCCTCCCCTTTATGTACTTTATATTTTCTTTGCAAATTAATCTAAACCTTTTGCGAAAAGAAAAAAAGATTGATCATATTTCTCAAGCAATGAATCTCAAATGCTTATGATGAGATGAACTGAGGTGCATGCTTGTCATAATAATAACTCATTTGGTAAATACATAGTGGAGTGGCTTATTAGAACAAATAGAAAATTAAGGAAGCAATAATCCTACAATACTAGGTTTGCCCCCAAGTAATTGTAGAAGTTTCAGCGATCTAAAAGCCTAACAACATCTATATATAAGGAAGGGTTTGCGATTTTTTGTATATTTATAGGTATATCTTTTTCAACTATATAATTCACTTTTTTGACCGATTCTTACAGGATGAAATTAAGTTAACCCCTTTTCTCAGGTATCTCGAGAACTTTCTTGTGCTAACTAGGATGTGTGATTTCTAAGGGACGTACATACATCTTGATCTTACATGTTGAAGCCACGTATTTTTGTTAAGAATGTTTATTATAGTTACAATGAATTAATAAAATTTATACTTTAGATGATGCATGAGTTATCATGGTGATAAGAGCTTGATTTCATTATATTCCAACATGTAATCCAAGTTTTGCCAATGTTAATACTGTTTCTAAATATTCATTTTACTGTTAGTGTAAGTGAGACCTAGTTGGCATCAGACGAAACCATTTTTTCTGTTTTTCTTCTTCTTCTAAGCAAGCCTATATAGCACCTGGAGAGACGAAATGATCAATTATTGAACATTAATCTCAAAGGAAAACTTTCCTCTTATCCTAGAAACTTAAGTCCTAATAAATGAACTTGTCTTGTATGCGAGATGGAATTTAGGGTAAGCTATGCTATTCATGTGAGGGTATAGAGTTCCCTCTCTTGAAATCTTCTTCCTCGAGTCTTTGTCAGCCTCATATGGTAAATAAACTAACAAGGAGATAAAACTTTATTCCAAAGAGATCATGGGACATAATTTATGTGCTTCGGTAATTTCGCCTATGTGGGAATTGAGGGGAGAAAAGAAAAATTTTGCTTAGAAGGGAGCAGAACGACTACCAGTGAGTAGCCACAACCGTTAAGGTTAAAGATTTGGTATTGATGGAAACTTGCTAGAGGGAAACAATGTAAAAGGAGGCATATAGAGAGAATTAAGTGGCACACGTCCGGAGTGTACAATGAATGTACATCAGCAGCAAGCTAGAGAAACATTTTTAAGATACTATGTTTTACTGGTTACTTAACGGGGATGGTCCAATGCCCTCATTCAATCAGTGATCACGAGTAGGGTTTTGTCCAGAATTTATTTTTTCTCTTTTCTGTCTTTTGATAATAATAAAAAATGATTTCCCCATGCATATATAAGCAAGGTAGCCCATGGCGGGTTTCACACCTGTAAAAGTTTTAGTTCTATAAAATAAAGTAGGCAATTACTTACTGTCTATTAGAAAAACTGACTTAGTTCCATATATATATTTATAGACATTTTATTAAGAGTTGATATTAGTGGTTAGTTTCTATAGCTTACTTTAAAATTTCTTATTAACGAATGAGGGGTAATTAATACACAAATAAGTCGTTAAAATTGAAATAGAGAAGAGTACGTACCTCAACATCGCCGTAGCACAACGAGAGGGAACTAGCATGGCTAAACATCTTGAGAAATATTTCCCAAGTAATGATTCTCTGATTGAAGTGTAATTGAAGAGTAACTCCAAGGATGCAAGTTGAGTTCAAAGGAAACATATAAACTGGCCCCCCATAATACATGAACGATAATAGCTTTGGGTCGTTAATCTCAATCTTCTCAACCTCGTGACAATCAATTATTACCAAAATTTTGAGTTGGTGGCTACAAAATTTCATGTGGTTTGATACTGCACAACTCGTCAATACCAAAGTTTCGAGTTGATGACTATTGGAGACTAAAGATTGCAAAATTTTATTTGTGGTGGTCAATGAATTTAGTGCTACAGTTTTTAGAACTCGGGAAACCGTAAAAATATCAGCAAGGCTGGATGGTTCCGGTGGTCCTAAATGTAGAGTTTTAACGGATGACAAGCTACGGACACCATCAACCCCAATGTTGAATCCCGCCTTGTTCTCACTGCATCTGAAAGATTGGAGGTGCGGAGCATCCATGTTAAATGTTTCCATCTCGTTACAGTCCTCAAGTATAACGAATTTCAGACTAATGTGGCGTCCTTGAAGAGTCGACAGTTCTCTACAATATCCAAGGTGTAGTATCTTAATGTCAGGGCTACTACTAAGGACACGTTCCATTGTCTGACTACTAATAGCAACATGAAACAGTGATACAGATTGGAGAGATAAGACGGGATATATATTAGAATCTGACTTTCCAACAGCACAATTACGTAGCCTTAAAGTCGTGATGGATTGCGAGCTAAATACTCTATGAGGCAATTGGTAAACAAAGTTGTCAGGCATCCCGAAACAACAAAACAGATCAAAATCTTGTACATTACGATCCAATGCTGAATCGATCCATCCATCAAGACTACTACAATCACTCTCTCCCGAGAGTGTGAAACAGATAGATAACTTATCTAGCTTAGCATTTCGTTCATGAAAAGAGAGAGTTTGGTTGACGAAACTTTTAAAACTTTCAGGACTGATGAAATCGTCCTCATCGAAAATCAAAGTTCCTACAGATCTCCAAACATACCTCCATTTCCTCGACAGGAATGAAGTTGATATTGCCTCCACTGTTGATGGAAGGCGAGAGACGATCGTCTGCAACAGGTCAACTGGGAGATTGCTAATGAAGTCACTGAAATGGCTAGGGCCTGCTTCAATCACCAAAGGGTTTTCACTGTTTTGAGGTTCCATTGTTGAAAACTCTTCTCTTCACGAAGCTAGGGTTTATGTTGGAGCAGGTTTTTTGTTGTCTAGACTCTTGAGTGTAGAAACCTTGCCTCAATTAGGACCATTTTCTTAGAGTTGTGTCGTTAGGTCAACTGAAGACCTGTGGGTCCGGATCCACTTATTTGGGGCCCGCTCCCTCTTTCAATTTATTTTTGCTCTAGTTTTGGGCCCATGAAAATTTTGATACCGAGGAATTTAATTATTTGTCCAAATAATTTATCTCCAAGTTCTCTCCTCTATATATTGATTTGAGGTTTTACACGAATCAGGCATGGTTCCTTGTTTATAAAAGAAGTTGACAGCGGATTGCCAAGAACATCTTTTTAACTTCATGTAAATCAAAAGTTGATTTACTTCATTTCTTGGGAACATATCACCGATGCTCACATAGATGCATATGACCAAAGGATGTCTTAGAGAGAATACTTGAATTCGTTTTTCTTTTTTCACTCGAATTTGTTTTTCTTTTTTTTTCTTGGGTATGTCACGATTTTGGAACTAAATAGAAGTATTAAAGCAGGTACACCACTGAAAGATAATAGATTAAGACCAAATAGTTTAACCTTCCCAGCCTATGGTCTTAACGAACGATTCTTGTTTAGAAGAAAGAGGCTGCTATGAGGTACCTCATAGTAGGAGATTACGATGATCAATAAAGAGCCTTGTTTACAAGAATGAGGCTACTGAAGAAATAGAAGAAGGCTAAGGACAGGTACATCATGACATTGTGTTTTGTACATCTCATATAGATTGCTGCCTTTTAAAGGTAATTGCTTTGAGTACTTATTCCTATATGTAGGAGTTCCCTGTATTCGCGCACGACGCTTATTTTCTTTCTAATGCTAACAGTACAAGTCGGTACCTCAAAAAAAGCAATATCCTTTGTAGTAGTGAAATTTAAATTGTTAGTTAGAAAAAAGTATATCTCGCGCTCACACTACTTTTCACTTTGCTGCAATCCTAAATTAAATTCTAACAAACTCTTTGGTTATAAAACAATTTGCATGCCCATACTTAATCGCATATAGAAATGCCTAGTAATGTTCTGGAATCTAAATTTCTATGCATATATACGTATTCATGCTTTCACATTACGTGCGTTACTTAGATTTGAGCATCATGTAGTGACCCTAGCACCAATGAAGATGCTAGGGGATGTAATGACACATTAGATCATAAGTTCCTACATTTACATTCATAACACCGTTCATGTGGTATACCAGTTTGTCAAGCAAAAGATATCATACATACGAACTTATATATAATTCCCGTAAACTGTACTAATTCGTTGGAATTGAAGTAGAGAAGAGTACCTCAACATAGCCAAAACTCAACGACAGGAACTTGTATAACTACTTCTCGAGAAGATTCTTCCTAGAATATAATATCACTATAGTCCTGATATAAAATAAGTATAACATCAAGTGTACTGTGTACGAGTTGAGTTTACTGGAGAAATATCGGCAATTCTCGACATAGTAGTTGAAGATTAGGAGATTTTGGGGCATCAATCAATTTGTGGCTCAGAAAACTTATGTTGGATTTTCCCCATAGCCACATGGGATAATAGACAAGTTTCTTAACTATTCCTCAAATTTTCAATCTAAAAGAGTTATTTTCCCCTTCAAACTCTTAAAATTAGGGTTTGAAGGCAACTTGTGGCTTAAGTCCAAATACTTGTTCTCCAACTTCTCTCCTCTATATAATGATTTTGAGGGCAGCTTTCTATTATTTGTCATTTTATCGGAGAGCTTTTACATGAATCAGGCAAGGTTCACAGCAGAGTATGACCTCCCTCATCATGATGGATCGATCAGCTTTGTTGAACGCCAAATAATGATGATGGGATATCTACTTTGTGCTGTGTGCCATGCCCTGATTCAAACCAAGACTGATTATGATATAATCACAAACAAATTATTTATGATCTATTCTTCTAATAGTACTACTACTTCGTTATCTATTTGTTAGCATTGTTCCTATTTTATAAAGTTTAAAGAACGTTGTAAAAAATATCTTAAATTTATCATATGAATCAAAAGTTGATTTATATATGTTGTTGGCAAAATATTGCTGATATTCACAAAGATGACTAATGTCAAGAACTCGTCTTAAATAGATCTTGCTGAAATCAAGTTGATTGTGATTTTTGGGAGTCAAATTTCATCTGGTTGTCTTGGTTCAGATGATTTTTGGGAGTCATTGAGAGAATACTTGAAATAACTTTTTTTCTTTCTTTTCGCCTTAGTATAGACTAGTATAGAAGCACTGCCTATCACAATTTTAATATCATTATGCTCGACTAAAACATAATAGATTTAGACCAATTAACCTTCAGACGTCTAATATTTTTAAATAAGTTAATCCAATTTTGTTCAAGTTAAAAGTATCAAAAGATTTAGCCAATTGAAATTAGGAGTATCTCATAGAGAAGTTCATGTTCATCTTTCTCGGTGAAGCATGTAGGTGGTGGGGTAGATCAATTTTTATGGTTGGGAGTGTAGTAGCATATTCCCCAGACTCGTTAAGGAGAAGCTAATAGAACCACGTCGAAGGTAAGTGATCATTCGAGAAGATGTCAAGTCCACGGCTACAGATCTCAACTCTCTGCAATAGTCGTTACACCTAGTCAAATAGAGCCATTGCACACGATCCGGAGACCAATTATTTGTAACTATCTATATCCTCTATACATACAGGTAGAGAATAAGTCAACCAGATATTCATTTCTTTTCATCATTCTTGACTATACTTATCAAATCTCTTTGCAATTGTAATAATCTAGCACATATTGGATTAATACTTTAAAATCCTCCTCGAGGTCGTGGTTTTTTTTTTCCAGGTTTTACTGAGTTTCCACATAAAATCTAGTGAGTTCTAGCTTCAGTTATGAAATCATCATAACCTCATTACTAAAAGTATTGGTGAAGTTTACCAACCGAAAAACTAGCCATTATAATTGGCGCCGTCTGTAGGAAAATATACATTTTTCTTTAACAAATCTCATTCTGTATGCTCCCATGACAAACATGAACCTCAGAAGTGCCTTTAGTACTTAGAGGAACAACGAAAAGTCACATTGCCTATTCAAGTAGGACCATAAACCACCTTCGTTAAATTCATTGTCATCGATGCCGAATCAAAATACTTGGGAATCTTAAGAAGTTGGCTTCACTCTATCAAGTACCTTAGACATATCATATGACATTACGTTTTCCAATAGATCATGGAATCTATGAAATCAAAGGGAGTTAAGCTGCAACACGAATGTACAAAAATATATACCACCACAAACTCTCACTCATCAAAGCTTCTAATGGCATAACAATTATAGTAAGAGCCACCTCCAACATTCGAGTAACACTATACTGAAACAGCCGAATCCATAGAACTCAATAGACCGGGGATAAATACATTTATTGGCTCTAAACTATCGTCAGAAGAAAGGGAAGCCCTACTGTAGCCCTTAAAGAAAAACGTCGATATCTTTGCATGGTCTTTTCAAAAGATACTAGGAATTGACCCATCAGTTGCTTGCCATAAGTTAAACCTCATACCAGACAATAAACCTGTAGTGCAAAAGTATCGTAACCTGGCCCCTAGGCTCTGGGAAGCAGTTAATGAAGAGATTGATAAGCTACTTCGAGTGGGATTCATTCGAGAAGTTAATTATCCAAAGTGGGTCTCAAACATTGTAGCTATCCCAAAGAAGAATGAAAAAATTAGGGTATGTGTGGATTTCACGAAACAAAATTAATTCACACCTAAAGATAACTTTCCCCTTCCTTTGATTCCTTACCTCCTCGACTCCGTAGCATGACATGAACTTCTTTTAATAATGGATGCAGCTTCGGGGTATAATCAAGTTCTTCTTGCCGAAGAAAACCAAGAAAAGACTACATTTGTAACATAAAGGGGACTTTACTGTTATACGTACGATCATTCCCTTTAGATTAAAAAATGTAGGAGCCACATGCCAGCGGCTCATCACAAGAATGTTTAAAGATCACTTGGGAAAAATCATGGAGGTATACATCGATGACATGATCTGCAAAAGCTTGAAGCGTGAGGATCGTTGCAGCAATCTACAAACTATCTTCGACATCCTTCGCACGTACTGCATGAAGTTAAACCCTGAAAAATACCAATTTGGGGTTGCATCTAGAAAATTCTTAGGGCACCCCTGGTAAGCCAAAGAGGAATACAAATTAATCCAGAGCAAATCAAAGCACTTATGGCCATGCCATTACCATGAACCACAAATGATGTCTTAAAACTTTCCAGGAAGGTTGCCGTTCTTCACAGGTTCATCTCAAAGTCATTTGATTGATGCAAACTTCTTTACCTTCTTCTTCGAGGAAACCCATCGCCTATGACAAATAAACAACCCAAGGAAATCATATGGACTTCAGAATGTGAATTAACTTTTAAAGATCTTAAAAGATATTTGGGGCGTCCTCCCATAATGAGTACCCCCGTGGATGGTGAAGTATTAACAATGTATGTATCGACAACAGATGACTCAATCAGTTATGTTCTTATTCGAGAAGACAATGGAGTGGAAAACCAATATACTTCATCAGCAAAAATCTCATGTCTGCAAAAAAAAGATACACCACAGCTGAGAAGCAATTTCTATCCCTAGTGTACAGTTCCCAAAAACTTCAACCTTATTTCCAACCACACCCCATCAATGTCATCACCAAATTCCTCCTCAAACTAGTATTTTATAAAAAAGAAGTCTAGAAGGGTTCAACAATGGTCTATTTCCCAAGGAGAATATGACATTTCCTTCGAGCCACAAATATCAATCGAAGGACAAGCAATAACAGACTTCTTGGTAGATTTTCCTGTCGAAGACCCAAAATGGGAGAAACTCAAAAATGTGCTAACCGATGACTCAATTGCAGAACCACACATATGGTTGAAAAGTACAAGATTAAGACTCTTTACAAATGGATCTCTGGACCAAGAGGATCAAAGATTTTCATCATTCTCTTTACACCATCCAATCACCGAATTGAAAAAACTATCAAAATCAAGTTCTATGCAACAAATAATAAAACGAAGTATGAAGCTATCCTACATGGCCTAGAGTTCGTATTAGCACTTGGAGCAGAAGAAATAGATGTTTAAGTGGACTCCTTACTAGTGGCCAACCATTACAACAAGACATTTGCAATATTAGGCAAAATGGTTGATTACGCTATGTTGGTCGAAGAAAAAATGAAAAAAAGTTCAAGATAACAACAATTTCTTATCTACCAAGAGCTGAAAACTGCCATAGTGACGCACTAGCATACATCGTTATAATGCTCGAAGACAGTAAGAAAAGGATGCTGGAAATTGAAGTGATCAAACATTCCAACCACGAAACAAGTTATGCCATGTGAATCCAAGTTGTTGAAGATGAAGATCCTGAAGATTGGAGAAGGCCATTCCTCACATACTTCAATTCTAACACCCTCCCAAAAAATAAAGAAGAAGCTCGGCCCATGTTAGCAAAATATTCACGGTTCAAAGTCTAAGATGGGATACTATACAGAATTACTGACGGAGGTCCATTTATTGAATGTATCTCACAGAGACATGCCCAAACCAAAATTAAAGAGCTTCATGAAGGAATCTATACCGCACACATTTAAAGATGATCACTGGTGCAAATAGCATTTACACAAGGATTATACTGGCTTAAGATAAGGCAAGACTGTGAAGATTTTGTCAGAAAATGCTACAAATGCCAAATCCATGCCCAAAACATCAAAAGTCCATCCCTTGACTTACATGTCAGTAATGTCTTTTGACCATTCAAAATATGTGCAATCGATATCATTGGTCTATTCCACCCAACGTCAGGCAACATAAAATTTATCCTTGTAGCTACAGACTACTTCACCAAATTGGTCGAAGCCGTTTCACTTTGTCACACTGACGAAAATGAAGTAATCAAATTCCTTTGAGAGCACATAATCACTTAGGTCAGATAATGGCAAACAATTCATCAACAACAAAGTCCTCAAATTCCTCTACAAATACAAAATCTAATTGACTACTTCGACACCTTATTATCCATAAGGAATGTGCCAAGCCGAGGCTACTAATAAGAGCATCAAGTCAAGATTGCAAAAATGCCTCGACAAAAAAAAGGGTAGATGGATCGAAGAACTACTTAGTATTTTATGGGCATATGGGACAACACCTCGAACATCCAGGCTGCACACTATTTATGATGGCCTTCGGTACTAGGGCTGTCAATGAATCGGATTGGAGTCGAATTGATGCAAATCCGAATCCGATCCGAAACTTTATAAGTAACATCCATATCCAATCCGATTCAAAACTTTATAAATAACATCCGAATTCAATCCAGTCCAAAACTATTTTCGGAAGTCCAAATCCGAAATTCGATCCGGCCATAATTTTATTTGATGAATAAAAATGTGGATGCAAAGGTTTTAAGAACTAAGTACCACTTAGCCACAAAGCTAGATGTGTTATAATCTATTTTCTTATTGTATATAATATATTTATAATAGTTGTAAAACATTAACATTGATAAAATATAAATATATCGGTATATAACTTCGGATCGGATATTTATCGGATTCAGATCAGAAAAAATAACATCCATATCCTAAAAAGGAATCAGATTTCAGATTATATCCAATCCATTGACAACCCTATTTGGTACTAAAGCTGTAATCTCTTCAGATCTCGACTTTCCAACCGCGTGAAGACAAGTCACAAATGAAGACAATAAACTTGGACTTCTCTATAATCTGAATTTGATAGAAGAAACTCGAGATCATGCCATTACAAACTTGAGGCGATACCATGACACTTTAAGAAAAGCATACAACAAGAAAGTGAGCAAACGCACATTCAATATCGGCGATCTTGTACTTCGACAAATTTAAGACAGTACTCGACCCAAAAACTCCAAAAAATTATTAGAAAATTGGGAAGGTCCTTATATTGTCAGTGACAAGACCGATAGTAGAGTATACTGGTTAACGACCAAAAATAAATTACAGCTTGAATTCCCATGGAATACAGTCCATTTAAAGATGTTTTACAGATAAGAGTTGTAATCTATTTTATTTTTCTTCAATAAAAAAGTTATCTTTACCATCAATTAATCATCAGCTCTATGTTATTTCTTTTGACAACACTTAAACTAGTGTTTGTCAACCTTAATCTTATCTCTTCGACAAACAGATCTCCTATTAATGGAAACTTCATCTGTACATCAATACTACATTCAAAAATTCATTACATGTTTGTCTTATCAATCAAACCAGTTATCCCATAGAGGAGATGCATATGATACTCATTCCTATATTCAACAAAGCCACCTAATGGCCATCCTATCACGACATTCAAGATCTCCCTTAAATGGGATTTTTTAGTAGCATCTAACAAATATTATGTTATACTTCATTCAATAAATCATCTCGAATATCACACTTATTGAAAGATCAAAATTCTCTTTTTTACGATATTCAAACTAGTCACCAGATTCATTAATAAACCAAAAACCAACAGTATCAGGTCCCAGCGACCACTTGAACATAAAAATCTTTTTACAGTTAACAAAAAGCAAAAGGAGAGTACTATTTTTCTCATATCTACTTCTCGAGGGGAAGGGTAGGAGTCGGGATTGTCATAGGTAAACCAGGCGTTAAGTCATCAAGGATTTCTTCTTGAACTTCAATTTCGGGTAACACGGGCGTGCTGGCTGGTTCATCGATTTGATCATCTTAGGCCTCAGAGTCGGCAAATTGTACCCCAGCAGTCACGACTAAAGTCTTTTAAAATTCCTTCCTATCCTCCAGCGCTTTAAACTGGCTCGAGAAGTAATCCTTCATCCATTTTAATGAGTCGATCTCAGACCGCTTTAACTTTGCGGCAGCCAGGGCAAAAGCTTTGGTCTTCTCTATCTTCATCGACCTCCGCACAGTTTGAATCTATTCATGAACATCATCTTCAAAGTTAGATTTCTGAAGGACTAAAACTTCATCTCTCTCCTTCACCAAGTCCGCCCTGATCTTTTCAATCTCTTTCCTTTTCTCCCCCTCCTAGATTTTCTTGGCATCACGAACAACAACCTCCTTCTCCTTCGACTTCATCGTGCTAAGCCTTAGCTTCTCCAGCTTTGTCTCCAGCTCTTCTTTATCTTCCAACTGCTTCTTCTTGATGTTTTGTAAGCAAGAAGCTCATTGGACAGGCTCTGGTCACCCAGCAACAGAGGCTTAATTACCATAGAGCAATAGCTTCTTGATATGTATTAGAGTCACAACATGAGATCTTGAAGAAGGAACCAATGCAACTAATTGAAATAAAGCCTTAAAATTCCTTACCTGGTTTATCGTGTAATGACCTCTATAAAGAAGGTAGACAAGCTGTTCGCTCCAACCAGACAGTCAACAAAGTCCTCCTCTATTGATTTTGTCACAGCAGCATATGACTCGATAGTCCTCTGGGTCTCCTTCTTAGAATCTACCAGATACCTTCAACTTCAACGAGTCGAGGTGGCTTTTCTTTCTAGTTGCAGCTTTTAGTTCCGTTACCGTCATTGGTCGACTATCTGGAACACTCGTAATCTCCAACCCAACAATGCTAGAATTACCCTCCTTCTCGACTAGAGCTTGTTGAGTCAACCTCTTTGACAGTTGAGCAGGAGAAAGAAGAATCAATGCAACCCTTCTCTGCAGTAGTAGAGTCAGTAGTGTACCCACTCAGAGTAGGATTCTCGAGAGGGGGGCTGGAATCAGCAGCTCTTTTGTTTTATATTAATATTTTAACGTCGACAATTGAAACATTGGTACCTCTAGTTTGGGATCGCTTTAAACCAGCTTCCCTGAACAAACCTTCTACTTTATCTTGTTCTTCGACAAGAGAATCAACTTGCCTAAAGTAGTTTGTTCGCAAGTTGTACAACTTCTTCATAACCTTCAAGTTTCTGTCAATCTCCTTTGTAGCTGCACAAACAATAACAACAGTTAGCACTTCATCAAAATACAAAGTTCGGCAACATATATTATAAAATCAAAAATGCATAAACACAAATACCACTAACCTATATGAAAAATCTTCCTCATAATTCCCCGACACAAGTAGACGGTCGGCAAAACATTGTCCCCCAGTCGAGACCATTTCATATAGTATAGGCCTCTTGAGAAATCTGGCCAAATATCTATAGCCGATCTTCTGAGGATTCTGTTTTAGTGTGTAAAAAATATACAAATCATCGACAAAAATCACTGCTCTCGCCTCTCTTATAGTCGATCATTTAACACAGCCACCACCCTAAATATGTCATATACATTTGAATTAAACTGCCCAGGAGCAACATCATAAAAGTTTAAAAACTTCTTTTAGTCAGCTCGAAGGGGTAACTTCAAACCCTTCTTTATCTATTCACGGTGTACAAGAATACCCTCCATAGAAAGGTCTTGATCGATCATCTTCCCCAGATACTCCTCCAACCTTACATCCTCAGGGATCCCTGATTTCTTCTTAAAATTGTGGATTTCATTTGTTTCCTCGGCATCCCCAAAACATTCCCCATCGGTATCCAAATCTACCTCGAACTCACCTCCTTCTCCACCCTCTCGAGAATAATCAACTCGACCACTTATCTGAGGCTCATGTTCTACGCTTGTTTCTGTTCTCTCTCCATCAGAATACTCTGTAACCCCAGACTCCAACATAACCCAATTCTCATGAGCAACCTCAATACTGTTCTCCCCTACCCTGTACTTCCTAATGATCAACTCTTGTACACAGGTAGTCACATCGATTATTAAAGGTTCTACGTCGACAAGGTTAACAAATATTCCTTCCGCCCTAGCCTCAGGACAATTAACTTTTTGAACTGGTTCAACCATTTATTTAACCTGAAAATCATAATTCATTTTTTTAAATTAGTAAGATATCATATCTTATACAATATATATTCCTATTTGTTAGTATAAATATTGTTGCCGAGTGTTACTCTCCAATAAATACTCTATCTTCTACTATCTAATTCTCGAGCAAAAGAAAAACTGCTTTCTTCCAAGTTTTAAGGTCTTCGACATTATCATATCCATTCTCGATCCAAATCACAAATTCAATTTATTTAACTTATAACATCGATATTGTTTTATTCAAGAAACTGTTTAATTTCCCTAAATAATTTATCTCAAAATTTTTAAGTAGGATATCAACAGTTTCTCAAAGAAGCTATACCTGGAGCCCAGATTCCTGCCAAAAAGAGATCAAATCCATATTTTTTGATTTTTTGTCATCTATGGCGTAAAATTGGGCAATATACGATGTACATTCAAGCAAGTTACTTTCCCCCAAATCCCACAACTTTAATACACCCCTATTGCCTAAGAAATGACCCAAAGTTGTACTGTAACACCTACGGCTCCAAAAATCAATTCTCTCTCCACATTACCAAAAACCAAATCAAACACAAAAATCAGAATACTCTAATATTACCCAGGAGACCCTCCACATCTCACAAATATCCCAATTTCATCTCAAACCCAGAAAATACACAAAACCCTAAAAAATGCCTTTCATCAATTTCTCCACAAATATTCACTCATACTCCAAAATCATTCATACAAATCACACAACAATGTACATCTACAATGGGTTCAAAGTAATCATCAATAAACAAAAGCAAATGTATTGAATCAAGAAAATTCACAAAAATAGAAAAATCAACCTTGTTGGCGAGCAACTCGTGAATCTTTTTCCTTTGCAAGTTTTACTCTCTTGATAAGCACAAAAATTTCCTCAGAACCAATGATTGATGGATTCAAAATAGCAGAAGACAATGAATCGTCTTTAAAATTTTATAAAAAAGTGGAGTATGAACAGTCACCACCCACGGGGATATTTATAGGCCCCTCGTGACGATTTGACGCACCTCTTCATGACCCTTCGACTAACCTCCTAGCCGAATGCTTAACATATCTCTTCTTAAAGTCCTGAAACCTTTACCTCCTTAATGACAATAGGCTATTATAATACTGCTCTAAACCATCTAGATACATCTCTACCTCCTTTATTTTATCTATTTTCACTAATACAGTTCTTAAATTTATCAAAAGTGATTGTACATCCAATTCCTTATAACTCAATACTTCACCCAAGGGAATACACCTATCCATTGTTCTTTGAACATATAAACCATATCTTTCCTTTTTTTAATCTTCCTCCAATTTTCACGGAACAGTTATAACCACTATTTAAATTTTAAAATTCAAAAAGTATTCGACAAAAATACTACCATAAACATCGAGAACATATCAATCCCAAATTTCAAATTTATATTTTATTACCATCGAGAACGTTACATCACATGTTCGCATATAGTTATATTTAAAGTACGAAAATTTTAACGCCACAAGGTTCAAAAGGTTATTCTTGACACAACAACAAGTAATTTTTATCGAGAATGAGGCAATTGTAGTAGCATATTTCCTAGACTCAATAAGGTGAAGCTACTAGAACCACGTCAAAGGTACGTGATCATTCGAGAAGATGTCAAGTCCACGGCTACATATCTCGACCCTCTTCAGTAGCCGCTACACCTGAGCAAATAGAGTCATTGCACATAATCTGTGAAGTTCGCCCCCCACCCATCAAACTAGGAGACCAATTATTTTTAACTGTCTGTATCCTCTATAAATATAGGCAGAATATAAGACAACCAAATATTCATTTTTTTTCATCATTCTTGACTATACTTATCAAATCACTATACAATTGTAATAATCTAGCACATATTGGATTTATACTTTAAAATACTCCTCGAGGTTGTGATTTTTCTCAGGTTTTACTAAGTTTTCACATAAAACCTAGTGAGTTCTAGCTTCAGTTACGAAATCATCATAACCTCATTACTAAAAGTATTGGTGAAGTTTACCAACCGGAAAACTAGTCATTATAGGGAGATCTACGGGTTCACTGATTAAAACTGAATAGGGTAAAAAGTGAAAGATGAGCATTGATCCCTAAATATAAGAATATTTACATGTACTGTATATCCTTTAACTTTGGATTCTCTCCACCATGGTGGTGAGAATCCATCTCTATTCCTTTTGCACTTTGATCAACACTTGTCCCCTTTAGACTTTAACTTCTCTCCATCATTTCCTATTTTCAATTTTTCATTTAAAATAATTATAAATAAAAAATAAAAGATAAAAAAAATCCTAATTATCCACCATCTCCCTATCCAAATGGTGTTCGAATCGGATTGTCGATGGTGAAGAAGACGAGCTCAGTTTATGAAGAAGTGGTCGAGTCCCTTTCGCCTTCTGAGTATCCATACTTCTCACAAATCAGGATAAAATCTCATTACGAATTTGAATCTTCATGTTTGTCTAATTGTGAAAAAAATCAGCATCTAACAAATAAATTTTGTTGAAGAATAAAAAACTAAGTTACTCTTCAAAATTAACCCCATCTCACAATACAAAGAGAGTGATAAATGTTTATCAAACTTAGGAAAACCACATATCTCCTTAAATTTATTGTTGCAGTGAATAGTTTTTCCCACACTAATGGTGGTGATTTGAGTTGAAGACTAATTGGAATCTCACCCAACTTTCTATCATTTAAACAACACAAGAAGATATCTCTATAAGATCTTCACTATTAAAACAAACTACAATAAAGATATTGGGTTATGAGGTATCTTTAAGATCTTCATTTTTTTTCTTGATTTTTCTTTTAAATTGAAAAGGTGTGAGAGTTAATCCAAAGTTTAGATTTGATACATGTTCTTTTGTATTTACTTTTTCTCATAAGAAATACTGGAAATTGCAATAGTGGAGTAGAGTTAAAATAGGGTTAAAGGTTGGACACATGTTCATGTATTCAGTGAAGGAGTAGAGATGGGTTCTCTCCACCACGGTGGAGAGGATCCGGACTCATATCCTTAATTAGGTCTCCACTTCCTTTTCAAATAAGATAATATTATGCCAAATCTCCACTGAAAACCTACAATCTTTACTGACCATATGCTATGAGAGAAGCACTATGAGCTATTCTAATCAGCAACTAATGTATATTTAATAGAGGATTCATGGAGTATTATAGTATATATTAGGAGTAAGATAGCATGTGCAAACGCGTTATTTATGAGAATATATTTGGGTTTTTCATTATTTTATGAGCTTTTGATTTAATATTTATCATCTAGATATATTGATCGGTAAATAAGATCTTAATTGATTAATAGTATATAACTAAGCTATTATTCTTCAAATTTTGTTGATTTGCTTGAATGAAGCTTGGTGTTTTAATATGATACACTCCAATATTGAGTTATAAAGTCCTAGAATTACAAGATACATCTTATGTATGGTGAGGAGTGAGTATAGTGAGGGGAGTGACCAGAAATGCTAGAAAGTAAGATAAAAATGCACCCAAATTTCTTAATGAGAAGTATTACACATCTTAATAATAATTTGTGACTAAAACTTTATCAACTTTAGCTATCCATTTTATTTTATTTTCCCACCCAGTTAATAGGGGTGAGCAAAAAACTAATTGAGCAAAAAAACTGAACCATTTTTTCAGTTTGGTTTGGTTTTTGAGATTTTTGGTTCGGTTTGAAATTTTTTAAAATGATTAACTTCGGTTCGGTTTTGGTTTAGCTACAGCTTAACCTGAATAAAACTGAGCCAAACTGATTTATTACCTCTTTACCCTAAATACCCTTACTGGTATAACACCATATGTTTTGATCATATATTTGATCATAATAACCTTGGAATAGTTGAGTAATTCTTGAGTTCGGTTTCTATTTGGTTTATACTACGAATTTTGGATCGGTTTCGATTTTACCTCATCATCGGTTCGGTTTAGATTGGTTTAGGCATAGTTCGGTTTTGGTTTCAATTTTGATAAACTGAAAATTTTGGTTTCGGTTTGGGTACGAAACCGACCCAAGCTCACCCCTACCAGTTAAGCGGAATATAGATTCTTTAACTACTCGAAGAATAATTTTGACCTTGAACACTAGGGAAGCCATATAAAAGATTAACTCGTCGCCCACGGTAATATATGCTCTTTGACTTGTGTATGAAGACTTGGCTTGTGGAGCAAGTTTAGTGTTTGACTTTGGATATGAGTTTTAGAGTAACTAAAACCTCGCTAAACTTGGAATAGTAGTTTTTTAATTAGAGTTCCTACTTATAGTAGGTTTCTAACTATAGTTTATACTTTTCCTATTACTTGTTGGAAGATATTCTTATGTAATCCTATTTTCTATAAATAGGAGAAAGGTTTTAGAGAGAGATCTTTTGTGGGAGATTACGAGAGATATCTCTAAATTTCTTTATAATTTCTTCAAGATCATAGTAAAATCGTAATCTTCACTCCGTGGTTTTAAATTCCTCTTTTATGGTTTTCCACAGTAAATCTTGTGTGCTATTTATTTACTTTATCTATAGATTTACTTCTCTTTTGTTCTTCATTTACATCTCTCTGAAAGATTGCTATCCTACCAAAAACTTCTGCTACAATAATATAAATACCACATCGGCTACAAAAATATATTTTACTCCACTTCTATACTGGGCAACATGTTTTATACAGACCCCGAGTTTATATTGCCATAAGAGTTGGGTTTAAAGCGAAATAGTGAGCCTCGCTCTTTACTAGTTATGCATCACATAATTGTAAAATATCTTATGTTTTCTTTTTTTACTTTTCTTCAATACTTTATGTTAAAAACTACGTTTACAGAAGCTAAATTACTCTCAATTAAGACTAAGATCTCTCAATTGGGTAAAATAAAGGTCAAAAGATCTAAGGTTTGTGAGATTTACCCCAAACTCTACATATCTCTCTAAGTCTAATCATTTCTTTCTCCCTAAACCAAACTCCTAATAGACTAAGCTTAGATTCTCTTTTATAGGAGAATAGACCTAAAACAAATTGAAACCCTAATACCAATCTAATTAGAAAACTAGTCTTATTATTAAAAGAATTAAATTAAACAGAAATAACTAAATAAAAAGGTGCACATGCAACGTATTACTCGTGGTCGTGGATACGACCACTATTCTTATCAATTCTCCTTGTCTGAGAAGAGTTCGACCACGAATTTTGGCGAGAAAATCTATAATTCATCAATATAAAACTAAAAATGCACACCTAAAGAAGCAGAAAGATAACCACAATATTTGCAATAACTCACAAATATACCCAATGGATTGGGTAACACATTATCTGGCAATTTATGTTGCTTCATTGTATTATCAACTGCAGACACTAAATATTGTACTTGAAGTCGCCAAAATATCGGACCCACAAAGTCAAAAAATAAACCAGAAATTCTATATAATAAGGGTCAATGCACGAAACTATTTTTGGTACACCCGTCTACGAAAAATTACTCCATTCTGGTTTCCAAATATGTCCATGCATATTGCAAAAACTAATTGCCCTCTCCTCAATCATTTTGTGAATCAATCCCCCCATCGAATCTTTTCTTTCTATCAGTGACCCACATAACGTGAGTACCCTCTACGATGCTCCCCGTCTTATCCACCGGTATGGTAAAGGATCTATCGCGATCCCATTTTCGGGCATCACCCCCGTGCCTTTCGAATCTGCTATTGACCCCATAGGAATCCATGATTTCCCTGCGGTAATCATGCCCGTCCACCATTTGAAATTGACTCAGTGCCTAAGAGGTTTCGTGATGTACCCAAGTCATTGTTGCAGGCCCAGGATCCCTCTATTTTGCTGTTGCCATAACCTGAATCGTTTGGTATTGTAATTTATTGCAGGGGCATGCCAGTGCCACTCAAGGGCATGCCCCTGCCACATGCCTGCTGTACCCTGCCTCATGCTTTGACCGTATTGTGGCTTGCCCGTGCCATGCGTATCATGCCCTTGCCGCATGCCCGTGTCATCTCCTCCAAATCCTTGACCTCTCTCACATTCTAGATAGCAGGTTTCAACAATATCTGATGTGAGGGGAACTTCTCTGTCCTAAAAATTTGCCATACTAGTCACCAGTAACCCCTCCGTTGTCAATGATGATGTAATTAACCCCTCTCTGATCTTTTGTTGAATTCTAGGCAAGGGTTTTGGATTCGGGTTAGTTTTCTTTGGTTGAGCTTCTTGATAATTGAAATTGTTGATCGTGTAAACCTTTCACATCAATATCGCAACGTCCTCGCAAACTTTGACTGAAAACTCTTCAGCACGTTTCCATCTTTCCCACCTACGAGATCAATAGCACGGTAAACCTCTCTTTCCATCATCTCTTCATAGAATTTTATCTTCAAGCCAACTCTATCAAATTTCTTTGAATCCCCCGTCACAACTTCCACCTCAATCTCATTAGAGTTTTAAAACATATCTGATACCTCCCTTATTAGATCTTTTTTTAAACATAAAAATATTTTTAATCCATGACGATTCGGAATCCATACTTCATTAGCTTCTCTCTAATGAAGTATGTATTCATCCTTTTCTAATAACTATTCTATCCATTTTTTTATATAGTCTTCTACTTCGCAGTCTTTTCACCCGATCTTGTCCCCTATCCTTATAAATCTTTTTGGCTTAACATTATTGTTGCAATACATAAATCAATGTAGGAGATTCATAAATTAATGTAGCAATACAAAAATCACTGCAGCAACACAGAAATTACTGCAGTAGATGCTAAAATCACTGTAGGAGTCAATAAAAAAATTCCCCCACAAAATCTTGCTAGCTCGGGTACCAAGTTGTTAAAAACTATGTTCGTGGAAGCTAAATTACTCTAAATTGAAACTAAGATCTTTTAATTGCATAAAATAAAGGTCAAAAGACCTAGGGTTTATAAGATTTACCCCAAACTCTACATATCTTTCTAAGGCTAGGCCTTTCTCGATCCCAAAATCAACCTTCTAATAATCTAAACTTAGGCTCTCTTTTATAGGAAAAGAAACCTAACAAAAATAAAAATCCTAATACCAATCTAATTAAGAAACTAGTCCTATTATTCAAGGAATTAAATTATATATAAATACTAAATAAAAAGGTGCGCACGCGATGTACGTGACGTGTTATTCGTGGTCGTGAATATGACCACGATTCCTATGACTTTCTATTTGAAAACTCATGGGATTGGAGAAAAATAATACAATGTACATTACAGCACATTTTATAAAAATTGAGTAAGGATACTATTAACATAGGATCATTAAGTAAATCTTCTACTAGAGAGGGCATCTAAGTCATCATTTTGCATGAATTTTCAGTATCACTGAACCCATTCATCCCAATTTACGGTATTAACTAACACCAATATCATATCACAATATAAACAAACCTAAAAATAATTTTTAGGTTATCAATCCAACACCTTTTAAGCAATTTCCATACACAACCAAAGCTACCCAATAACTAAAATGATCTAGGATGATCTAAACATTAAGCCCCTCCAAAAGATGTTGTAGTAGCCTACTCGCAGCCTTCCAGCACAAGTCGAATACTCGAAGGCTACATCGAAGCCTACCTAGAGACTCGAAGCCCAGAAAGACAGTAATTAAGTCCACGAAGCCTTTCAAGACTAGTCAAACACTCGAGGACATAATCAAAGCTGAAGACAGACAGTCAGCACCATAATTCAGCATTAGTACTAGAGAGACTTCGACCATGGTAATACATGGTCAAAGGCAGACACATCTGACAGCCAGCTCACCAGACAGAATAGTGAAATGAGCTGCCTGACAGCTACAGTGTCAGAACTGACTCCGAGTATAAAACAGTTGTCCCCAAAGGATATACATGTAATCTGACCTCCCATGGTGACTTAGCCCTTTCTATCTCTTATAAATAGGAGGGAGGAAGCATTATGAGAGGAAGAAAAAAATATATCCCATCAAACCTCCATGATTCCCTTCGACTATCCTGTAATTGACCCCTATTTGATATGTCAACTAAACTCGATATATATCATCAACCATTAAAAATCCTTGCTAGAGGTCGTGGAGTATCCCATTCTAGGACTCCACGCAAGTGTGTTAGTATAGTAATATTGTCTGTTATTATATTAGATACTTGCATAATCCCCTAGTCAAAGATAACCCTGTGATGTAAGAGCTAGTTTCCCCTCCTATGAAACTTGGCTCCTATATTTTGTACCGTCTGTACTATACCTACCATACCTTACTCCCCTTGTCTCTTTACTTTTTCTCTCTCTACCCCTCACAACCATCCTTAATGGCCTCTACCCTTCGCTCTACCTCGGCTATCGTCGAAAACTCTATTGATGGAATAGCCACCCAACTCACCCTTATCAGTCAATAGTTTGCTCAAGCAGAAGAGTGCCATTCCAATCAGCTTCGTCTCGAACCTGAAGATAGACGCAACGAGCTCGAGACTGAGTGGCAATGTCGTTTGGATAAGAACGAACGCTAACATCGTGCCCTCGATGAACTGCGTCACACAGTTCGAGAGCTTCACCAGGTTCAAATCCAGGATGCTCTTCTGTGATCTCGGGTACCTGCCCCCTCTCACATTTTAGCCCACACTCACCTTGGGCCCCACCCCCAAGTTGAAAATCCTCCGATCCACGTTGGCGCCGAGGGTGCTCCCACTATTTTACCTACCGGCTCGATCCACTTTGGTGTACACCTCATAAAGGATTCTTCTGATTCCATACATTGAATTTCCCGACACCCCATACACTGCCCTATTCGAGAATGCCTTGGGGAACGTAACGCTGAACACATTCCGACCGCTCGACCTCATCACCCATGACCCCAAAGCACTCCCCCTCGTCCTGCCTATCTTACACTGTAGGAACTCGATCATAAATCCATGCTACTATCCGCATTAGTGCGAGACCTACACTGAACTCCTGGAGTTAGTTAAACAACCCCATCTGCCCTAAACTCCTCACTATCGAGGTACCTCTAACGTTCCATACCCCAAATATTAGCAAATACCACAACACCAACCCCCAATCTCATATCCTCGAATTCCAAAATACTTTAAGCCTATACTCCACAGCTGACCATATTTTGTGTCGAATGTTCCCTACCAGCCTCACTGATAGCCCTCTCAAATGGTACCATAGCCTCCCTAATGGCTCTATCCGAAGTTTTGAACAGTTGTCGAACCTTTTTATTTCCCATTTTGCCTTCAATAAAGACCGTGAGGTTCGAGTCGATGCTCTCTTCAACTTCCGCAAATCCCCCAACGAAATGCTTAAAGCTTTTACCAAGCGGTTTCTCGATGAGTCGCGCAAAGTCAAAAACCTTGACTGTGCGAATGCCATTCTCGCGTACTCTAACAGTCTACCAGATCACAATCGTGTTAAGGAGTACATCGTGCTGCATAAGCCACGGACCCTCAAGGAGATGTTATCTAAGGTTAACGGATACATCGACCTCGAACGCCTCCACAAATCTAATCGCCAGGGATAAGCCTCGATTACCAACCACAACAATCCTCGATCCTCGAATACACCCATGGTTGCTCCCGTCTCATAGGAGATCGAGAGCCGCAAATGCCCTCACTTCGATGTTTCCCCTTCAGAAAACCGTAAAAAATGACCTATGTCGGTTCTACTGAAACTCACCGCCCCCATCAGTACCATTCTCACTCACATACAGGCCGATCCTATCTGGCGTACCCCTTTCCCCATCGAGATCTGCAAAGACAAATCGTACTGTCAAAATCATAAATACAACTGCCACCTCACTAACAAATGTTATCCTTTGTAACGATCGTTGGAGATGATTCTTAAAGCTGGTCGTCTACATCAATATGCCCCTGACCTTCCCAACTATCTCGATGGGTCGTACCTCCGGCCTCAGCTCTCTCCAAATACCGACCCAACCAAGGTACATATTTTTCAACATTAGCTCATCGAAGTTAATAACATCGACAGTGGTCATACTTGAAGCAAACGCAAATGAGTCGAAGAATACTGTAAGCTTACTTACCAGTAGAAATTATTTTTCCTTCTACCAAAATCCGGCCAATGCCCTCGACCTGAAGGTATATCCTTCATCGGTTATGATACTTCTCATGTTCGCTTCCCCCATTCCGATTCTTTGGTCATCATGATCAAGGTCGAACATCTCGTCTTACACACAATGCTCATTGATACGGGAAGTGCAACTGATACACTTTTTCTTTAGACTGTTCGAGCCACGCAAAAAATAGACCTTATTGCACCAGCCAACGTTGAGCTCAAGGGCTTTAATGGCGTTACCAAAGTTACCGTCGGTCGCCTTAGCCTCTTTGTCACCACCGGTCCAGTCACCCTCTAAACCAGTTTTCTCGCCATCGACAAGAAATTTGAATACCTAGGCATTCTAAGACGTGACTGACTTCATGCCATGAAAGTTGTACCTTCAACCTACCACCAAATACTTCGTTTCGCTACCCCTTGTGGCACGTAGAACATGAAAGGCTCTCGATGCCTTGCCCGCTCATGCGAGTACCCTGAGATCGATCTTACCATAAATCTTGTTAAACCATAGCAATCAATGCTTAACTCTCTTCTAACACCTTTGAACCCGTCTAACATACCTGTCAAACCCACTGTTTATATTAAAATCGACGGTCCTGGTCGAGGTACATTCATTGGTAGTTTTTTCGATAAGGACGAATGCCTCGAGCTCACCAATTTTCTTCGAGCAAATAAAGATATCTTCTCCTGGACTTTCCATAAGATGCCTGGTGTCGACCCCACTCTGGTCCGTCATCATCTTGACCTCATCCCTCACTCTACTGCCGTAAAGCAGAAGAAGCGTACTTTAACCCTACAACTTCGAGTAGTTATAAACCTTGAGGTCGATAAACTCCTTGCCGCTGGTTTCATTATAGAAGTCAAGTACGCTGACTGGATTTCAAACATTGCCGCTGTCCCCAAGAAGAATGGCAAGATCTAGGCCTGTTTTCGGATCGGATCGGAAATAGAGGGGGTTGGAATTTTTCCATTTTTTTCAGAACTATAAAATCTATTCCGATCCGATCCAATTTTTTTCAGAACTGTAAAAATAAATCCGATTTCAAAAATTTCAGAAATTTTGGAATTCTGATTATTTTGGAATAAATTCGGAATCAATTTCGGAATTAATTTCGGAATTAATTTCAGAATTAATACGGAATAAATTTTGGAATAAATTCAGAATAACAGAGTTCTCATTTCTTCAAATCAAACCAATATAACAGAGTTGTCACTTTTCCAAGAATCAAATATTCAAAATCAAAGCCAAAGGATAACTGAAACCAGAGAAGAGATTTAACTTTTCTTCTTCGCTGCGAATCAAAATCGAGGCAGTGGAGATTTAACTTAAAAAGTAGAGGGAGTGGATGCGGTAGAGATTTAACTTAAGAGTGGAGGGCAGTGAAGAATAGAGAAGAAGAGGCGGTGGAGAATGCCCTAGGTTAAAAATCTTAAGGTCTAATTTTTTATGTTTCAATTTAAATTATTCGGAATTAAATCGGATTAGAGGGATATTCGCAATATTTTTCAGAATAATCGGATCGGAGGGTATTCAGAATAATTGGATCGGATGGTTTTCGGAATAATCTGATCGGAAAATTCAGAATAATCGGATTGAAATTATTTAGAATAATCAGATCGGAATAATTTGGATTAATCGGATAAGAAAATTTGGAATTTTAGAATTGCATACAGCTATCCGATTCCGATCCAAATTTTTTCGGAAATCGGATTTTTGAAAATCAAAATTGTAAAATATGGTTCTAAAATCGGAAATATCAGATGAGAAATCGGAAAAAATCCAAAGTTCAGACAAAAGTTGCAGCCCTAACAAAATCCGAATCTGTGTCAACTTCACAAACCTTAATAAGCACACACCGAAGGATAGTTTTCCTCTCCCGATCATTTCAGTGCTCTTGGACTCCGCCGCTGGTCATGAACGCTTATCTATGATGGGCGCGGCTTCAGGTTACAACCAGGTACCCCATCTCCCTGTGGATCAACTTAAAACTTCTTTTATCATAGAACAAGGCCTTTACTATTTTAACGTGATGCCTTTCGGTCTAAAAAATATGGGTGCCACTTACCAACGCCTTGTCACCACCATGTTCAAACCTTTGTTTGGAAAGTCGGTCGAAGTTTATATTGACGACATGTTGTTTAAGGGCCTTTAAAAGCATTCCTATATTCCAGATTTGACTAATATCTTCTTGATACTTTGAACATATAATATGAAACTAAACCCCAGCAAATGCTAATTCGGCGTATCTTCTGGAAAATTCTTGGGTCACCTTATTAGCAAACGAGGTATCGAGATCGACCCTACCAAATTTTAAGCCCTCATCGATACGCCCTCTCCCTGAACCCAAAAAAATGTCCAAAAGCTCGCTGGCAAGATAGCCACCTTAAACCGTTTTATCTCCAAGTCCTCTGACCGTTGTGCTTGACTCTTCTCCCTTTTACGAGACCAAGGTGTTCATAAAGCCAAAAAGAAGAACCCTGAAATTAACTTGACACCTGAGTACGACTAAGCTTTTCTCAAACTCAAAACTTACCTTGGCCAACCACCTATCATCAGTACTCCAGTCGAAGGCGAGGTCCTCACTTTATATCTCGCTGTCACCAAAACCTTTATTAGCTCGGTCCTTATCTGAATTGATGCCAATATCGAGAAACCCATCTATTTTATCAGCAAAACCCTAACCCCTGCTGAAACTAGATATACTAAACTCGAACGCCTATTACTTACTCTTGTCTATACCTCTCGCAAGTTAAAGCCATACTTCCAGGTGCATCACATCCCTGTCGTTACCAGTTACCCCTCGGCGAGCACGATATCACCTTTAAAGAACAAGTTTCCCCCAAAGGTCAAGTCGTAACTAATTTTCTTGTCTACTGGGAAGAACACGAAGCTGAGTTACCTAAAGATCAGCCCGAATAGACTGACCCTTGGAACCCTAATATCGGTTAGCGCTTATTTACAAATGGATCTGCAGGACCGAATAGTTCTAGTCACGGTATCGTCCTAGTCACTCCTTCCAACGACCACATCGAAAAAGCCATCAAATTTAACTTCGAATATACCAACTATGAAGTCGAGTGTAAAGCTTTGATCCACGGTCTTGATCTTGCTCTCGAACTTGGTGTTCCCAAACTTTCAGTGTTTACTGATTCTCAACTTGTTCAGAGATAGTGCACCGGCAAAAATTAGGCGAACAATCGCATGGCGGAGTATGCGGCCCTAGTCTGCCAGCGCATGAATTCGTTCCTTGTGAAATATTCGGTCACCCACTACCCTCAAGGAGATCACAGACATGCAGACGCCCTCGCTTACATTGCCGCTATGCTCGGCCAATCTGAATCCTGAACCCTTACTATCGAAGTGCTCTAACGCCCAAGTATTAATCAAATGGACATTAATTCCATTAATACTGGGGGCGAGAGTCTTGATCCCAATGATTGGCGCACACCGTTCCTTGCATACTTTAACAGTTCTTCCCTCCTAGAAGATCCTAAAGCCAAACGTTTGTGATTGGAAAACTGCCGCGGATATACCATTCTCAAAGGCAAACTATACCACAAATCCCCAAACGGCGTACACCTCTGCTGCATCTCCCAAAACGAAGCCACTACCATACTTACTGAACTCCACGAATGTAACTACGGTACTCACACTGCTGGTCGATCTATGGCTCTTTGAGCCGTAACACGAGGTTTATTCTGCCCTAATATGAAGAAATAAGCTGAAGAGTATGCGAAACACTGCGACAAATGCCAATGTCACGCCCATGATATCTGAAGCCCTTTACAAGACCTCCATTATAGCCAAGTTGCTTGGTCCTTTAAACGATGGGCGATTGATCTAGTGGGTTGTTTCCTCAAGGCTTTGGGTAGACGAGAACATATTCTAGTGGCCACAAATCACTTTACTAAATGGGTCAAAGCTGTGCCTCTATATCGAACCAGAGAAGAAGAAGTCATAAAGTTTTTATGGGAAAATATCATCACGCATTTTAGCTGCCTTCGAATGATTCGATGCGACAACGGTCCACTGTTTATTGGGAACAAAGTCTGTAATTTCCTCAAGAAGTATAACATTATTCTCTCACCCTCAACACCTTATTACCCATAGGGGAATGGTCAGGTCGAAGCAATCAATTAAACTATAGTTGACGGTCTTAAGAAATGTGTCGATGAGATGAAAGGCCGATGGGTTCAAGAATTACAACACGTACTCTGGGCCTATCGTACCATGCCAAGAAAGGCGACGAGTTGTACTCCTTTCCTCCTAGCTTACGGTATGGAAGCTGTGCTGCCTACTCAGATCGAATTGCCAATACGCAACCTAGACCTCCCTGATGCTGGTAACGAGTTCGAACTTGGATGCAATATGTTATGGCTCAATGAAACCAGGGACGGGGTCATCGTTAACCTCGGCCATTATCACCTCTCTCTCCAGAAGTCATACAACAAAAGAGTTCGACCCTGCAGTTTCAATATTGGAGATTTGGTAATTCGATGAGTCACACCCTCTTCGAAGCCTTGCAATGCCGGTCAGCTAGCCGAGTTCTAGGAAGGACCTTATGTCGTGTACGACAAAACTGGCAGAGGATCCTATTATCTAATAATTGAAGCCGAGGAGCCTCTACCCAACCCTTGGAATACAATGCAATTAGTCTTATACAACAGGCCGCAGTTACCACCTTGTTTAACTGGTATAAATACAGGATAATCAATAAACATATTTTTTATCCCCTGAGCTTCTTGTCCTGTCTCAAAGTGAATTTCTTGGATAAACCTAAGTATTATGTCAACACTTCGACCCGACTGATACTTGGGGGCGACCTCAAAGTTTTTTAAGGTTCCAATTCGAGCAAACCCGCGGGGTAATGGTCGATAGACCAGACCCTCGGGGATGCATTGGGGCCGACCACATAATGATTCGCTTAGGCTCAATCCCGTTGATAGACCCAAGGGCGACCTTTGAAGTCTAGTGAACTTCTTGGACAAACCTAAGTATTATGTCAACCCTTCTGTAGGGACTTATCCCTCGACCTCATTCATAATTGAGCTCACTCAGTTCGATTCACCTCCATCTCAGGCTCACCTAATTTTAGCACTTAACACTCCAGTCAACATTCTAACCAACTCCACGAACTACTCAAGAACATGGGACGAGCTAAACTCAGAAAATGTTATTTAGTCAAAGATACCTGTCTCCACGAACTCGTCAGTTATCCAATTAAACGTCATTAACCACATTATTCGGAGGACATGCTCCAGCACGACGAAGAGTTGTGGGAAAAGCCTATATAAAGAAAAAGCTCCAGAAGAGACAGAGACTAGAAAAATTACTCAAACTTCTTATTTACGAGATCAAAGGCATTTCTATATTCTAGAGATCACTTATAATAAGGATACTCACTCCAAGCAATAAAAATACTTTTACAAAAACACTCCATACGAGGTCGTGGTTTTTTACCTGTTCAAGGGTTTTCTACGCTAAAAATACCTGTCTCAAATTCTTGCTTTATATTAGCGTATTGTTACAGGATCATTGGTGTGATAGCTAATTCCTAATCGTATAGAGCTGTGGAATTTAACAATTACATTTGGCGCCGTCTATGGGAAAGATTGCATTTCCACGATACCCTAAGATATCTTTCAATTCAATTTTCAACTATGGTTTCTTCCAGATGACAGGCCGCAGGAACTCAGCTCGAAATTTCTATGGATCTGGGACAACTCACCGAGTTGCAGGCAAATCTCCACGTAGAAGCAGAGAAATGCGTTGAACTCGAACTTCAATTGATAAAGAATCACGAGCTCGGAGAGAAAGAGCTCGATGCAGAACGACAAGTCCGTTTGATAGTGCTCAAATGGCACGAAGATCAGATGATGACGATGCAGACTGTACTCGAGGCTCTACAAAATACTCAGCCAACTCCTCCAACTAGGGGTCATGATCAACTTCCAGAGACCTCCTGCATTTTGGCAAGGGAAAGGTTGGGACCTCGGGGAGTCACCAGTAAAGCAATCTCGAGAAATCTACCACATGGACCGCAACCCTCCATTCATTTGGGGGGAGAAATCCAATCATAAATCAGTCGAGGTCACCAGATTCCCCTCATCATCAGGAGGAAGACCAGACCTTCTACATCAAGTTCCAATATGAGACCCCTTGAGTGAAGGTACGAGAACACATCATCCCCTGCCGACAGGTCCAGTAATTCAGCCAACACGTCATTACATCACAAAAGAACATATGGATCAACGAATTAAGGAGCTGATCGAGGCACAAGTTATGGGTACTACCGGTGACACCACGATGTTACAAGGAAGTCTGATTATCAAAGAACTATTTGATATGGAAATACCAAAAGGTTTCCATAGTCCCAAAATTCATAAGTACAAAGGTACTGACCCGAAGGAGCATATCCAACAATACCGCGATTCATTGGGGTTATACTCCAATCTCAACCACATTCTCTGTCGTCTGTTCGCCATGAGTTTACAAGAAGATCCACTCCATTGGTTCCACTCTCTTCCTGAGGAATCGATCTATACCTTTGATCAACTACAAAAGTAGTTTATCAAAACATATGCCCACAACAGAGACAAAGAGGAGAACTTGTATTCTCTTATCGGTCTTAAGCATTCACAAGGAGAAAAGCTTGAAGGTTTTTTAAAGAAATTCCTAGAGCTTGCAAGAAAGGTGGATAACCTCGACTAAAAGATAACATTGACCGCTTTCACCAATGCTCTCCGGCTCTATTGCAAAGCCAAGGAATACCTCTTCCTTAACAAACCTACGACATTGGAGGAGATGATCATCAAGGTCAGCAGTTACGTTGACTTAGAAAGGATGATGTCTGAGCGACAAAAGTCTATTAAGTTTGTCCTCTCCACTAAGTCCCCACCTGCAGATCGGACCAGTGAGCCTAAGGAGGAACGGGGAGATCATAAACGCACCAAGGGAAACACTGAGTACCCTCGGAGAAGCGGTCCGTAAAACATACCCGTCCACCCAAAGTTGAACGTCCGAGTCTCCACACTTTTTCCACTACTATTAAATGACTCGCTCTACGCACCTTTCGACCACTAGAACCCATAGAGGGTCGACCATTTTGCCTATACCATAAGGTAAATCATCATTCTACTGACAATTGCTATGCTATACAGCGGATGCTCGAGCTCATTTTTAAGGAAGGACAGATGCTCGAATTCATTATTGACCTGAAGTCATACCAAGATAGCAACCATAAGAAACAACTCGAAGTTGTTCAGGTCAACGATAGAGCTGAGGAGAAACATCATTACTACATGCACCTCAGCAACATGATCGAAATCAACCAGATCAACAATTCCAACCGGTCAAAGCGCCGAAGGCTTTCTGAATGCTGTGATCTTACACTTCAAGACAAAGAAGCCAAACTTCTTCCCGAATCAATCAATCACCGACGTGGAATCTCTTTCAAGGATTGTGATACTAGCCATGTCAAATTTCTACATCATGATGTGTTAGTCATAATGCCCAAGATGAAACAATTTATCATGCACACAATAATGATCGATACTGGAAGCGGTATTAAAATTCTTTTTGAGAGTACGATCGACCAAATGGGTTTGGCTGACCAAGTTATTCAGAGCGACACCGATATCAGTAGGTTCAATGGCTCATGGGAGGAGTGAGTGGGCAAAATAATCATACCTATTGCCACAAGATCAGCCACTATCGATGTTGTTTTCTACGTCATCAATGCCAAGTCTCGCTATCTTGGGATCATGGGCCGTTGCTGGATACACAATATGGTAGCAATTGCTTCCACCTATCATCAAGCACTCCGGTTCAAGCATGATAACGATATTTACGAGATCAGAGGTAGTCAAAAACTTTCTCAAGCTTGCAAAAATATTGTCTCTGCCATCCTCGATATTTCAGACAGATTGGCCGCATAGCAATTATAGAAGGTTGATCACCTTGATGACCAAGCACCTACAGAGAAGCCCACAGAATACGTGAACATTGATGGACCTAATAGAGGCACTTTCATCGGTACTAAGCTGGTTCAGCACGAGAAAGGCATTCTCATACAGTTCTTGCAACTCAATAGAGACGTCTTTGCATGGTCTTTCAAAGAAATGCCCGGGGTTGATCCAGTTATGGCTTGCCGCAAGCTAACCATCAACGTCAATGCCCCAGCTTTCAAACAATAATAGCGACGACTTTCCCCTAGTCTTCGAGATGAAGTTAATACCGAGATTGAGAAAGTGATCAAAGTGGGATTCATTCAAGAAGCCAAATATCCGGATTGGATATCCAACATTGTCGCTGTCCCAAAGAAGAACGAAAAAGTCTGCGTTTGCGTAAATTTCACAGATCTGAACAAACATACTCCAAAAGATAGTTTTCCTCTTCCCAACATTCATCAGATCCTCAATTCCACTGTAGGCCACGATCTCGATCTCCTATCTATCATGGACGCTGCTTCGGGATATAATCAAATCCCACTTCTGGAAGAAGATCAAGAAAATACAACTTTTATCACCGAGAGTGGCCTTTACTGTTACAGGATTATGCCATTCGGGCTAAAAAATGCAGGGGCCACATATCAACGACTGATGACTGCTATGTTCAAAGCACACCTAAGAAAAATCATTGAAGTCTACATCGATGATCTTTTGTGCTATAGTATACAGTCGGGTAACCACATCTCAGATCTGAACACAATATTCAACATCCTTCGGTCTTACAGAATGCATCTTAACCCAGATAAATGTCAATTTGGGGTACATTATGGCCGCTTCCTAGGAAACCTCATCAGCAAAAAAGGGATCGAGGCTGATCCGGATCAAATTCGAGCCTTCCTCGACATGCTATCTCCAAAAATAACAAAAGACGTTTAAAAACTCGCCGAAAAGATTGCCGCGATCAACCGTTTCGTCTCTAAATTTTCAGACCGCTGTTGTTGGCTATTCTTATTACTCTGCGGATGTACCAAACGAGGAAAGATCCAGCCAATTGCGGAAGTCACATGGACACCAGAATGCGAAGTAGTTTTTTAGGATTTCAAAATTTATTTGTGGAGGTCTCCCATAATGAGTACCCCAGTAGGTAATGAGGAACTGATAATCTACCTAGCAGTCACTGATACTTCTCTCAGCTCGGTTCTCATTCGCTTGGAAGGAAATTAAGAAACCAGTCTTCTTTATCTGCAAAACACTTACACCAGCAGAAGCAAGGTACTCTAAAATTGAGAAACTTCTTTTCACCCTTGTTTATACTTCACAGAAACTCAAGCACTACCTCCAAGCGCATTTTGTCAAAGTGATGACGAACTACCCACTTCAGGAGGTTTTTTTTTCCAAAAAAGAGAAGTCAAGAAGAGTGCAACAATGGTTAGTCAGTTTGGGTGAATATAATATCAAGTTCGAGCAGCGTCATTTCGAGAAAGGTCAGGCTGTTACCGATTTTCTTGTGGATTTTCCAGTTGAAGATCCCGAGTGGGTGGAGCACGACCCAAATCTTACCGAATGCATGCCAGAAAATCTAATTCCTAAACCCTTCGACAAACGGGCTGACTGGATCACCACATCAGGGTGGAGGCTTTTCACAGATGAATCAGCAGGATCCACAAGGTCAGGAATTGAGATTATTTTGATTACCCCTTCAAATGATAGAATTGAGAAATTAATTCGCTTGGATTTCGAGGCCTCAAATAATGTCACCGAGTATGAAGCTCTCATTCACGGACTCGACCTCGTTCTTGAGCTCGAGGTCCCCGAACTCTCAGTTTACATAGATTCATTACTCATCGCTCATCATTATTCCAAGTAGTACAAAAAGAATGGGAAGATGATCAAATACCCCCTCGTTGCAGATAGGATAAGTAAGTTCGCGAAAGCCAACTCTCTAATATTTTCCTCGAGGAGAAAATAGACACACCGATTCCTTGGCATATCTAGTCGGGGTATTGGGTACAGAAGCTCGATATCTCTAGATCAAAATCATTTCAACCCTCAGCATTGATCACATATCTGTATGCACAATCAACACTGGGGGCGATAAAGGGGGAAGCGACGATTAACGAAAGCTTTTCTTAGAATACCTTGGTGTCGACGACCAGTACAATGGACCACTACTAATAGATCCAAAAGAATGCAGAGAACTTATCAATAACTCGAAGCGTTATATTACTCAGAACGGTATGCTTTACCTTCTATCCGTTACAGGGCCTTACCTCAAGTGCCTCTCAAAATCAAAAGCAGACAAGCTGCTCTGTGAATTACACGAAGGAACTTATGGCTCCCACGCTGCAGGTAGATCATTAGCGAACTGAGCAATAACACAAGGAGTATTCTGGCCCGGCATGCGCAAGTAAGTAGAAGAGTCTTCCCGCAAATACGATACCTGCCAGAGACATAGAAACATGATACGCGCCCCTGCGCTCGAGCTCCATGCAAGCAAGGTTTTCTGGCCATTCAAAAGATGGGTACTAGCTCTAGTAAGGGAATTCCCTAATTCTCCAGATAATCGCTGCCACCTACTCGTAGCTACCGATTACTTTACAAAATGGGTAAAAGCAGCTCCATTATGTCGAACCAGAGAAGAAGAGGTCATCTCTTTTATCTGGAACCACATAATCACTCGATTCGGGTGCCCCTACCTGATTCATATCGATAACGGCCCCTAATTTGTGGGAGAAAAGTTTGTAACTTTCCTAAATCACCACAATATCATCCATTCACCATCAAATCCATACTATCCTCAAGGAAATGGCCAAGCCAAAATCACCAACAAGACCATCGTGGATGGACTCAAAAAATGGCTTCACTCATAGAAAAAAGAAAATTGAGTTTGTAAATTACCTCACGTCCTATGGGCATATCGAACCATTCCCCTACAGTCTACAGAGTGTACCCCATTCCTCCTTGCTTATGGAACTGAGGCAGTTATTCCTTATGAATATCACCATCCAGTTCGTGATCACGAGCTAACTTACGAGGAAAATGAGTTCGAATTGGCTTGCCACCTCAATATGATAGATGAGACCAGAGAACGCACCATCGCTAACCTAGATCGATATCATTACATGCTTGCCAGGTCTTAAAATAACTATGTCAGAAGCCGTATTTTCCAAATCAGAGATCTCATCCTACGAGAAATTCCTCAACATCGCAAAGAGCCTCACGCTAGAAAATTTATTGACAATTAGGAGGGTCTATTCATTATCACAGGTCTCTCAAGCCTGGGATCATACTATCTCATGGCAGAAGAGGGAGTCCCCATTTCAAATCCTTAGAACACTAGACGACTGAAATGATAATATCATTAGTCGTCTTACTACTCTATTTCCATGTTTCGTTGCTTGTTTTCAATTCCAAAAGTGAGATTCTTATCTCTATCCAATGTAAATTCTGAACTTATCAATGAAAGTTTTTTTTTGCATAATGTCATTCTCTTCACAAGATAGTCGTCCACATTCTATAGAATCAAGCATAGATAATGCTAGCTTACAATCAACATTTCCCAAGTTCGATCAAGGAACTTGATTGGCTTCTATTTTTACATATCTGCAAGGATGGTAAGTACAAAAACTTGTTCCACTTCAAAGAGCCAAACAAGAGATAAGACTAAGGTAATACTACTCCTCATCTTTTACAACTTATTTGGTCCACTTCAGTAGGCAGGATCGAGGATAACACTTGGTTCAGTTGAATCTATACATATCTGCGAGGATGGCAAGTATAAAAACTTGTTCTACTTCAAAGAGCCAAATAAGAGATAAGACAAAGGTAATACTAGTCTTCATCTTTTACAACTTTTTTGGTCTACTTCAGTAGGATGGATCGAGGATAATATTTGGTTCAGCTGAATCTATACATATTTGCGAGGATGGCAAGTATAAAAACTTGTTCCACTTCAAAGAACCAAACAAGAGATAAGACAAAGGTAATACTAATCTTCATCTTTTACAACTTGTTTGGTCCACTTTAGTAGGATGGATCGAGGATAACACTTGGTTCTGCTGAATCTATACATATCTGCGAGGGTGGCAAGTATAAAAACTTGTTCCACTTCAAAGAGCCAAACAAGAGATAAGACAAAGGTAATACTAGTCTTCATCTTTTACAACTTCTTTGTTCCACTTCAGTAGGCTGAATCAAGGATAATACTTGGTTCAGCTGAATTAGCCAGGCATAAGATAAGGCAAAGGTCGTACTAGCTTTCATCTCTTTCAATATGCCTGCGACATTTCTATAGTTTAAATCAAGTTTCAACTTGGTTTAACTTAACCCATTTCTGCGAGTAAAACGAATGTAAAAGCTTGTTTTATATTAAAGACCCCACCAAACACAAGATAAGGCAATGGTCATACTAGCTTTCATCTATAACAATGTGTCTGCGACAATTCTATTTGTTTTCAGGTCAAAATCACACTACAAAAGATTCTTTTCTACCGATGGAGTGTCAGTAATGCTTTCCCCCACATCATCAAGAGATCTATCTTTCAGTTCATGGGCCACAAAAACCTTACCTTGAGCTATTATTTCAGCAATTCGAGGGCCCAGTTGGGTCTCCATGGCGCCCAAACAGTTACCTCTATCTATCTTAGCTCCGCAGGTGTATCCCTTATCTGACAGAGTTTTAAGCAAGGTATCTCTCTCTGACTCAAGTTTTTTAACTTCCTCTACAAAATATGCAACGATCACCCTTTACAGGTCAGATCGAGATACACCAGGTATTATCACTGTAGCAAATCTCGCTTTCAAACTCTCGTAGCAAACCTTTAACCTAGCGCAATTATCCTTCTATTAAGTTATTTGCGCATCAGCCCTATCATGATAAATAATATCTGCCTCCAACTTGGTAATGTACTTTGCCGACTCTGCAAGGTTCATGGCTTCTAAGTCTACTATTTTAGTACGAAGCCTCCCAAGCTCAGCGTTCAACTCTTCTCTCGCAGGCAGATCTTTCAATAATTCTTCTTTCTTCATCACCAACAATTTCTTTTCTTTGACCTCCCCCTCCAGAACTTTCTCCCTAATAAGAGTAGCATCCAGCTTATGCTGGCATTTCCTCTAATTCGTATTTCCTTTCTAAACATGCCCCTGAATTCGAGATATATCACTTTCTAGCTCTCTAATGCGACCTGAGAGACTAACAACGTTCCCTTGAACTAAAGGAGCCTTAACCACAGTTCTACTTCCTCCAGAATGCCCTCTAGCCTCATCTTTCTTGGCACAAGCAATGGCTTGATCCCTTTCAACTTTAAGTTGAGCAACTCTCTCGTTTAAGTCATCGCATCTGTGCTATATTTCTTGGAATTCCATATCCTTGGCGGGGAGGGCTGTTTGCAAATGTTCAGCTTCGGCCTCTGACGCCGATAGATTTTCTTGAGCTACCCTCAGTTCGTCATCCTTTCCAATAAATTTCTATCTTATTCGCTCCAGATCGATCCTGCATCTATGGAGATCTGATCGACATAGTTTCTCAGTTCGTTTCAGTGCCTGAATACGGTATTGAGCTATGTCGGCCTGCTTACCCTTCACAGCCAGCGTATCAACATGACGTTAAAGATTCTCGGCATGCTCTATTTCCCCGGATAAATCTTATAACCCCTTCTTAATCACAAAATCTTTTTCTTCGACCTGACGAGTTCGGTCGGAGATGGCTTGATTTAACTTCTCCAGTCTGAAATACGCTTTTACGTATTGATCCTCTCTGTTCTCGTTCACCTCCATTATCCTATCGAACTGCACCACAAATTCCCGATTGCACATGAGTGCATAGTCCTCACGTGTGCGAGATGCATCCAATTCGACCTGGGACATATAACAAGATTTTTTGTACAATTCGATTCAGAAAGTATAATTCTTGCATAGACATACTACATTTTTAAGAGACTGTGTGATTTCTAAGCATCTACTTCAAAGTACTTTTTAACTAGAAGTTTGAACTCCTTTCTTGGATTAACCCTACATGAATCTTCTTTTGGCGTATAAGGTTCACACTTTCGATATCTTATTTTGTATTAATAGCGCTAGATTTTTGCTATGCATTTCTATCCTATTTACTTAAGTTAACATTGGTATAACATGAAAGGCAAACAACCTATTCCAATCTAACCTGCTACTCCGCTCGCGCAGACAATAGGGCTTTTAAGGTCTCTCTATCCCTGACAAGTTCAGATTCTAGGTCATTTATCCTGAGACTCATCTCTCTAACTACATACAAGAGATTTATGAACAGAGTCAACATACAGAAATTTCTTCCCCACGCGGAAGTCATAAAACTTATAAATACTTGTACAAAACAAATGTCTACCCTACCTTCTCACTACCACCTTCTGGGAGCTCGATATCGTCCCCTTGGTTATCAAGTACCGTTTGGGGGGAGACACCATCCTGCCCATCCATGACCCCCAACACTTTTGCTTCCTCATCTTCTTCCTCAACGTAGGTGTCAGCCTTAATGGCATCCACCTCCTCCTGGGAGTATCCCTTCAACATCAAGTGACGACCTAGTCTGTCACGCTCCTCAGCCGTCTCGTATAAATTTACCTTTGCCTCGACCTGTAACTGGCCGATCGCCATAGCGTAAGTGGCCTTCAGCTGCCTGACTTCTTTTAGGGGTTCCGTCTTGGCCCGAGCCAGGTTTTTCTCAAGCTCGCTCTTCGCCTCCTTCAGCTCGTACTCCTGCTCTTCTATACCGAGCCAAATACCCTTGACAAAATGAGCAGCGAGTAAAAATTATATCGACCTTAGTTATTAGCTCAAAATATATTAAGCATTTATATTTGATAATATAAACTTACCATCTGGCTCGTATCTTTCTTTCCTTGTAGAATCGCTAACCTAGCCCTTTCCTAGACCTCTTTGAGGTCATCCATTAATACAGATCGCCCCTCAACGACTTTCTCTCCTGAGTTCCCCAAAGGCTCAACCCTCTCCCTCTTTCCTTGCGCGACCTCACCATTTACGGTGGTACCAGAGGCCGATAAAGCCTTTTTTTATCTGTCTCTTCAAAAACTTTTGTGCTATTTTGCTACAATTTCTATCCCAAATCATTTATATTAGCACGAAAATCTCAGTTCGATTTGCATTACAACATTATTTTATAACTTATCGACGGTTATTTAGCTAACACACAATACATTTCAGTTCGATGCATAGACATTTTTCTATGCACGATTTCCTGGAAATCAACTTTATTCATATCAAACATAATACATGCGATTTACAGATAACAAGTTTTCACACAAGAATGCACCAGAATGGTATCCGTCTAGCACCAACCTCCACGTACTTTACAGATAACAAGTTTTCCTTGTTAGTTAAAAGTTATAGGTTATTCAGGCACGCAGAGGAATCATGTATTCCAGTTCTTCTTTCTTAAGTGATTCTTTACCCTGATGTAAAGAAGACAGTGGAACCAAATTTTTTTTTCCCTTACTTGGCCCTGTTGAAGCCCAGGCGAACTACAAGCAAGGACCATGCAAGCAGTGGACTCAGTGTTGGCTCCCACAAAACAAGATGAAAGATCTTCTGAGTACAAAACCACGATGGAAATGCTTCAGCAGAATCCCCCTTCTCATTCTCCTCCTCCACTACCATCACCACCTCTTCTATAACCACCACCACCGAAGATTTGGTAGAGATGAAGAGGGCCCGACATTAGAATCGACGGCAACACAAGAAATTAGCATATCTGCCCCACAGATACACCTTTCCCTGCATATGAACCCCTAATCCTATCTTCCGCAAGAGTACGGAGACAGGCCCAACATTCCTCGCCTGTCAAGACGAAGACATGAAATCTCTACTTATAATAGAAATCTTCCTCAGCTTCAACCGCTTCCTCTCCCGACAAGCTTTGGTATGTTGGAGGAACAGGGGCTGGAATCGCCATTTCTAAGGAGCGATCACCAAAGTACTTCAACTTTAACCTTTGTACTTTAGATACAATCCTCTCTTCAAGAACCATACTCTGAATTTTCACCATCTCAGAGGAAGTTACACATGCAAGATTTATTCCAAAGAGTTGAATAAGGTACTCTTTATATAACCCTAACTTTATTTGCGTAGGTACGTTTTCCCAAGCGTCATCATTTATTGGAGACGCGACTATTCAACATAAACCATCACATACATCCGCATCATCATTTAATACCCATCACTTCCCAATATCACGTTACTTCCACCCAGTCAAATGTCATCATTACTCCGTTTTGACTTTACAACTTTTTACATATTCTTTCTCAACCAAAGCCACTCGTGACTTCGATTGCAAGGGGGCGATTTTAGGGACTTATCCCTCGACCTCATTCATAATCAAGCTCACTTAGTTCGATTCACCTCCATCTCAGGCTCACGCAATTTTAGTACTTAACACTCCAGTCAACATTATAACCAACCCCACGAACTACTTAAGAACATGGGTCGAGCTAAACCCAAAAAACGTTATTCAGTCAAAGACACCTATCTCCACAAACTCGTCAGTAATCCAGTTAAACGCTATTAACCTCATTATTCATAAGACGCGCTTCAGCACGACGAAGAGTAGTGGGAAAAGCCTAAATAAAGAAAAAGCTCCAGAAGAGACAAAAACCAGAAAAATTATTCAAACTTCTTATTTATGAGATCAAAGGCATTTCTATATTCTAGAGGTCACTTATAATAAGGATACCCACTCCAAGCAATAAAAATACTTTTACAAAAATCCTCTATACGAGGTCGTGGTTTTTTACCTGTTTAGGGGTTTTCCACGCTAAAAACACTTGTCTTAAATTCTTGCTTTATATTAGCATATTATTACAGGATCATTGGTGTGATAGCTAATTCCTAATCGTATCGAGCTGCAGAATTTGGCCATTACACCTTCGACCCGACTCATACTTGGGGGCAACCTCAAAGTTTTTCAAGGTTCCAATTCGAGCAAACCCGCGGGGCATGACTGGTCGATAGACCAGACCCTCAGGGATGCATTGGGGCCGACCACATAATGCATCACTTAGGCTCAATCCCGCGGATAGACCCGGGGGCAACCTTCAAAGTCTAGTTAACTTCTTAGGAAAACCTAAGTATCATGTCAACCGTTCGACCCGACTGATACTTGGGGGCGACTTCAAAGTTTTTTAAGGTTCTAATTCGAACAAACCTGCGGGGCATGAATGCTTGATAGACCAGACCCTCGGGGATGCATTTGGGCCGACCACATAATACTTCACTTAGGCTCAATCCCACAGATAGACCTGGGGGCAACCTTTAAAGTCCAGTGAACTTCTTGGACAAACCTAAGTATCATGTCAACCCTTCAACCCGACTGATACTTGGGGGCGACCTCAAAGTTTTTTAAGGTTCCAATTCGAGCAAACCCGCAGGTCATGAATGGCCGATAAACCAGACCCTTGGGGATGCATTGGGGTCAGCCACATAATGCTTTGCTCAGGCTCAACCCTACGGATAGACCTGGGGGTAACCTTCGAAGTTCAGTGAACTTCTTGGACAAACCTAAGTATCATGTCAACCCTTCGATTTAACTATTACTCGAGGGCGACCACGACGTTATTCGAGTTTTTAGTTCGAGCAATCTTACGTGGCATGCATGGTCGACAGGCCAGACACTCAGTGATTCATCGCAACTGACCCCATCTTCCTTCGATCCTCGACGTCAAAAGCTTTCTTTACTTCAATTCTCATACAAAGCTACAAGCATACAACCATACCAGTAATTCAAGTTCAATAAATACCAGCAGGTCAAATTCAATTACATTGCTCAATCTACCTGTTCAAAATTTAACCTATCCAACAAACTGAAGTGGAATCAGTTGACCATAATTCAGTACAGATGACTTTCTACAAATACAACACAAACTACCTCCTACACAATACTCACACAGGATTGACCACTTTTTTTCATTATCGAAGCATCAATAGCACCTATGATTGCAGAACCCCCTTCAACATTTCCAGCATCATCCCATTCGACCGCATGATTAGCTATACCATCTCCAGTACCTCTCTCTATAGGGTCCACTTCCATCCCCTCTGTCTATGCTACATCTTTGACAACACGCTCTTCTGGAGGATAGATCTCGAAGGTCTCTGGATTGTACCCCAACCTATCTATAAATTTCTTCAGGGCTGTGGTCGTATAACATTCCTCATCATACTGCACCTGGAAATACATTTTGTTGTTCTGCAGCTGTTCACCTTTCTTAACTAGTTTCAACTCTAACACGGCTCGAGTTTACTCACTATTGGCAATCGCAGCTTCGACTTCCCTTGTAGCATCGGCTCTAATCTGTAATTTTTCTCATCCTAATACACCGACCTGGGTCTCCAATGACATAATGGTCCCCCTGTGTGTGCTCCAGACTGTTCATCGCTTATTTTAGCTTTTTACTCGATACCTTATGGGCTTTGTTATAAGCTTGGGCCTAAACATTAACCTGCATGAATACTCGACTCATCAGTAGCTCTTGAAGCATAGTTTTACTTTTAAAATTTCAGTATTTCAGAAAATACTTACCTGGTGAAGAGCCTTGTTCATTTGCTTCCCCGCTTTATCTGGGTTAGTACCACAGAGAGTGGCCATCAACTCGGCTGCCACTCGAGCCTGTTCCTCCAATTCGGCCTCGCGACACCTCACTTCGACTGAATTATCCTCATCATCGGCCACCTGCTCACGAGGCCTCTTTCGCAGAGTAGTCTTCGTTTGCTGTACTGCCGAAGCTTCTTCAGTGACCTTGCCCTTACCCTTGCTAGTCTGCCGCGGTACCTCGGGAATAGCCTCGGGCACACTCAGTTGTACGGTCCCAGGCCTACCTCGTCGAGACCTCGGCCCACTCAGTCGTACGAGTCAGATTGTCACAGTCCATTTTACCTACCCTCGTCGAAGAACTTCCTTCTTTTTTCTTCTTTGAGTGACCAACAGTAATAGGTGTGTCTCACAGTAACGTGTCTATCTTCTTTCGCCTCTTCCTCATAATACCCAACTTACCAAATACCCAATTTACCCACTCTTCATCGTTGTCGATCATCTCATCAATATACCTCTTCGGATTCGTCAATGTATTGTTGCTGGGCTCTGCAAAATAACAAAAACAAGTTCAACAACCTATTTGAACCACATAATAAACAGCCTTCGACTATCAACTTACTTGGATTACCCTTTACCACCACCAAATCCTTATCCCACCCACGCCCCATCGAACACAAATTAAATAACCATGGTTTTTCTGCATGGCATTGAATGTGATACGTATTTGCCTTCTTATTTGCTTTCCTCGAGTAGAACGATGCAATATTGAACCACTTGATCAAACCCTTCTTCTTACATATCAACTTCGCATTCATCCCCTCGACAACCCTCATCATCTCATAAAAATTATCATTCATCTGGCATTGGGCAACATCCTAATAATTCAATACCTGTTTCACCAACTTTCGAAGGGGCAGTTACATCCCTAATCGAATCTGGCCTCTGAACGCCATGATATCCACCTGAGGGGTATCCTTGAACATGAAATCAACCTCTACTGGCACCAGTATAACACCCACCTTCGACAATTCGTGTTTCACCATGAATCGATCCATTCTCGCCCTTTCCTGAGCTGAGGCTGGTCCCGTCGTTGCCCCCGCATCATCCGAATCATCCCTATTTTTACTTTGCTCCTCTTCCTCTTCCTCCCTCTCATCACCCAAAGGTTTGACATTACCTTCATTCCCCCATCCCTCCCCCTCCTCAATCTCGTCTTCGTCACTCTCCCCAACTACTCGAGCCCTATGACGGCTCCTAGTCAAAACTCTAACCTCTAGCACTACCATAGCCAATGGGGCAGCCATTGTAAGTTTTAATACTTCTACATCACTGCTCTCACCCCCTTGACCTCGACCATATATACTTCGTTCATTTATTTCTTCCTCCTCATCTACCAGCCTCATCTTTGAAGCTTGACGGGTACGCATTATACCCTATAGAAAAAGATGAGTACAATTAACTCGATATATTCGACTATCACGTGTCGATATCATATTATTTTCTACCCTCTCCAAATCGCCTAACCCATAGTCGAATGTTTGACTACAACCCCAATCACCCCCTAACTCCTCCCAATTTACCACTTGGACGGACCTCCAGCCACATGGGTTACCCCCTTCCTCGGTCATGCCGTTACAGACAGAAAACCTAGCCGCAGTTACCCTACCATACAAGCAACATACAAATACAAAAGGAGAAACAACAAAGCAGTAGCGCGCAGATACAAATTACCTATCTTTATAGGGAATCAGAGGACATACCTATTCGAATGGTTCAGATTTCTCAGCAATAACGTAGTGTTCTTCTCTCCTCTCCAACAAGCTCCAACAAAATAATGGCGTATGTTTTTCCTTTCTTCCTCCTTTGTTATCTATATGATTGATTGTTTGGGAATAGTGAATTTATCTCTCACCTCTTTAAATACCACCTCAGAAAAATAAAACTGCCTCGATTTCCGCTACTCACCATTATTACCACTCCTCAACTCCCTCTCATTTTTTGGTTGAGATGTGTCTTGACAATATTACCCTCACTTCCTCCCATGTGCATATTATACGCTCACATCAAGTAATACCTTTTTTTATACCTCTCGAACCTTCTGGTACACTGCCCGAAGCTGTCAGCTCAAACTCACGTGTCACCTCTACCTCATTCCTATACCTCAAGGAAATATTATGATGACCTGCAGCGGCGCACTGCCCTAGGAACAATACCATCTCTAACATGTCTACTATTACTGCTGCAGTCGAAACACACATGCCTTCAAAAACAAAAATTATAAACCCTCTCATGCTTTCATTTTTGAACCATCGTCTGCATTCTACTTCATCCCATCGTACATACACATTAGTACTCGAACCTTCAGTTAATACTTTTCTTTATATAACTGAACCCCAATGTCTCACCATTTTTAGTTATCTTCATTACTTAAGTTTGACATTCGACAATTACTATCGGGCCTACTTTATCATCGTCTACAACACCTAATACGGTTCGACTATCATACTTCGACGAACATATTTTTCATTCAAAAATAAAACAAAAGCCCTCAGGCTTACTAAAAGGGGAGAAAGAGAAATAACACCAACAACAACAACAAAAATATCAACTACACTACCATAAATTTTTAGAGAACCCCCCTATTTGCATTCAGGGCAGTTCTTACAGAGCCCCGCCTCATCCTCAACCGCGTCCTTAACATCTACCTAGTCTTCTGCCAGGCTTTTCAGTAGATAGTACTGGTTACTGACGTTCGGCCCTTGCCACTGCATCACCCTCTACCAATGCTCGTACGTCATCCTGTAGATGGCCTCCCCCGGTTCCAGCTCCACTAAGTCAGGCAGCACCACGTCCAGCTCTTAATCCCTGAATAATTTCTCCTTTAGGACAGTTGTCTTATCCTCAATGCGTTGTCCTCTCGCCTCCATCCTCTTCTGGTACCATGTGTTTGGTGTAGTTTCCATATTTGGTTTATTCAATAAAAGATGAAGATGAATGTTGAAAAATCACACCCTAACACCCCTTTTTATATCTTGATTAAAGGGAATTTATTACCCCCTTAATCACAACTTATATTAATTACCCTCCTTAATTACTTTCCTCAAAACTGCCCACATTCAACAGTCAACTCTTCAACTTCCCATGCCTAACCGATTTTCTCAGCACGCGCTATCTACATTAATTCTCGAGGCCCCTGCTAAGACGGGGTAAATGTAGTAGCCTACTCGTAGCCTTCCAGTACCAGTCGAATACCCAAAGGCTACATCGAAGCCTACCTCGAGACTCGAAGCCTGACAAGATAGTAACTAAGTCCACGAAGCCTTTCAAGACTAGTCGAACACTCGAGGACATAATTGAAGCCGATGACAGACAGTCAGTACCAGAATTCAGCATCAGTACCAGAGAGACTTTGACTATGGTAATACATGGTTAAAGGTAGACACGTCTGACAACCAGTTCACCAGACAGAACAGTGAAACGAGTTGCCTAATAGCTATAGTATCAAAATCGACTTTGAGTACAAAACAGCTGTCTCCAAAGGATATACATGTAATCTGACCTCTTATGGTGACTCATCTTTTTCTATTTCCTATAAATAGGAGGGAGGAAGCATTATGAGAGGGAGAAAAAAATCTCTCCCATCAAATCTCTAAGATTCCCTTCTACTATTCTGTAACCGACCCCTATTCGATCTGTCATCTAAACTCAATATATATCATCAACCATTAAATATTATCGCTAGAGGTTGTAGAGTAAGCCATTTTAGGACTTCACGCAAATGTGTTAGTATAGTAATATTGTATGTTATCATGTTAGATACTTGCATAATCCCCTAGTCGAAGACAACCCTGTGGTGTAAGAGCTAGTTTCCCCTCCTGGAAAACTTGGCTCCTACAGATGCCAAGTCGTTCGAACGTGCCTTGGAGCCGTTCGAACGAGTTAGAAGCAAGATCAAGCTTTTCAAACTGCCTCAATTTCAAGGCAATTTTGCTAAGGTCGCTCGAACGAGCCTTGGAGCCATTCGAATGAGTTAAAGAATAGAAGATGAGTTCTATCTGCCTTGAGTTCATGATAAAATCAAGGAAATCATTCAAATGACTTCTAGGTCCGTTCGAGCGACTATCGTGCATACTTCTAAATTAGGTTGTTTAAAGGGTAATTTTGTCATATATTATAACTAGGAAACTTGTAACCTTCTAAAAAAGGCAAGGGTAGGCAATTTGAAGAGGATCTAAGTTATAATTAAGAACTTAAAGTTTTTAAGGGGTAATTTATTATAATAAGTTAAATTGAGCAATAGAAGTTCCTATTAGGAAATTATCCCGTCAAATCGTTTATTCTTTGTTAATTTTTCTTCTAAAGTTAGTCTCTAATTCGATTATGGATTAAGTGGTATAAGATTTTGGAGTTACAATTCTCGAGGGGTTGTTGGTTTATGTCCTCTTTATGACAGACTCAAGCAAATAGATAAGATACTTGTGAGTCCGCTGAAGATTCACAGAAAGCCTAATTCGAAGAACAACGTAATTAAATACAGAGATGGATGATTCAAAAGATCGACTCACGAAGCATGAAACTTAAGTTTCTGACCTAACTACTACTCTAGGGGAGTTAGTAGAATAGTTAGCTCTCGCAAGCCTCTTTAAGGTATCTACTTGAACGAAGCGACGAGAGCACAAAAAGAAGAGAGGAGTTGCAGAGGATGGTAATGAAGAGGAAGATGAAAATTTTAGTGATGCTGAATTCGTAGAAGAAAAATTAGTTATTGATAAGTTCATGAATCCTATGTGTAATCTTCGTATTAATTTTAAAATTAAAATTTAAGTATTCGATAGGTCAATCGATGTTGAGAAATTAGATAACTGGATAGATAGGTTAGAGACCTATTTTTTAGTGTATGAATATTTGAATGTTCAAAAAATTTGCATTTCGACATTAAAATTTGCAAGCCATGCACTTACATGGTCGAAGTCTTATAGAAAATGTCATGTTGTAGAATGTTTGAGTTCACAAGAATTTAAGGTATTGGTTTTGAAGTAGTTTTACTCGATTGGGTATGAGTATGAGAGATGGTTTAAATAACATCATTTGTGCCAAAAGCATAGACAATCAATACAAGAGTACACTACAGAGTGTTATAACCAATTAAGCTTTAGTTTTGGACGTCGATGTGGACGCGTATGAGGTATTTATGAAGAACACGGGTGATTTGTCGGAGTCCATTAGAAGAAAGTTGAAGCTCTTCAATGTGGAAAATATCGAAGACGCTACCGTGAAGGTGATTGCCATTAAGGGAAAGTACTTGAAGATTGACAATAAAGACAAGAATAAGTCGGGGTATAAATCTGGTTGGAAGAATGAGAACAAGGGAGAATCCAAGGGAGATGTGCCCTCGTCCGAGGAAAAATTATTGCAGTCATTCTAAGGCGAGTGTGTATACTTCAGATAAATGATTGAAACTTCACCTGAAGTTTAGGCTGAAGGAGGTAAAAAGAAAGATAGAGAAATACGCACTAGCCACAGCGGTTGTTGACCTCTCAGATTTAGATAAACCAAATTCTAAGCTTACTCTTATATTTTAGCAGACTATGGCTACCGAGGAGGCGAGTCGGGAAGAATCTTTATATGTTAATATTTAGGTAAACCAAAGCTTAGTAGAGGCCATCACTGGTTTGAGTAGTAAGAAGAACTTGATTTATGAGGTGTTGGGGAAGAAGATGGGTTTGGCTACTACGGCTCGTCCTAAGCTGTATGGTTTAGGGTGAATTCAGAAAGATGCAGAGTTGAAGATCACGAAGTAGTATACATTCAAGTTTGTGATTGTTGAATTTTTTATTAATTAGGTGACGTGATCTGTGATGTGGTTCCTTTAGATATGTATCAGGTAATCTTGGGTAGCCCTTATCTTTGGGATTGAGATACGATTCATTACCGTAAAGCTCACAAGTATTGTCTTGTAAAGGAGGGAAATGGGTTCCATATCAATGCTTGTAAGGAGCATGTCACAACGGAGAATTTAGTAACAACGATTCAGTTGAAGGAGGTTGGTTAATACGAGTGGCAAGTTTATGTTGTTGTTAGTGCAACTGTTTCAAGAGGGTATATTGGCTAAAGTGTTGTTTACAATGACAATGTCTCCTAAGCAACAAGCTAAAATGGAGAAGTTGTAGGAGGAGATTGTGTTACATTTTGATCATAAACCGTTACAGTTTTTATCTACATAGTTTAAGCTACAACAAACTTGCCATATGAAGTGGATGTCGTATCTACAATAATTCATCTTGATAATCAAGTATAAAAAGGGAGTTGGCATCAAAATGGCTGACATGTTATCTCGACCGCCATTACTAACTATTTATGCTTTGTTGGTAGCTATGCAGATCAAACCTATTATTTCGTTTGAGTATGTTGTAGGGTATGATGATGATAAAGAGCTCAGTGCCATTCACCAGAAGTTGTCGCAAGGAAAGACATGTGAGTATGAATTGAAGGATAATTTGATTTACAGGGGAACTCTATTATGTATTCATAAGGGTGGATACCGTTTACATTGGATTAGAGAGGCTTATTATTTCCGGGTTGCAGGTTATTTTTTGGGTTGAGAAGACTCTTTTGAATTTGTGGCATTATGTCTGGCCAAAGATGCAGGTGGATGTTACTCGTGTGGTTCGTGGTTACATTTTATGCAGCACATTGAAGCCTTCCAATTGAAAGTTGGGACTGTACTTACAATTAGCAGTACCTAACCGACCTTAGGAGTTCATAACGATGGATTTCATGGGTGGTTTTCCCATGATCAAGTGTAAGAATGATTATTTGTTTAAGATGGTAGAATGATTCAGCAAGATGATAGTTCTTATTCCATGCCAGAAGATGATTATTAGGGAAGGAGTAGCGCGATTAGTTTTTGAAGACGTTTGGAAGTATTTCTGGCTCTCTTCTTCAATTATTTTGGATAGGGATAGCCTTTTTTAGGGGCATTTCTAGAGATCATTATGGGGGATGATGAACACTAAGTTGAAGAGTACTGCATTTCATCTGCAGACTAACAAACAAACAGAGGTATTTAATCGTACTTTGGTTCATTTATTACAGGGATTCTATTATAGGCATCCTAAAACTTGGGATGAGAGTTTACCGTATCTTTAGTTTTCTTTTAACCGGGTGATTCATAGTTTAACTTTGAAATTTTTATTTAAAGTTTGTCTTGGGTACTTGCCTTAAAGTTTCTTTGATGTGGCCTTTAGTTTTGGTGATAAGAAAGTATTAGGGAAGGAGGAAGATGAACAAGTTAAAGCTCAGCGTTTTATTGAGAAGATAAGTAAGGTTCATGAGGCGGTTAAAGAACAAATAAAGAAGACTCAAGCGAAGTATAAGGCTCGATATAATAAACATCAGGTTGAACGTACTTTTTATGTGGGGCGATCTAGTTTGGTTATATTTGGGTATGGAACAACTAAAGGGAGAAGGTAAGAAGCTCAAGCCTATCCATTATGGTATGTTTACTATACTCAAGAAGATTAGTGATAACACATCCCAATTGGATTTTTCGCCATTTACGAAGATACATTTGGTGATTAATTTCGTGCATTTGAAACTCTTTGAGTCGTCTTTCCTAGATAAAGACTCTACTCGATACTTGCCTACCTTTAGTTGATTACTTATGGAAGGAAAGAGAAGATCCATTGCAGGAGGATAGTATTCTAGAGATGATGGTTACTACTACGAGATGGGGAAGTATCGAGTCGCTCAGAGTTGGGAAGAAATATGTCAACTACCCAGCAAGCCGAAGTAGTACATCAGGGAAATGGGCACGATCACTTTCCCTCATCTCTAGTTTTATCTTGAACAGGAGCTCGAGGCTCCTAAAGGGGGAGCCATGATCCAGAAGGATCTAAACACTAAACCCCTCCAAAAGATGCCAAGTCGTTCGAACAAGCTTTGGAGCCGCTCGAATAAGTTAGAAGCAAGGTCAAGCGTTTCTAACTGCCTCGATTTCTAGGTAATTTTGCTAAGGTTGTTTGAACGAGTTGAAGAATAGAAGAAGTGTTCAATCTGCATCGAGTAAAATCAAGAAAGTCGTTCGAACGACTTCTAAGTCCATTCAAACAACTATCGTGACTACTTATAAATTAGGTTGTTTTAAGGACAATTTCATCATATATTGTAACTAGTAAACTTGTAGCCTTCTAAAATGGGCAAGGCTAGGAAATATGAAGGGGATCCAAGTTATAATCTTGAATTTAGGGATTTTGATGAGTAATTTATTGTAATCAATCAATTTGAGCAATAGAAGTTCCTATTGGAAAATTATCCTGCCAAATCATTTGTTCTTTGTTAATTCTTCTTTTAAGGTTAGTCTCTAATTCGAATGTGGATTATAAACAAACCAAACACAAATATAAAATAAAAACTTGATGGATTGGTTTCAAACAAACCTCTGGAGAAGACATTAATTGTTGTTTGGACGACAAATCGAGCTTTAACTTCTCCAATGTGACATCCCTAATCTCCCCATACTTCCCTTTCATCACATGAGCATAGATAACAGGCACTAAAGCCTAAGATGGCTGCAATGAGGCATCGGTTGTACTCAGTGATGCTAAGAACATCATTCTCAGTTAGCTACGGAGTCTCTGTCAACCACAAATGACGTAAAAGAAGCTTCGGTAGATATTCGATGTCATGCTTCAACTATTACCACAAATACTGCGAAACTTAAAGGACATCTACAAAACCAAACAATGGGGTTTACAAAAAATTACCAAATGAGCCAAATTGCTAAAATGGGGTAAGAGTGTCTTGTACTAGAACTGTAAAATGTTGGAAAGCAATCCTTGTAGTTCCGTTTTGTGTCATTAACGATTACAAAAGCTTTGAAAGATGAGGTATGATAAGGTCCATGTTTGGTGGGTTTATAGTTTGGTAATTCCCATTGGTTTTTATGACATAGTTCATTGAGTTTTGATTTGTACATTTTGAGGGGGGTTTTAGGTTTGTGTTTGGGACTCAATAAGGGCAAAATTGGGGGAAATTATAGTAGAGATTTGGGTGAAAGAGAGTCTTGATTCATGTTTTGAGAATATTTTGGACTAATATTTGAAGATTTCCATTCTATTGGGCATAACAGACAGGGCAATGATTGTAATTTTTGGCCAACTTGGGATCCAACGGCTGAGATTGATTTTTTCGGACAAAACTAGAGATCCAACGATCTATGTTCATTTTTTCAGCCTTGATGCTTACGACTTGAAAGATCAACGTCTAAGACCTCAACCATATTGTTGGGGTTCTTTTTTCTTATTATAGATGAGCTAAACGGCTACGGTTTTGAGATGTGCTCTAAAACATATATAGAACTAGCAATTACGCACGCGCTATCGTGCATGCAAGCGCGCTACTTAAGGGAATAAAATTGGGGTTTAGGTACATGTTTTGTCACTTAACTTTATTTGTGGTATAAAATTGGGATTTAGGTATAGTGTGATGAACAACATTAACACTATAGTAATCTAATATTAGGGTTCACATTAATATAATCGTGAAATCCTTGTTGACTGCTTATCACAGTATGAAAATCATAAATAATTTGGAGAATAAAACATATGAAGTTATGAGAAGAGAAAAATAATTTTTGTTAGGAGTTAGGTCCGGCCCAAAGTGAGAGCCCAACTGGGTTGGGGTATCATACTGGGCTCCTAACAAACCCATATAGGCTAGGGATTATGGGGAGAGTTTTAGAGAGTATTTAACACCCAAAAGGGTTCAATATTGTAACCCTAACAACGACCTATCAATGAAATCAAGCTCTCTCTTTCTCTCATATGCTTAGTATTACTCTATTATGTATGATTGCTTAGCTTAGAATAGCTTGATATCCAACACCTTTGATGTCTCTAGAGTGTTTAAGAGGGAGGAACCTTTGATGTGTTGAGAGTTGTTGGAGAGGGAAGAAAGATAGCGTAGGGTATAAACGGTCTAGGTCACTCACCTAAACCTCATCAAGGCCATCCAAACTCACCTCGTTGTTCGCGTCGGTGAAATCAATGGCTACCCAACCAATTAGTACTGCTAGAAAGTAATGTGCGAGCGAGATCATATATAGATTTGGAAAGTGTTTAAAGTAAACACATTAAATCATCCACGGGACACGCAATCAAGTGTGTCGTATGAACTAGGCAACCCTAAAGAGCTGCCCTAAAGAGCTAAGAGTGGTTGTTGTAAGATAACACAGATATGGACGACAACGAACCATTCCAAAAGTTGGTACAATATGGACCTATTACGTTGAGAAGAAGAAGAAATTGATTCTCCTACCTTGTAGTTTTGGCGCCGTCCAAAATTAAATCTAATTCTAACAAACATGTAGGAGATTTCTAGGGTTTCAGTTTTTCTCTTTCTTTAGTTTTTAGCAGTCTCGAGTTCCAATGGTTTGCTCTCGAGATATTTGCATTACTTCTTCCGACGATAATCTCAACAAATCAAGGTCTGTTCTTTGCTTTACCCTACTTGTTTTCTTTTTACAGTCTTTGGTTTTGAAAAGTAAGAATTGTATCTGATCTTTAAAATCAAGATCTGAAAAACCGCAATCCCAGTTTGTAATCTTATCGATTTTTTTACTGTTGTGATCTCTGTTCTTATCACTGGGAGTTTTTGATGATTTCATAGTTTTGCTCGCTCTTTGCTATTAACTTAGATTATTGTATCACACACGAAATCATCAATGTTATTTAGTTAAGGTCTAGTTTGGTTGACACGTTTCATTACTAAATTTCTCAATTGATTGTCTGTCGTCTAATTTGGAGTGTACCAATTTGTTATGGGAATTCAATTTGTATTAATTCAAGTAGTTTATAGCCTAAAGTAATTTGATATCATATCGTAATAATGTCGCACATGTAACTACGAGAACCTGCATCTCTATGTTTTTCACATTAGCAACCCTATGTTACCATGGTAGTGGACTGTGGATGGGCTTAGAAGTAGAAATTCGTGATGTGATTTAGGAGTCCTCGGATCATGATACGATTTAGGAGTCTTGAGATATATGCAAATTCAAGTTGTAGTAATAACTTTTTGATGTAGAAATGATTGGTTTTCACAAAATATATTTACTGCTGACCATCAAGTACGCAACCATCAAGCCTTTGCAGCAAACTATGTTTGACGAATGCAAATAGTACTAAGAGCAGGGTCTTGTTTATATTCCATTATCAAGTAGCTTACAGCCTAAAATAATCTAAGGGCATAAGAATGTCACTTGTACTATGTTAGTGACTATGGGTTTGAAAGTAACTTAAGAAACTCATAATTAGATGTAGGAATGATGGATTTATTTATTTTCTTTTTTCTTTTTTCTTTATTCGAGAAACCCTTTTACTGGAGTGGATTTATTACCTTGTTTGTCACAATTCACAAATAATCTTTGTCTATGTTGATATTTACATGTTCATCATAAGGTCTGGGGTTCAAATCCTAGCTTTGTCTTCAATTTTTCCATAAAAAAAAGGATATTTATATTTGTTAATATTAACCTGTTAAGTTAGAGTTGACATTCATTAAGGAACAATAGTATGTCAACATAGATTAGTTAGCAAGAGAATGATTTTCCATATGATTTGTTCATAAAAGCAAGCCCTAACATCACCTTTATCACCATCATGCTGATATATTATAAGATTTATATTTTGTTTGTATGGTGTTTACTTCATCCAATTTGAAATTCGGCGTATTATTTGATTCTTTGTAGACCAAAGAGGACAAAGACTGCTTTACGCGCTCCTCGTACCAGCAGAAAAGCCACTGACAATTCCGTTGCTGTGATAAACAATCCAAAGGTGACTCGGATTACGCATTATGGTGCTGCCAGAAAACAGATAAAGTATAGACTACTTTTAGAGCAGCTTTGGTGTTTAGTATGATTATATGTGAAACTTCTTTATTATTGTGGTTTATAGAGCAAACAGGGCCGAAAGCTATCCCATCTGAAATCGTTGTTCTTTATGAATCTGATTATTGCTGGTGCTTTTATTATTATTAAGCATGAATACATTTGAAACTGTGTTCTCCTATTTGATTTTAATTTTTGGTGGTTTGTAGATCAAAGAAAAAAAATGCTGCTTTAAACGAAAAGAATTTGGATTCTGGAGCTGCAGGTATACCAAATGTGGACTCTCGTGTTACTAGTAGCAACACCACATTCCCTGGAGCTCCCACTACTGTGATAAGGTATCCTGGAATGGCTCAGATTAAGCATAACGATGGTCCCAATGCCATCAAAATTCGGTATTGATTAAGTTTGTGTCGAAACCATATCTTAATTATACTAAATTTGATTGTTTTGGTAGTATTTTCTTGCAAGGATCCCATTTGATCTTTTCGTATCTTATTTTTAAGTGTTGTTTTTTTCCCTTTGTTTTGTAGATCAATGAGGACAGCTGCTACAAATGAAGAACATTTAGAATCTAAAGCTGCAGGTATATCAAATATAGATTAATTAGGGATATCTCAGATTAAGCATGGAAAAATCCTTGATTCCATAAAATAGACAGGTTGTATAGTTAACTAACATTATTTATGCTCTAATATTTAGAATTCGTAAGTAGAACTAAAACAAAATCACGTAAAACTAATGAAACCTTTTGAGTTCAAATTTATGAGATTATTCTTCTTAGGTTAACATCCAGCTCCAAGCTCTGTAGTTATCCTTGAAATTTATGGTAAATATTAATAAGTAAACTAGAAATGTAATTATCTCAATTAAATGATTTTTCAGCTTTACCTCATCCACCTGCTCCACTGGTGACAAAAATATATTATCCCTCCAAGTCAGATTCTCTGCGAGCATCTCTTAGTCGCCAGTACTGGGAATCATTTTTAGAACAAAGGGCAAGTATTACATTTTGTTTCCTTGTATCACTGCTTTGGTTTGAATGAATTTATTAGGTATGCCTTTTTCAATTAGTATTAAGTTATGGATTATTTCCTTCATCATGTGTTTCACTAATGTCAGGATTATTAAATGGTATAAGTATTTGAATGTGCATTCTTTTCTTTGGATAGAACATCATTTTCTTTTGGGAAGCAAACCTTGTTTGCTTGGATCAAACAATCACATTCATAAGGCATAGATTTACATGGAAAATTACACTCGAAGTAGGGAAATCACTGAAAATCAACCAAATTTGGACTAATGGAAATTATTTCAGTACCCTGAGAATGTTTCCGCTCTTAAACCTCCCAGTACTTCAAAAGGTGTTCTCAAGGCTACTTTTATGAGTACCCTAGAGATATACCTTTTATGATGATCTTTAAGCTTGTAAACTTAGTTATTAATAGGTTAGTCAATATACTCAACTATAAATTGAGAATTTATTTACTTACAAAGGAAAAAGTTCACAATATATGGCTAATAATATATAATTTTGCACATGCTTATGAAGAAAATGTTGCATATCACCATGTGTTGTGGAATGGAAAACCTAAGAATAGGTTCTTAAAATGTGATATTTTGGAACTTAAAACTATAATATTTTCTATTATTTGATCAAAGTTAAGAGTCTCTATAAATTAGTATTGCAATCTTTAGCTGTTCAAGTTTTGCCCTTTGACTCGTTTTTAAATCTGCAGGGTGATGCAGATGGACAACCACGGCAGGCTTATGATGCTATATCTGCAGCTGTAAGTTATAAATATATCATTAGTCCTTCTAAATAATGAAAAGAATATGAACCGTTTATGAATACCAGAAGCGATCCATTCGGTTAATATATCCTACTATTATGCCCTTCTAGTGGCTTCATTTTATTTTGCCACAATTTTGTATAAGTTTTGCATTATGAAACCAATATTCTGATTCTAATAAATCATGATGTTTTCTAGGAGCGACAACTATGCCAAGATATTGACATGAGCCACGAGAGGTATTTCGAGCATCGAGCAAAGATGTTGCATAATATATCAGATGGAACCATCAAGAAGAAATCTGACGCCTATGATCTTTTCATGCTTAGCGATTTCAAAGTGGATAAAATATATGATATGTCTGTGAAAACAGTTCCAAAACCATGAAAAAGGGAATACTTTTCCTGTAGAGCTTTCAGGTTTTTAGCTTAAATTTTAATATTGATTGACTTTTGTGATTAATTCTGATGTATAATATTGTTTCACATTATCCTACTATTAGAGCATCTCCAGCAGAAAGTGTGAGTTCGGGTGCGGGCTTTGACAGGGGGACCAAGAAAACCAACCAAATCCCAACCTCTCCCAGTAGCAAATCAGAATATCCTACGTGGTTTATATTTTTTATATTTTTTTATAAGAAATCAAAACACCGCGCGGTATTCTTTTTACCGCTCGGTAAAATGATTACTGCCGCTTCGACTGTTAACAAATAACTTGTTCTAACTCGACTCCCTCCACACTGTTTCCTTACTCTCTCAATTCGAACCCAAATTTTAAAAGAAAAATCCAATTTCTCTCAAAATCAAATGAAGATGCCAGAGGGAGACCCAAACCCAAGTACATTCCCTGGGTTTAGAGGGACAAGAAATCCAGAGCAAGCCGTAACTTAGTCGAGGTCCGGAAGGAAGAAAAAAAGAGTTGAATTTGAAGAGGTACAACAAAATGAAGGCATACCACACCTACTCCAAGAAAATGTTACCAGGTTTATTACCGCGCTCTGAGACTGCCAAACTCATATATATATCATATTGGGAAGGTTCCCACGGTAAGTTTTTCGTATATTGTGACTTTGTTATTTTCGTTAATCAAGTGTTTGACAAAATGCTCCAATGAACATAATTGGGATTCGATGCGTCCGCACAACACATTCACTACGGTGATCAAAGTTTGGAAGGAAATTTCCACAATTCAGACAATAAGGGATCCCGTGGTTAATATATTTGTGAGGTTTATGGATATACGCTTGGGCAATTCCGATAATCGGCTAATTCAGGTGCTAACAGAGCGTTAGTGGCCGACAACTCACACTTTTATATTCCCATATGCGGAGATAGGTATCACTCCAAAGTTTGGAAAGGGATTTCCACAATTTCGACAATAAAGGATCTCATGGTTAAGATATTCTGGAGGTTTATGGATATACGCTTGGGTAATTCCAATAATCAACTAATTCAGGCGCCAATAGAGCGTTGGTGGCCAACAACTCACACTTTTATGTTCCCGTATATGGAGATTTGGATCACTCCAATGGATTTCCATATACTGACATCATTGTCAATCGACAAATATCCTTCACATGTGCCGTATGATGACGGATGGAGTATTTTATCCGAAGCTAGACAACTGTTCCCCCGCATCGAATCCAACAATGCAAAAAGTGGGAGCGTCAGCATTTTACATTTCATGACATACTTGACCATCACAGATGACCGGGAGGATGATATTTCGATTGTTCGTGTTTTTATCATTTTCATGATTGGGCATTTATGGTTCCAAATGGCCAACGACACCGTCCCGCTTGGATATCTCACGGCCGTGGTCGATTTGGATAAAGCTGCCGAATATTACTGGGGTTCTGCTATTCTTGCTTCCCTGTACCATGGTTTGGTTCTGCAGTCACGACCGGGGGTGCCATTACTGGATTTTCATAACTTCTTGAGGTACACTAATTTTTTTCCTTACAAGCTACAAATCAAATATATTCCAATAAACGTCTTAAATAGAATTTATAATTATTTTTTATGTTGTTTTGAAATGCAGTATTGGTTCTACGAGTATTGTAGGGTTGGTCACCCTATTGTCAAGGAAGCGTTGAAGATCGCGTCGTATCCGCGCATCAAATCATGGGAGAAGGGGAATAGAAAGAAAACAAATGACCAGGCAACAAATTTATTTACTATAGCCAGATACCTCATTGATTACCAGACTATTGAGTCGATCAACTGGCAATCTTGGGGTACATCTACGGTGTTAAATTTAGTTGACATACGTACCACGCTGCTCCTGTCCCGTAAGAGGTTGCCACTTTAAGTCCTAAATAGAAACTACAAGTATTACTTGGGGGATGGATGTTGGAGGCAATTGACTGGCACAGCGGGTATTCCTTTGGATCCTCTGCTTAACATGTCGCAACATCTTAGTCCAGCTTATTTACAGATGATTATATATACCAACTTCGTTGATTGTGCCCAGTTTGTGATAAGGTAGGAGCGAGAGACTTACGCCTCATACTGAGCTAGTCAAACTTATGAGGTAGGCCACCTGTTGACAGATTCTCAGAGGATGAGGAATATAGATCTTCTCAGATCCAGTACACTCAGGACTGGTATTATACCAATGGTGGTTATGTCAGCAGAGGTTCATAGCTTTTCCCAGGACTTCAGTTTGCTTGGCGAGGAGGAGTGGCCAGACCTGGGGGTGGTACATGGAGTGAACATGGAGGCATGAGATGATCCCCGCCCATCGCTTGAGGGAGCCGCCACCCATGGCTGCCTCCTACAATGCAAAGGAGTTGTGGCATCTGACTCATGGTATACGGTGAGTTTCCCTTGTAGAGTTTGCGCAGGACGCCCAGATGATCCAGCACTTGACTGATGAAAATGCTACTCTGAGGAGGAACATAGACGACCAACTATATCAGCATGTAAGTAATTTATTTATATATTTCATAAGGTCATATTTATTTTGTTAAAATTTAAATAATTTTTTTTGTCCTGTTCAGAACCTACATCTGAATAGGGGGTATGAGGTACGGGTGGTGCCGCTACCAACTGGAGGTCACGCGAGGACGAGGCAGTGGATCCGTGGACAAGGTCTGCAAACCAGGGGAGCCGTTATTAGCTGCAGGGGGCTGAGTACTTGAGATGATATTGGCCCGTCTCAATAGATATATAGGTATTTTTTTTTAGGTTTTTGTAGACGTAAATTTTTACTGTAAACATCAGTGTTGAACAATTTCTATTGTAGAATTTTGTTTCTTCATATAAGTATTTGTGTGACCTGATATCCCATTTCTTTATATAAATCAATATTAATTAATTTATTTTGAGTCTTAAATTTAAATAGAAATGCAATTGTAATTCTTAAAATAGTAGTTCTACGCACGAAATAAAACTCAAAATAGATTAAACTTAATTCATCATTCACGACTGATGTAGAGATTAAACTCGGAGCATTCAGTAAGGGGGAACGGATCTCGTCCATAGTTGAAAAGTTGGTAATTTGTAGGAAACTTATCAGGCGAGACGTAGTTCCAGTAAACAATATCGTATGGAGTCTCGAACAGGAACGGCTAGTTGTATTTCTCATACCATTCATCTCTGGCTTTGCAGAAAATATAGGCTAGTGGAATACCTCTGACCCGTCTATCAATACTCTTTCGTATCTCATGAAACTCATCACATTTAACCTTAAGAACATTCTACCTATTGTATAAATCTCCAGGAGGGTATTGAAGTTCCGTGTGCTCCCTAAATTGGACATAAACTCCATTCCATAAATTATTAAAATTGAGTTGTCGGAAAGGGATTATCAACAAAATACTGCCAGGTCACGGCCAGAGTGTAGTCTTCATTTCAGCCAAATACCACTGAAGAATCTTGTATTAGAGTTGAAAAACTCGGTATTGTTGAGTTGAAGTAGATGATCTGTTGCTAGAGTATCTCCAACCAACATATATATAAAGAAAAAAACAGCCGTTGTGATGCCAAAATAAGAGGTACTAGTGGTTTGAGCAGTAAAAAGAACACCGGCGCCTCCATTGATTTCCCCAACCACTACTTCTTCTCCTTATCTGTTCATAGCTTGTCTCTTCTCTATGTTTGTTCCCCCTTCACCTTCAACACCATTATCTCAACTCCACAGCCTCAAATGTCTTCCTTTTTATCTATTGATGATCCTTCACGTGTATCGTCCTCCTCTGACGATCTTATGTTTGATTGTGCAACAACAATGACCGTTATGCACCAAAATGCATTGAACCTAGTAGTACATGATGCAACTTCGAGTCACCACGGGAGTGTCATAGGTTGTAAGGATAAGAGAAAGAAACGAGATCATGAATTGGGGCATTACAACATTATGCGGGACTACTTCAACCCGGGGTGCACATATGAGCCAGATGAATTTTGGCGACGTTTTTGTATGAGTAGACAAATGTTTATACGTATATGCGATGCAGTAATTGCATATGATCATTACTTTGTCCAAAAATCCAACAACACTGGTACTATGGGGTTATCACCGTACCAAAAGGTAATCGCGGTACTATATTTCCTAAGCTACGGTGTCACGACAGATCTTTTTAATGAGTATATCCAAATAGGAGAAAACATAACCTAGTTAAGTATGAAATTTTTTTGTGTTGCGGCTATAGAAATTTTTGGCGAGGAATATCCGTGAGCACCAAACGCGGCCGACGTCGAATGGTTGAAAGCGATATGTGAGTCACGGAGATTTCTTGGCATGTTAGGAAGCCTTGATTGCATGTATTGGATATAGAAAAATTGTCTCATAGCTTGGCAATGCCAATTTACTAGTTATTACCCCAATGCGACACTGATTCTTAAAGCGGTAGCTTCACACGACCTTTAGTTTTGGCATGCCTTTTTTAGGTTACCAGGATCTAACAATGATATTAATGTCCTGCAACAATCATATCTTTTCACCGACCTGGCCGATGGTATCGCCCCGCCTTGCAATTATATAATTGCCAGAAAAGCTTATGATATGGGTTATTACCTAGCGGATGATATATACCCTAAATGGGGAACACTTGTCCAAACCATATCCAATCTAATTACAGCGAAACATTTTTTTTTCTCAACAACAAGAAAGTTTTCGAAAAGCTGTAAAATGGGCGTTTAAGATTTTACAATCACAGTTCAATATTGAAAAAAATCTGGTTAAATTGTGGAAACTTGAGGTTTTGAACAATGTCATGAATGCGTGCGTGATAATGTATAATATGATTGTCAAAGAGGAACGAGGTTCATTCCCATCACACTTAGGTTACGATCTGGACGATCCGGCCGATGTCGAAGGCGAACGGTTTAATATTGTAAGCAAACGCGGAATAATAAAATCTTTTATAACAAAAATGAACCGTATTCGAAGTTAAGAACTGCACTTTGATCTAAAGGATGATCTAATCGAGTATTTATGGGTCGTGACGGGAAATCTTCGTTCTTAGTGTTGCAATCAAGTATTATTTGAGTGTTCTTAATGTAGTTTAATATTTCTTATCGTACAAGCTTATTTAACAAGTTTTTGATATTGCATTAATCTTGTATTTGTTTTAACGCAATATTCTCAAAAATAAACATTTCGAAAAAAAGATTACATTCTTCAATAGCAAAGTACATTATTCAAACAAATACATTATTGAAAGGTAAACTACATTCTTGGAAAGAAAACTTCTCTCTATTTTTAATCACCACTTCAAGTACCTGGTCCGCCCCTCTTGGCTAGACATTTTACGACCTCATTTTGCCTTTGCAGATGGTATTGCAATTGATATCCAGAAAGTGGTGTTAGGTCTTTATCCACGATTTTGTGATCTTCCCCTGCTTGTTCCAAATCCATTTTTGCTTACCATTGTTGATTTGCTTCTGCTCTTATTCTTTTCTTTTCTTCTTTTACTTGTCTCTTCTACAATCGTAGTTCCTCCAGCATTGTTTGGATACCACTACCATATGCAATAACCTCATCCAAAGCCTTTTGTGTTGCGAGGTTTATTCTAAAGAGTTTTTGGCTGATGGGTCTGCTTCTACCCTCATTTAACAAACTATCTAATTAAGCATTTTGGTCTGCAAATTGAGGTGCAGGTGGGTCGCCGAGGTCCTCCGATAGATTGTTTGATCCGACCGAGTTCCTGGAGAAAAATTGTGCGATGTTCTCCTAGTTACATTTCTTGATAGATTTCCCGCATGGTTTAACCCATCATCCTTTGGGTTGGCCCATCGCGATTCTCACGCCAAAATCTTATACCCTTCACGGTGTTTGAAGTCATTGCCGCCATTCAACCCTTGGTAGATCTTGTGTGCATCGTTTTACTATAATTTACATAATTACCAAATTCAAATAAATAACATGCATATCTAAGAAAAATAAACGAAATTATGTTAAAGCAAGTTAGAACGTACCCGATCTTCATCGATTTTCCCGTTGTTGTGCCGATATTGTATTTAAGCAACTATCCCCTTGTACGCCACACATTGTGCATTAAGGGGATACCACTGAGCTTTGACCAACCCATATGATCGTTGTGTGCGGCACTCGGGGTCTCTGTTAAAAGAAATATTGACATTTTGATAGAAACTAAACCTTTTATGCGGCCCACGGTTTGGACAGAATCCGTTACCCACGCCCTTGCGTTACACGTTAAGTCTACCTCCATCCAATAAAGTCCAGTATCATCTGTCTTGTCCAAAACTCAGCATCTTTTGGCATTTTGCACACTTTGTCTTTGTTTTGCGGGTGGGTGCTCTTTTCTTTCTTCCTTTTCTTTTTTCTTTCTCGGGTGCCGCCGCTTCAACTGGTATTGGCGCATTTGCGCCACTTTGATTGTGCTGAGTATATTCACTATGGAATAGGTAATTCTGAAAGTAATTTAGAGGTTAAAAACCTTGAGGTTGAGTGACCGGATAAGGTTGATAGTATGGGTTAAACGTCTGAGGTTGCGATTTCGAGAGTATAAATAGATTTTGATATTGTCCTTCGAAGGTATCCCTTGTGACATGGTAAACAGAGGCGGGGTTTGTAATTGGAATTGATATTAGTTGTGGTAGAGGTATGAAGTGAATTGTGATGATGGGTGATGAGAGAATAGTGTTAAAGGTGGGTTATGGGAGGATGGGGTCGACGGTGTATAGTTATTACTGCTGGTACCGGAGTTTGCCATTTGGGGATTGCGTAGAGATTCTCTTATTTGCTCTGCAACTGGTTAGGGAGAGAAGAAGTAGCCAATGAGATCTCAGCCGAGCAAAATGGATAAGTGGTGTTTTGAACATCCTCTTACTGGAAAAGAGCGACGCGGAACGTACGTCATCTAAATCTAACCTCAAGGTTGCCAGTTGATCAACTCAATAGTCTGGTGGTTAATGAGATATCTGGCTATAGTAAACAAATTTGTTGCCTAGTCATTTATTTTCTTCATGTTCCCTTTCTCCTATGCTTTGAGGCGCGGATATGACGTGATCTTTAGCGCTTCCTTGACAATAGGGTGACCAACCCCACAATACTCGTAGAACCAATACTGCATTTCAAAACAACATAAAAATAAGTATAAATGCTATTTAAGATGTTTATTAGAAGATATTTAATTTGTAGCTTGTAAGGAAAAAATGTTAGTGTATCTCAAGAAGTTGTGAAAATCCAGTAATGGCACACCCGGTCGTGATTACGGTATCAAAACCATGGTACAGGGCAAGAATAGTAGAACCCCAGTCATATTCGACAACTTCGTCCAAATCGGCCATGGCCGCGAGATATCCAAGCAAGACGGTGTCGTTGGCCATTTGGAACCATAAATGTCCCATTATGAAAAGGATAAAAGTACGAACAATCATAATATTATCCTCCCGATCATCTGTAATGGTCAAGTATGTCCTCAAATATAAAATACTAACGTTCCCACTCTTTGTATTGTTGAATTTGACGCGGGGGAACAATTGCCTCACCTCGGATAAAATACTCCATCCGTCGTCATACGGCACCTGCGTAGGATATTTGCCAATTGACAATGAAGTCAGCATATGGAAATCCATTGGTGTGATCCCTATCATTGCATACGGGAACAGAAAAGTGTGAGTTATCGGCCACCAACACTCTGTTAGCACCTGAATTAGTCGATTATCAGAATTGCCCAAGAATATATCCATAAACCTCTCGAATATCTTAACCACGGGATCCCTTATTGTAAAAATTGTGAAAATCTCCTTCCAAACTTTGATTACCGTAGTGAATGTATCGTTTGGACGCATCGAATCCCGATTCTGTTCATTGGAGCATTTTGTCAAACACTTGATTAACAGAAGTAATAAAGCCACAATATACGAAAGACTTACCGTGAGATCCTTGCTAGTGTGATATATATGAGTTTGGCCGTCTCGGAGCGCGGTAATAAACCTGGTTTGAACATTAGTTTAGGGTAGGTGTGGTATGCCTTCATTTAGTTGTACCTCTTCAAATCCAACTCTTTTTTTCTTTCTTCCTTCCGGACCTCGACTGAGCTACGGCTTACTCTGGATTTCTTGTCCCTCTAAACCCAGGGAATGTACTAGGGTGTGGATCTCCCTCTGGCATCTTCATTTGATTTTGAAATGAATTAGTTTTTTTTCAAAATTTGGGAATTGAGAGAGATGAGGAAACAATGTGGAGGGAGTCGAGTTGGAACAAGTTATTTGTTAACAGTCGAAGAGGCGGTAATCCTTTTAATGCGCGGTAAAAAGAACACCGCGTGGTGTTTTGATTTCTTATAAAAAAAATAAACAACCACGTAGGATATTCTGATTTGCTGCTGGGAGAGGTTGGGTTTGGGTTGGGTTTTCTGTGGGCCCCCCCTATTAGAGCCTGTTGAGGGTGAACATGCATAATACATCACCCTCGCGTAATTTGGTTTTCTCCGTTATCCTCATGGCATACAATTAATCTACCAAGAAACAAGAAACACAATTAACATGTACACAGAGCACAATATTTATCGGAGGTTCACCATAAGGCTACTCCCACCACCAAGCTAGAAATCCACTATGTATCCAAATTCAATTACAAGCACTCAAGGAATTTCAACAAACATAGAAATCCCTAATCTCGCAATAATCCTCACATAGATTTACAAGAGATAAAAAAATATAAGAGATTCATCAAGAACATCGAAGATTACAGCAATAAATACCATGTTGCATACCTTTTTCTTGAAACCCTTCAATCTTCTCTCTACCATGATTTCTCTTATTATCAACCAAGATGTACTTCCCCTCTCACCTTCAAATCCCAAGAGAACAACACCCTCCACCTTCTTCCTTGTAAAGACCAACTCTTTACAAGGTCTACCACAGAGGCTACATCACTACTAGATTTCATGCTTCTCACACAGAGGCTTTTTAACTCACACCCTGTGTTAGGAAGCTTTGAGCTCACACTCTATATTTATAGACCTTCCATTAGGTCATCTCCAAAGTACGCATCACGAGATAATTCATCGTTTTGGATTAAATCCCCTTTAAAACGAACTTAGAAACAAACAAACAGAGCCTTTTTCGTTCGAACGACCTCATGACTCGTTCGAACGACTTCAGCGGAAACTTTGTCGTTCAAACGACTTTCCCCTCTTTTGAGCTGTAATCCTAACAGAGCCCACACCTCAACTCACACTTTCTGCTGGAGATGCTCTTACAGCTTGTACATCCTTGTTCTTTCAACCCAGAGAGCACGAATTCCACCAGTAGCTATATTCCCGGTAGAGCATCGAATATTTCACACACAAGCGGGATAGAACAGTTTAACAAGGCACATAAATTCGTATAACCGGGTACTTGAGTAGGTTATGCCTAATTCTGCCAAGTTTTAGTGGCATGCATCTCTCAGTGACTGTTTAAGCATAGACAGGGTATTTATTTTCTTGTATGAAATCCATATACCAAACTAACGACCAATGTGATCAGGTCTAAAACAACCGTGTTTTGTGAATTAAATTCCTTTGATATGGAGTGGATTAGGAGTTGATTGATACAAAAATAAACTCAAACTTGATAGTTTAATCCAATTCAGCGCTGTGTTTGTGGTCGTTTGATATCCTATTGGTGTTTAGCTAGCGACTTGAGTATCCATGTGGTGCACCGCGTCGTGTTTAGTGGCATGAGTTAAGTATGTAACTCCGACTAGTATAGTATCATTAACCCTATTACGGTACGGGGACAAACCAACCCAAACTAGGAGAAGGAGATACTTCTCCTGCCTCGTATTTAGCGGCATTCTTTTGTTAATTAATTCTAAAAGTTCCAACTTCTTCTACCCAAAAGCAAAACCTAACTTTTGTTTCTACAATCTAGGTTTTCTCTTTTCAGTAAACTTGGAAGCTTGGAGCACAACACATCAGTAATTATGCCCATGAAGAGAATAAAGAGACTGAAGAGATCAAAGAGAGCGACGGCATCCGAAACAAAGTCAGACATGATCAGTTATATGCCTGAAGACATCTTACATCGAATCGTCTCCCGGTTACCGGTTAAACAAGCTGTCTCAACGTGCATACTCTCTAGAAAATGGCGATACATATGGAGATTCATAGATACAATGGTTTTCGACGAGGAGAAAGATTTCAATACCAGCAATGTGAGGTTTAAGTCTTTTATCAATCAAACTTTAGATCTACACAAATCGTACATAAACTTGGAAAAGTTTTGTATTCGTATGAAATCGAGTGCTTCTACAGGTATTATTTTAAATTTCAATCAATTGATAGATAAAGCTTTCAGTCAGATCCCTGAAGACGATATTGTTCGGTGGACAAATTCTGCAGTGACACGCAATGTGAAAGATTTTGACCTTACATGTTCCACTGGGTTGCCTAGTTGTTTGTTTGGGGCACGATCAATTACAAGTTTGAGGCTTAGTCGGGTTAAGATTGGTGAATTTGATGGTGATGCGAACTTGGACTCACTCAATAGTATTTCGTTGCAAAATGTAAGTGTTTCGACTGAAACAATGGGGCGGGTTCTTAGTGGTTCTCCGGTCCTTGAGAATATATACCTAGAGGAGTGTGAAGTACTATCTTCTCTGGAAGGACGTCATACCGGTCTTAGATCAATTCAAATTGAGTTTTGCAACGACTTGGTGAAATTTGATATGGATGTACCAAATCTTCAGACTTTCAAGTGCAGAATTAGTGAGAACCAGGATTTAGAAATCCAAAGGCTTGGTGCCAAAAGTTTGCGATCTATCGAAGTTCTTTTACTCGAAGAGACATTGATCCGAGATTCTTGCTTGCTTATGCCAACTATTAGTTACAGAATTTTTGAACTTCTCAAGACCCTCAACCTAACGAAATTCAGAATTAAAGACGAAATATTGCAATTTATGATCCACAATTGCCCTTTACTGGAGGATTTGATCATGGTGAAGTGCATAACCCCAAGCTACGTAAGCATTTTCAGTGATTCTCTTAAGAGCTTGGGACTATACGATTGTTCAAATCTGGAAGGGTTTAAGATTGACGCACCAAATCTAGTCGTCTTCAACTACTCGGGAGGAATGGTTCACGTATCTCTAATGAACTCAACTTGCAAGCTTGAGGCTCAAATTAACTTGACAATGAAGGGTATGCTTTTTGATATCTCGAGATCGGCATTGTCTACTGCGCAACCGTGGAGTCGTAAATTAAAGAAAGTTCTCGCAATGTTTAATCATGCCAAAACTCTAAAGTTGAATCTTGCCAATAGTATGGTATGTCCAGCAATTCTTATCTTGTCATTTTCAAACTTTATGTACTGTCATTTGTGCGCATAAAGCCGATCTTATATCTAATTTAATAACACCTATCTGTTTGGTTGTCGTATAAGCAGGATATAATGTTGCTAAATAAGCTGGAGGATGAGATACCTACCTTATATCATCTAAAACATTTCGAGTTTGATGTGCCGTGTGCGACAGTGGGCTACACGGATCTTTTAGTTTGTTTGCTTAGTCTTTCAGCTCATCTCGAGATTCTCATAATAAATCTGGATAGCTTCAGTATCAACCTAAGGGTACTAATGCTCTGTACTTTAATATCACTTTCTTAATTTGTGTAGTATATACTACATACTATATCCTTCTGATCCTATAATACTCATCGCTTAATCTATTATTGTGTTTCAGTTTAAACCCAAGGTGCCTGTGGAGATTGAAGATTTACCGTCCCTGGACTTTACTCATCTCCCTCTCGATTATCTGCGGGCGACGCCTTAAAGAGGTTGAGGTAAGAAACATTACAGCAAGGGATACCAAAAAACTGGAGCTAGTGAGATTTATTCTCGGAGATGCAATGAATGGTGTAACTATCTCCCCATCTAATTTCTTGAGCTGGAAATCTTAAATATGAAGCTGGGATAACTATGTCTGTGGATCAAAATATCGTTACGAGGAAACTGTTGGGGACATCAAAAAATATCAGGTAATATTGATCATCTTATTATCAAAATTTCATAGGCAGGGATAAACTTTGGATATTTTATTCTGTGACAAAGATTTAATAAAAAATTCGTGGATATCCTGGAATTTGTAAGTTGATTTGATTTGATTAGTTATGTTTAGCTTAGATTTTGTTGAAGATTTTGGGGAATTTATCTAAAAATTTGTAAGCTCATTTATATTTATGCATTATCTCAAAGTTAGATACATTTTAGAAACTTAATTAAGAATGGGGAAGTTTTTATTTTTGTGTTGCCAATGTTTATGTATTTCGTATTCTTTAGAATTTAAATGTTGGTTTGTTGCTTTAATGAAGTGTCTTCAAGGAAAGAACATTATGCAGCACAATCATGAGATATCTCGCTTCATTATATTTATTTAGTTATGTCCATTGTGGTCGTGTTGCCTGAGATAAAATACAATTGCTATTTTTTCAAGGAATAGCAGTTTGCAATTTAAAATTTATAATACTTACCATGATACAACACTAAACAATATTATAGAAAAAATGGAAACAATTTATTTTATTTTGTAATTTAAAATTAACAATTGAATAAAGGAAATACTGAAGAAATGATGAAAGTTACTGGAAATTTGAGAGAACTGTTCTCTTTTTGTTTTTTTTTATGTCTCTAGTCTCTGCCTCTTAGTACTAGGGAAATATCTATGGGTTTTAAGGAGATTTTTGTTCACTTACTTCGGTTCTCGGCTCATCTAGAGATTCTTCGAATAAGTTCTCGTGCTTGCTGTGTGTCCTTAAATGTATACGGAGTTGTTTTCTTCTTTTACAATTTATACATCATAAGATTATCATTCAAAATGAAAAAAATAAAATCACTTCATGTATTATACGAAGATCATGATTTATCTGATTTTCTCTTATTTTCTTTATTTCAATTTCAGGCTGATAATCTCATGGACTTGGTAGATCTTCCAAATCAGGTCTGGACACATCTTCCTCTAGATTATTTACGGCGTCACTTTAAAGAAGTGAATATATATCATTCTGAAATGGAAAACCAAATGTAGCTAGCGAGGTTTCTTCTTGGAGATGCAATGGATGTTGCGTTTAATCTAAATGTTTTACCTGGAGAGCTTGAATATTAATTGATTATAGAAACTAAAGAAACTTTGAGTTATTTTTCTCTAAGAAAGGCCTCTATTATGGCTTCATTATTTGCTATAATAGCACGATGTTATGCTTAATGGGACGGACATGTTCTTCAGCACACGAATTTTTTGAAACATCATGTGCGTGAGGCAAGTTGAGTATTTTTGTTGGAGAGATTTCATTATGTAACCTGTATTTTGTTTTCCTAGTTAATTTCTAGGAAAGGTTTTCATCCATATTTTTCCTCCTTAAATCTTAGGTAGATAGTAGTTTTCTCTTTGACTTTATTCATCTCTTTATTCATGATGGTTTTGCTTAATAAATCTTAACCCTGTGGAAGTATAAATCGAGTGTATTGTATGATTTCTTGTTTAATCCTTGTTTTACGCTTTCAATTAGTTTCTTCTTTTGAGTTGGCATACCCAAAAAAATTCTCAATGGTTGTTTCCCACATTGCTTGCATTTTTACTTCACTTTTTTGCAACCGCGAATATTTTGAAGGATAGTATTAAAGACATAAGATGATAACTTCAGATACGTAAAATGAGTCTGGGCCAAATTAATGGTAAATAGGTTTATACGAAATTCTAAGATGTAGTCTCAGTTTTGGACTTAATTTAGCAAGTTAAGCACATTTTTTCCCCACAATTCAGCAACCTAAAGATAAAGGGTTTTAAATCGTAAAATACTGCACTTTTCATGTGAAATTTAATAAACCGATATTCAGTATATTTCGTTACTTTCGAATTAAGACTTTTGACACACAAATATGTAGCCATACTTTGAAATTCGCGGAAAAAATAAAAATCCCATCTAGGGTTCATTGTCTTGAGACTTGAGAGGGACCTTGCATCATTTAAATTTCGATCGAATTAGGCTCAAGTCATCTCTAAACTGCAAACATTCTTATGCTTAAATGAGATGGTGGGTTCTAATGAAATCCACAAGAATACCGCAAAAAAATTCAACAAAAAATTTATGGGGCCATACAGTGCACAAATTTAGTCCCAGTATGAATAATAGGGAGCAAATATATGTAAAGACTTTCGAATCCACAGTTTTTGAAAACCCTAAACCATTATAAAATAAATCAATACCTTGAGAACAGTTAGAGGTCATTAGCAACGAACTGCATGTGCTCTTACACGGTATCGTCTCTCTTCTACCAACAAGAGAGGCAATATCAACTTGTGTGCTCTCTAAAAGATGGAGATACATATGGCGATACATACACACATTGGATTTCAGTCAGTATAACATTGGTGACAATGAGAGGTTTAAGTATTTCATCAATCAAACTATTTTGCTACACAAATCACGTGTCAACTTAAAGAATATTCGCATCCATTTTCTTCACCTTGCTAAAATCCCATATGAACTTGATCAATGGATAAACTCGGCATTGAATCGTAAGGTTCAAGAATTCGATCTAAGGTGTCCTGGACATGAAAATTATCTGTTACCTTCTTCGGTATATAGCGCTCATTCAATTTCTTCTTTGATGTTGGAAAATTGTATAGTCCAAGATACTAATGGTTCTATGAACCTTGTCTCTCTTGAAACTTTATCACTACATGAAGTTGTGATTACGAATCAGATGATAGAGCAAGTTGTTATTAATTGTCCGTTACTTAAAGGCTTATGGATAGAACGGTGTAAGGGATTGTTATCTCTTGAAGGGCGTCATAATGGTATTAGATCGATTACAATTTCGTATTATTGTAATTTCAAGGAATTTAATATGGATGTCCCAAATCTTCAATCCTTTGAGTGCATTGGGTGCCAAGAAGTGATTGAAATTAAGACATGTGGATTGCGTAGCTTGTGTTCCATAGAAAGTATGTCATTTGGATCAGGAAATATGTCATCCTGCCTCCCTGGGATATTCAGGCCCTCTAATTTCATGGTTTTCAGGGCTCTGAAAACACTGAAGTTGCAATATTTCAGTATCACAAATGAAGTTCTACATTCCTTGATCTCTAATTGTCCTCTCCTCGAGGATTTGGAGATGTTCGATTGTACAACACAAAGGGACCTTAAAATTTCTTGCCAAATACTTAAGAGATTGGCAGTTACTTGCTGCTCTGAGCTTCAGGGGATTAAGATTGATGTCCCAAACCTTGAGTATTTTGAGTACGATGGTGAAATTGTTGATGTCTCCAGTGAACTCAGCCTCCAGTATTCAAGTTAGACTTAGTTTACATCTAGAAGAGAGAAAATTTCCTCAATCTCTTAACTGGAGAAATCTTGTTGAGAAATTTTACCATGTGGATTCTCTACGCCTGCAGTTCAGAAATCTGAAGTTAATCTTCTCACTTAATTTGACAAATTCTTTTGCACTCAAATTCTGAAGAAAATGATAAGAAAATGTCTATCATGTGGTGAGCCTTACGATTATTTTTTGTCAAAGCCTTTTAGTCCACATTGCCGAAGCATGTAAATCATGTGCTTCTTTTTCTGTATGACTGTTTGATACATCTTAATTTGATATAGTATAATTCATAAGCCAGTCTCATGCATTTTATTTGTATTTGCTATGTGAGTAGCAAATTTTCAGTCCAGAGGGAGAACGAAAAAGCACGGTTCCTTTATCTTGTCATCTCAACTCTTTGTCTCATAGTACTGGGGAAATGTTTGTGGGCAGTAAATAGAGATTAGTTCGCATACTTAATCACATACTCAGTTTCTCTGTTCATTTAGAGGTTCTTCGAATGAGTTCCAGTGCTTTGTGTCCTTAAAGGTATACGGAGTTCTTTTCTTCTTCTCCGTTCAATTTATACAGCATACGATTTTTATTCGAAATAAAAAAATCATATTATATATTTACTACCATCATCTGTCTGATTTTTCTTGTGTTCTTGATTTCAGTTTCAGACTGAGAATCCCATAAGATTGGTAGATCTTCTAAATAAGAGCTGGAAGCATCTTTCTCTCAATTATTTACGGCGTTACTTCAAAAAAGTGAATATATTGTTGAAATATTATACAATTAACTATGATCAATAACTGAATCTGCAAAGAAGATTATACTAACCTGTTCTCCTGCTCTCTAAAATTCATTTGTTATTGAGTGGAGTCTTCCCTTAGATTAGCTGCAGACCTCAATGGGATGGTTTCTGTGTTGTAGCCTCCAAGATGGACTTCTTAACTATTTAACCTGATAGGGTTAGAGTGGTCTTCCCATTATACCCTCGACACTAATTAAAGAGTAGCACTAGGTCCCACCTACCTTAACTTCGTGTAACAATTGGGCACAACCAATTACACCTATACGACCTATTAACATGTGTGCTCGTGAACCAAAAGAGTAGTGCCGGTATAGATGGAAAATCCAACAATCTCCCACCCGGCGCTAACTCGATTTTAAGAAAAATATTTTTAGCTTGATTCACGGTTTTTTATGAAAAGCGAATGGCCATCCTTTGTTTTTTAAAACCAGACATGATAATTTGTCGAAGACAATATTACATCGAACTTAACTGTCACTCTACGATTACAAAGATGGCTAACACGGTTCACGGACAAATTTTGGTCAGGCCTTTGAGCACATGCCTAATTCATATCTTGGACATCAGGTTAGTAACCTCAATAACTTTCAAGTGTAATTTCTTTACTGGTGGAGTTTAGCATGTGAATAGAAAATGTACACCTTAATGATGTGCTGGTACATTTCCATTAGTGTCCTGCAACATATGTTTACCAGACACATGTCATTTTAATACTTAGACAAACCGTCATGCGAAGACCTTCGTTCATACTAAAATGAAGGCCAAAGGATGTAGAGTCTATCCATATCCAGCCCAAGCAAACTTGAGAAACCCTTTCAGTATTCTCTATAGGCACTTGATACTTAGACAACCATCATGTGATAAAATCACTCGTATCTAAAACTTTATTGCAATTGCATAATTTAAACTGAATATGTGCACATATAATAACAGATCCAAATATAATAGCAGCTAAATAATCAAAATCAAATCTGAATGTCGACCAAAATAATAACCGGGAATAACTCCTACATGGATAAAGAATCCTAATGCAGTAACAGTAAATAAAATAAACCAATAACTACTTCCACGTAAAAGAGCGATCCTCAAAGAGACTCCAGCAAAATCTGAGTCAGAGTAGCCCAAAACAATAAGCTCATCCGATCTCCTAAAAACCAATCTGTAATCTCTTGTCCTCTTTAAATGGCAAAGAACCTTCTTGGTTGTCTGCCAGTGAATAATAGAAGGGTTATGATAGTACCTTCTTAACATCCCAACAGCAAAATTAATGTCGGATCTCATACATATCATATCATATGCTTTCGTCTGCTGAAGAAATCGGACGTCACTACTAGCGAGTAAAATATCATCGACGTACAAAACCATAAATGTAAAATGTCTCCCCTCTGATTCACATATATATAACGATCCATTTGCATTCAACTGCCTTAGATCCTTTAGGTAAATGTATTAACTCCCACTCAGAATTGTGAGACATAGAATTCATCTCCTCTGTCATGGCATTACTCTACTGATCTACAAAACAACTAGCTATAGCTGAACTAAAAGATATTGGATTCTCGAAATTAAATAATTCCCCTTCAACTGAATAAAGATGATAACCTGAAAAAATTGGTTGAATGCCTTTCTCTAGGGGATCTCTGAGGATGAGCAAGAAAGCTGGGCTGGAGGTGGAACAACAGGAAGCTGAATAGGAGCGGGTGGAGGAAAAAATCTAAGGGAAAACTGGTGCTATGACAAGGTCTAGAACAAATTCTGGAATCGTACTCGTCACAGTGTCAATATCAAATAAACGCGGAAGTATAACAACACTGATCAGAATAGCAGTTGGACTCCGAGTTATAGAACCCTCCTCAAAGATAAACTCTCTATGAATAGTATTGGTAAAGTGACCTCCCTCCTCTATGAAATGATCATGAGCATACTTAACAATCTCCATAAGGTGAGAAGGACAATAAAACCTAAAATCTATCGATCTCTCTGGGAAACCAACGAAGAAATAACTGACAGTCCTCAAAACTAACTTTATGATATTCGAGTTAAACAATTTTGCCTCTATTGGATAACCCCAAACATGCAAGTGATTAAGACTATGATTTCTTTTAGTCCATAGATGATTCAGGAGTAGTGTATTGGGCTACAATACCCTCATCCAGCAAATACTGAGAGAATGGTCCCAAAAGTTGACCGTCTTGATCAATCTTATCATAATACTTGCCTCTTCGATCTGACCGGACAACCTTGATCTTTCGATCTAACTATTTCTCAACCTCTAATGGGAAAGTCTTAAATGAATGGTTAGGAGATAGACGGTATAACCCATCAACTAGTAAACCATAACCAATAGAGAATTATGATGAATAATGCCAAAACTACCATGTCTAAAATCTAGCAAAAAATACCAACAAACTCAATGGGAAAGCTTCTTGCATCTCCTGAGAAAATCGGTTCTTCAGGCCTTGCCGGCCGCTTCCTGATGAACCCTTGTGGAGAATTCAAAATATGAACAGTTGCTCCAGAATCTGATCACCAAGAGTTGGTGAAAACGTCAACCAAATTGGATTCAAAGCAAACATAAATGTGTGAGCGCATATTTCCACTACTATCATACTTCAGCGATAAAAGATGAGATAAGTTACTGTACTGCCTTCCCTTGACGGAACCCTCAAATTGTTTCTTAAAGACATCTAACAGTTCCGGAGAGTAGTTAGAGTCCGTCAAGGTCTCAATATTAGTCAGTTGGTTCTGGATCATAGGGTCTATAGCTGCATGAACCAAAGACTTATTGTGTAGGACGTGCAAAAAATAAATTTTATACACGTTTAACTTGATCTGTAAAAGATCTATAACTTGATGTCTATAATCTGGATCCTACCTGGGGTTAGGATGGTCGAGTCAGAGTGTATATAATATTTATGGTATTGATTATTTACTCTACGGGTACAGCTATTTATCATCGAATCCCTCATTTGGGCAGTGATTTGACATACATTGCCCCTAGTGGTGATCACTCACGCTCAAGACCAGACTGGCCACTTACAGTTTGACTCGAGACACTTCCTCACCTTTGGGATGAGAGTTATCATCATCTCCTCATACCGTGTAGCCTATCTTGACCCACTAATTAATTAGAAGTTTCTTAACCTCCTTTGGGTGGTCTAATTATTTCAAGTTTAATTAGTACAAAGTAGTCTTAATTAAACTTTTCAAGAAAATCTCAAAATTAGGAGAAACGTTCAACGCCATAGACAAAACTCCTTTGGGTGTATTTGCCCATTTTATATCCCGACTTCCTAATGACTACTTGATCTCATTTAAATCCCATTAAAGATCCTTGGGCATTAAATCTCGATATCATGAATGATATATATATATATATAACTAATACCGAATATAATTATCCAATTAATAATAAATGCGAATAATTTATTGTAATCCCTTAACAGGGTTACCATACATTGGGTATTCTTATGCTAGAGTTTCTATTGGTAACTTTTACTCATGTTAATGTCCAGCTAGCTAACATATAATAATAATAATTCCAGAGATTCAACTTGATCAGAAGCAAAACATGTATAAAGTTTTTTATTTATTTTTTATAACAATAAGTAAGAGTCAAACTCAATACAAAAATTGTACATTTCACGATATAAGACCAAAAAGGAACATAGAGTATGTGAACCAGTTATGCAACTGGTAACAACTGGAGATCCTCAACCTCAGGAGGTTAGACAAATTTTTTACAAAAAAAGATAATGTTGTTGTTGTTCTCCGCCAGCTGCTCTGGTGTGAAGTGAAAACGAGTGACTTAGTGATTGCCTAAAGCAATAAGAAAAGTGTTCCCATATAAAGATTCGAGCAAAGAAGTTGTCGAATCGCCCCACCAATCACCCTCACACAAGAACAGCAAGGATGATAACAAAATTAATGCACAACAAGCAAACCACAAAAGCATGAATCCGATAACGATAAATACAACGGCAACACCACAGTCCAAGAATGAATAAGTACAAAACACCCCCAACAATCTGCAATAATCAAGCTCAAAACCACCACAAAAACCCCAATACTCAATTCATCACATAAACCCAACAACAAAATGAAACCCCTAAACTTCTTGCTGTTATCCGAGAAGAACTCCTTCACCACATAACTCTTCTCCAACTAGATTGGCTAAACCCAAATCTCTTGTATTAATCAACAACACTGCAGCAATATGGGCACACAAATCATTCACCACCAAGAGAAGAGAATTTGAACCGGAGCCGGTCAAAACCCATACTAATGATGAGCTCTAAATTTTACGAAAACAACTAGGGTTTGAATTCAGTGTAATGTTTCACAATCTGTAAAAAATCCTCTTCTACACAAGATGGAAAAGGATGATTTAGGTATGATTAGTGGCTCAATTGGGGAGAGAGAGAGAGAGAGCAGAAAGAAGTTTGGCGAGTATGATGACAAAATCCCATGGATGATGTGAATCTTCAAGATGGGAGATACCCCAATAATCCCACTCGACAAATACGAACCTAATCTGCAATTTCATTAAACCCTAGATGGAAACACAAACTCGCTCGATTGAGGGAGAGATGAAGTTAAATCTGATTTCCATGAAGAGAACAAATAAATGAAATTGGGAGGTAAAATATGATTTGGGAATTTGGGAGATCAAGTCCAAGTTCACCGAAAAAATCAAATCGGCAATTTTATTGAAGAAAACAAATCTGATTTTGTATGGGAGAGAGAAGAAGAACCTCATAAAGTTATGATGTAATTCATGAGAGACAGATAGAAAGAGAGAAAGAGATTCGGTGAATAAAGCAAATAATGAATCGTTGTCTTCGTGAGAGAAACATTCCCTCTACTATTAGCAAACCTTTGAAATTACAGAGAAACAATCTCTAAGAGCAATTATTTAACCATAGTAATTTGTATCCTAGCTCTGACACCAATTGTTGAAATATTATACAATTAACTATGATCAATAACTGAATCTGCAAAGAAGATTATACTAACCTGTTCTCCTGCTCTCTAAAATTCATCTGTTTTTGAGTGGAGTCTTCCCTTGGATTAGTTGTAGACTTCAATGGGATGGTTTATGTGTTGTAGCCTCCAAGAAGGACTTCCTCTCTATTTAACCTGATAGGGTTAGAGTGGTCTTCCCATTATACCCTCAACCCTAATAAAGAGTAACACTAGGTCCCACCTACTTTAACTTGGTGTAACCATTGGACACAACCAATTACACTTATACGACCTATTAACATGTGTGCTCGTGAACCAAAAAAGTAGTGTCGATATAGATGGAAAGTCCAACATATATATCATTCAGGAAAGGGAAAACAAATGGAGCTAGTGAGGTTTCTTCTCGGAGATGTAATGGATGTTGTGTCTATCCCTCCATCTAAATGCTTTACCTGGAAAGCTTGATGATCAATTGATTATAGAAACGAATAAAATCTTTGAGTTAGTTTTCTCTAAGAAATGCCTCTTTTATGGTAGGATGTTATACTTAATGGGTCGGTCATGTTCTTCTGCTCAATAAATATCCGAATGATCATATGCAGAGTTTGAGTATTTGTGTTGTTGTGGTTTTCTTCCACATTTTTTTCTCCTTGAATCTTACGTGTTGGAACACCGTTTTCTATTTGGCACTTAATATCAATGTTTTACTATGGTTTTGCTTAAAATTCGTAATCCTGTGGTTAATTCTTGTTTGTTGAGTGTGTTATATGATTGTTGTTCTTTCAAGTTGGTTAATGCTTGAGATACGCTTTCAATTAGCTTCTTCATATTTCATATAGGCACACCAATAAATATCTCAATGGTTGTGTCTGATCTCACAATAATTGTTCAAGTGTTTAAATAAAGTTTAGTATGTCAGTGTTATTACATCCTTGCGACATGAAACCTCAAAGTTGTTTCCTACGTTGCTTTCATCTTTTACTTCACCTTTTTGCAATTGTAATTTTTTGTAGCATTGTTTAAAGACCTTCGCGAGTTTAACAATGATCATCCCTGATAAGCAAGATGAGTCTGGGTCAAATCAATGATAAATAGGTTTAAGCGAAGGTCCTCAGATTCAGTCTCAATTTTAGATTGCTGGGTGTGAACTCAAATGTGAAAGATGAAATTGTCGAAGATGGAAATTGTCAAAGTCGTTCGAACGAGCTTCAAAGTCGTTCGAACGAGTTCTCTATTTTTCGCGGTTTGGAACTTTGTTCGTCAAAGTCGTTCGAACGAGATGGAATGTCGTTCGAACGAGTTGTCATGTTTTTAGGGCTGGAGAACAATTATCGTAAGTCGTTCGAACAAGCTTGGAGTCGTTCGAATGTGCTATGCGTAGGTTTTCTTTGGATGTTATTCTGAGACGTTAGGTTTGCCTCCATATCCGTTTTACTTGTATTTTAGTTCCCTAGTATATAGTCTATAGAGGGGACTTAGTTTATTTGTTTAAGCTATCATTCTTTATGATTTTAATTCTAGAGACCTAGAATTCGAGAGACTCCATTAAAGCTTGAGAAGCTCGGAAAGATCATTGTAACCTGTTTGATTATCATAGTGGATTGTTCGGAGAGTGGTTTTTTTATCCGCAAGGGTTTTCCACTTCCCTCCTCTGGGAATTCTTGTGCCCTTTATTGTTTTTGTTTGATTGATTCTCCTGTTATGGCTTATTCCGCGTATTGTTCTTGTCAGAGAAGAGAGAGTAGCTACCTCGATTCTCAACATGGACTTCATTTGCATTGAATTAAGCATATGGTTTTTTACAAAGCCTCACCGTAGTTCATAGAATTTTCCAAATTGTAATTATCATGATACATCCACCGAAAGATAAGGTTTCACAATTGTAAAATATTGTACCTTTTCTGTGAAATTTGGTTATATTTTATTGTTTTCAATTTAATTTTTATTTATTTATAAAAATGAAGAATTTTTGACACACAATATGTAGTCCAAACTTTTAAATTTACAGGAAAACAAATCTCATCGAGATTTTGTTAATTTGGTAGATAAAGAAAGGGAGAGGATTCGCCTACACCCTCTCCCCACTACACACCCCGCTACACTCTCTTCTCACCGCCCAAAATGCTAACTCAACAACTCTCTCTCTCTCACTCAGTACCAATGTGGCGAGCCAAAAAAAACTCTCTCTCTCACTCGCCTCAACTCAACAACTCACTCGCTTTATTCACTGTCACTGTCACTCAACTCCCTCTCTCGCTTGCAGCAATAATCTCTGGCAACTCCTTGCTCTCTCTCTCTCTTACTCAGTCTCTCACTCACCGACAATTCCCCGCTCTCTCCACTGAGCTCAACAACTCACTCTCTCTCTTACTCAGTCTCTTAGTCAGTTCTACAGTAAACATTCTAAACAGAAGAACCTCTCCGTTATAATCAGGTATAATATAGATTGGAATTACTCGACTCGACTCACACTCTCTCTCCACTCGACTCTCTCTCTCTCTCAACTCTATCACCCAACTCTTTCTTTCACTTGCATCGCTCCGACAACTCGTTGCTTTCTCTCTCTTTCTCGCTTAATCTCGAACTTACTCATTGTGTCTCGGTATCCACATAATTCGACAAAAAGAAAGTCTTTTTGTCGAATTCACAGAATTCGAAAAAAAAACAAAGCTAAATTTATTGTCGAATAGTTAGAATTCGATAATTTCATATCGAATCCTCTAACAATTCAACAATTTATTGTCGAATCCTTTAACAATTCAACAATTTATTATCGAATCCTCTAACAATTTGACAATTTATTGTCGACACCTTTAACAATTCGACAATTTATTGTAGAATCCTTTAAAAATTCGACAATTTCTTATCGAATCATCTAACAATTCAATAATTTATTGTCGAATCTTCTAATAATTTGGAAATTTATTGTCGAATCCTCTAACAATTTAATAATTTATTGTCGACACCTCTAACAATTCGAATCCTCTTACAATTCGACAATTTATTGTGGAATCCCCTAACAACTTGACAATAAATTATTAAATTGTTAAAATTTAACTTAGACAATAAATTCGACAATAAATTTACTTTTTGTCGAATTCTACACATTATTTCTTTTTTGTTTCCTTTTTGTTAATTTTTGGAGTAGATATTAATAGATATTGGCTGAAAAGAATGATTTTTTTGTGGACAATTTGTGGATAATTTACCCAAAGGCGTAACGACATTATGCGAGAAAAGTTGATTTTTTTACAGAAGCTAGCTTCGTAGAACACAAATGGGGAGTGATAGAGATATAGAGGAATGAGAGAGAGATTGACAGAGAAATTAGTGAGAGAGAGTGAGAGTGATTCAATAGAGGATAGATTAGAGGGAAGCCGGAAGAGAGAGAGAGAGAGAGTGAGTGATTCAAATTTGAATTAAGTGAGGCGAGTGGAGAGAGTTTTTTTGCCACATAGGCAGCTGAGTAAGAGAGAGAGTTGTTTTTGGTTGCTTATGTAGAGAGGAGATGTGGAGAGATGGGTGGTTGTGAGAGAGTGTAGCGGGTGTATAGCAACAAAAGAGGTGTAGGCGAATCCTCTCCCATAGGGAAAACCTCAAACCCAAGTAGACATTCGACTGGATTAGGCTTAGGTCGTCTCTAAACCCAAACATCTTGCCATAACTGCCATTGTAAGACATTTTTATGCTTAGATGGCATGGTGGGCTCTAATAAAATCTTTGAAATCCACAATAAATTGTTGGGCCCATATGCGCACTTAATTTAGTCCCACATAGAATAATAAAGAGTATGAACAATTGAGAGCTAATATATAAAAGGTGAAAACCCTAGTTTTTCAAAAACCCTAAACAATGATAGAATGAATAAATATCTAGAGAACAGTAATAAATCATCAGCGAAGAACCGGATTAACGATCTTCGTGGTGAGCTCTTACATCGGATCGTCTCTCTTCAACCTACCTGACTTGAATTTTTTAACAGGCACCCAAGTGTTGGGCGCCATTTTTTTTTTCAAGTCCAAATTGGCTTGGGCGCCCGATTTAAATTTAAAAAAAATAAAAAATTTGGGCGCCCAAGTCTTAGGCGCCCGATTTGAATTTTTGTTAAAAAAAAACAATTGGGCGTCCAAACCTTATGCACCTGTTTAAAAATAAAATAGGCACCGAATCGCGACATTAAATTCTATGGCTGAGTTTTGAACTCAGCCTTGAATTTGGAGGGTGAAATCCAAGTCAGTGAGGCACTGTTAGATGAGGAAAATCTTAGGTGGCACTTTGAATTCCAAGGTAGTGAGGCACTTTAGGAGATGCTCTGGATTTCAGTCAGAAAGATATTGGTGACGATTAGAGGTACAAGTATTTCATCAATCAAACTCTTTTGGTACACAATTCACATGTCAAGTTAAAGAAATTCCCCATACATATAAAGCCCTTTCTACAAATCCCATGTAATATAGATCAATGGATAAAGTCAGCATTGGATCGTTATGTACAAGAATTCCATTTAGTTTGTCCCATGAAATGCCTTAGAGACTCCTACCAATTATTTCCTATTGTGTTAATATCTATATCGATTACTACTTTGATTTTGAAAAATTGTGTAGTGTAAGATAGTTATGGTGTTTGTTAGGAATATGACTCAAAAACTGGGAAAATCATTCGAACGAGTGGGTAAGTCGTTCAAACGACGGAGTTTCCGTTTCAGTCTTTCGAAAACTCTGTCGTTCGAACGACTTCTGAGGTCATTCGAACGAAAATAGCTTGTGAGCCAAAATTCTAGAGGATTGTCAAATGGTCATTCGAATAACCTTATGGCTCGTTTGAACGACTTTGGCTCTGTTTGTTTGTTTCTAAGTTTATTTTGAAGGGGATTTGATCCAAAGCGATGGATTATCTCGTGATGTGTATTTCGGAGATGACCTAATGGAAAGCCTATAAATAGAGAGTGTATGTTAAAGGCCTCAATACAGGAGAAAAGAGTTAGAGAGAGAAAATTGAGAAATCTAAGGTTTAGCTCTGGAGAGGTTTCTTGGGTTTTCTTTCTAGGGTTTCTTGGTGGGGATTATCTGTAAGGGTAGAGGTAAGGTTGAGTGATCTCTGTAACTTCTTGTAACCCTAAGTGATAATATATTTGTCATGCTTGTCGGGGGTGGTTTTGATCTTGTTTAGGGTTTCCACCTTTTTTTTTTTTAAAGCAAGACATAAATATATAATTAAAAAGCCCCGCCTAATGGTGGGGTACAAGAGAGTATACAAAAGCAGTAGCCAGGGAAGGCTCTGAACAAACAAAAGAGGGAGGAACAACCCCTCTTGCTACGAGAAAATGTGCTTCATAATTACAGACACGATCAATAAAGTCAAAATGGAATTCCTGAAAAAATGTCGTCAAGGCGGGTATGTCAGGTGCAAGAGTGAGAGCCCCCTAGGAGAGATCCTTAGACCGGTCACAGAAAGCTCTAACAAGTCGTTGGCAGTCGGAAAGGAGGAGAACTCTGTCAAGCCCTAGTCTTAAAGCTTCATCCATCCCTCTGATCACCGCGAGCGCCTCAACCTCTTCAGCGTCTCCTGCCCTTGCTGAATCATGACCTGATGAAATAATAAAATTGTTGTGAGATTTAACAATGAAACCTATACCACCCAGGTTTTCCAGTTTGGTCCCGGTGGCGTCCACAAAAATTGTGTGCCACCCGGAACTAGCTTGAGGCGGCATCTTGCGAGGGGTTAAGGATGGTTGGGTAGGACATTTCGGGGGTAAGAGAAAGCTCTTCACTCTCTTGATTTCTTCAGTATGGCACGTGCGTTTATTTTCAAGCACTAACTCGTTCCTGGATGTCCAAATGACATACATAATAGAGCTGAGCGTGCTACAAAAGGTCGCCAAACTTGTTGATCCCCCAAGCAGCTGGTAGCACTTCAAGATGGTCAGACCAACTGAGTCAGGGAAGGTGTGAGTGCTAAAGTCTAGAGAGAGGTCAGAAAGGGTTCAGAAGTCGTGAATATTTGGACAGAGAAAGAGGGCATGCGCCAACGTCTCCATTTCGATACCACATCTGGGGCAGTTTGGGTCCCAGTCGTCGTTTCCGAACCAGTGATAAAATTTTGTTGGAACGCCTTCCTGGATTGCTTTCCAGAGGAACAGTTGAATGCGAAAGGGGACAGTCGCCTGCCAAATAGTTTCTCAAGGAAAATTTACTGGGGTTCCCGGGGCAGGGGGAGCTACAGGGGTGGCTTGGTCCTGAGATGTAGCTTTATAGATAGATCTCACAGTGAGCTGGCCGTTCTTCTCTGGCTTCCACCGGAGGACGTCGGAGGCCAGATGTCTACTGAGGGGGATGGTCAGGATGTGTTCGGCGATATCTAGGTGGAAAATAGATTGAATCACTTGGGCTTTCCAAGTATGTCTTTGCTGGCAAATGAGATCCGCCACTTTAGAAAAAGGGCGATTGAGGGGGGTCGGCTCGGCTGGCCGTCCAAATCAGATGCCCGGAATCCAGGGTTTAAGCCAAAGATCAATTTTCTCGCCGTTTCCAAAATGCCAGTAGAGATCGTGCCAGATGCGATTACGGGCTTTGAGTATCCCTTTCCAGATCCACGTGTCGGAGGGCTGAGTTGTGGCAATCATTGGGGAGTTTTTGGGTGAGTACTTGGTGAACATGTTGTGAGCCCATAGCTTATCTTGTTCTTTGATAGGACGCCAAAAGAGTTTGGCCAGCAGGGCTTGGTTGTGGTGAGTGGCAGTACGGATACCCAAGCCCCCAAGTTTGATGGGTCGACAGATATGCTTCTATTTACTCAGGTGAGTCTTGTACTTTCCGTCCTTGTTTACTTCCCACAGGAAATGGGCATTGAGCGAGTAAAGTTTGTTACACACTTTCTGAGGGAAGGGAAAAATAGCCATCTGGAACGATGGAATTGCTGAGTTAACAGCTTTAATAAGGGTGAGTCTTCCGGCTTGGGAGAGGTTTTTTGCTTTCCAGCCCTCGATACGGTTTGCCACTCTGGAGATAATGTCTTGAAAATTCAGGCTCTTAGAGCGATCAAAGGTGAGGGGGGCTCCGAGGTATTTGTCCCCCGAGGTATCCTTTTTGATGTGGAGGATTTTCTGGATGAGCCTGTGGTGCCTATGATGGCAATTTTTACTAAAGAAAATACAAGATTTGTGCCAGTTGATCTCCTGGCCGAAAACTTGTTTAAAGGTGTTTAAGGCTTCTTTAAGAGCCCCAACCTCTTCCAGGTTGGCCTTGCAGAAGATGAAGCTGTCATTTGCGAAGAGCAGATGAGTGATTGAGGTACTGCCTCTGGCCGGTTTGATACCATGGATTGTGCCGTTGTTTTCTTTTTGCAGGATAATCTGAGAGAGGACTTCATAACAGATGAGGAAAAAGGATGAAGAGAGGGGATCGCCTTGTCTGAGACCCTGCTGGGTTTAAGAAAACCGAAGGGGGTGCCATTGAGATTGAACGAAAGCGCAGTGGTCGAGATACATTGGTGTATCAAAGAATACCACTTTTCATAGAACCCCATGGATGACAGGGTCTCACGGAGGAAGTCCCATTCAACTCTGTCGAAGGCTTTGCTCAGATCAAGTTTAACTGCCATACAGCTAGAAGCTCCTTTCTTCTTTCTGAAGGTAAAGAGGATTTCCTGAGCCATAATAATATTGTCAAAATTTTGGCGCCCGGGAATGAATGCATTTTGAGCCGGGGAGATGATCTTGTTAAGGAGGGGTCGAAGTCTGGCAGCAAGGATTTTGGTGATAAGTTTGAATTTGACATTGCAAAGGCTAATAGGGCTGTAGTGGTAAGGGGATTCTGGGTTTTTTTCTTGGGGATATTTTTTAGGAGTTTGCCGACAAAGACAATTGTCAGGGAAACAAAGAGCAGAGAGACAGAGCCAAAAAATTGGGACAATAAAGTAGTTCCTTCGAAGAACGAATGCAGAAATTGCCAACACAAGAAGTAAATCAACAAGAACAATAAAGAACACAATAGGTTTCTTAGAGGAGGGAAGTGGAAAACTCTTGCGGAGTAGGTGGATAAACGCATCAAGGAGCTACTAGACACTCAAATACTCACTGGAAGGAACAACTATTCTAAAGTACAGAAGAGTCCACTCGCACAAGAGTTGCTAGACGAGGAAGTACCCACCAGCTTTCATACTCCAAAGATTCAGAAATACAAAGGGAGAGATCCTGTGGAGCACGTCCAAGAATTTTAGGATTCTTTGGGCCTTTATTCGACATCCAACCACATCCTCTGCCGTCTCTTCCTGACCAGTTTAAATGGCAAACCTCTACGATGGTTTCACACACTCCGTGAAGGATCTATCTTCACTTTCGAACAACTTCACGAACTGTTTGTCAAAAACTATTCGCACAATAAAGACAAGGAGGAGAGTCTTTACTCTTTCTTCAGCCTCAAGCACCAGATGAAAAATTTAAGACATTTACCAGGAAATTTTTTGGACTAGCTCAGAAAATTGATAACCTCGATAAGAAAATCATAATCTTTACTTTCACCAATGCTCTACTTGTGGATGGACGAGTCAGGGAACATCTGGTTCTCAACAAGCCACTGACATTGAAGGATATGATTGAGAAGGTCAACAACTTTATCGACCTCGAGCGACTGACAACTTAGAAGCCAAAACCTTAACGCATCACTCTATCCACCAAAGATCATCCCGAAGAACATGCTCACAATAGAAGTAAAGACTATGGGGGTGATAAGAAGCGATTCAAGTCCTATGATGATCGAGTACACCAAGGATGAAAGAAACCAATTCTGTGCATACCACAGTTAACAACTACTCTTGCGAACTTATACCCGCTGATACAAAAAGATGAATTCTTCAGAAATACCAATACTCTTTCGCCCATACCAGGAAAGCCATACTGCATTCACCACCAGATTTAACATCATGACTCAGAGTGGTATTTCGCGCTGATATTTCTTCTCCAGATTATATATTCGCAGGGTTGAATGCTTGAGTATATTGTCGACATTAAAAGTTATAAGGATGGCAACTACAAGGCTGATGCCAAGATCGTCCAAGTTTACAAAACAAATGAAGAAAAACACTTGTACTTCATCGAGACTCAGACAATCAATAACTCCAATAGATCCAAGCGTAGGCACGTCGGACAATGCCATGATCTGACAATGGTAGACAAAGAAGTTCATCTATTGCCAAAATCCAGCAATCGGTGAGCTAGGATTTCTTTCGAAAACTGTGACGTTTGTCATGTCAACTTTCCGTACCACGATGCTTTCGTCATCATGTTAAAGATAAAGAACGTAGTTCTATATACGATGATTGTAGATACCAGCAATAACATCGAACTAATTTTCTAGGGCACAATCGGCCAAATGGGCTTAGCAGGCAAGTTTGAACCGAGTGACATCAATGTCTCTGGATTCAATGGCTCTATGGAAGAGTGTGCGGGGAAAATCACACTTCCCATCACAGCCGAGCTAGTCACACTTTGACGTGGTTTTCAACTATAAAGGAGGGATCTACGAAATCAAAGGAAGCCAGAAATTGGCTCAAGCTTACAATAATACTATTTCCATTGAAACTAAGCCAGCTACAACAACTCCTGCATAGCAATTGCAACAACCAATTCCAGCAAAACCTCAGTTGCCAAGCGTCGAACCAATAAATTATGGTGAGATCAGTGACACACGCAGTGGAACTCACATTGGAACTTTTTTAGGCACGGCGGAACGCTCGAATATCATACAATTCCTTACAGGGAACAGTGACGTCTTTGCGTGGACGTTTTATAAAATGCCAGGGATCGATCCAGCTATAGCATGCCACAAGTTAGGGTTGAAAGATAAAGCAGAACCGGTCAAACAAAAGTAACGATCTCTAGCACCAAAACTGTGAGATGAAGTAAATAAAGAGATCGGAAAATTGATTGAGGTCAGTTTTATTCGCAAAGCTATTTACCCAGACTGGATCTCGAACATTGTTACAGTCCCAAAGAAGAATGGAAAAATTAGAGTCTGTGTTGATTTCACGGAACTCAGCAAACACACTCCGAAAGATAACTTTCCACTTCCAATCATTAATCATCTGCTCGATTCTACAGCAGGGCACGAACTCCTCTCAATGATGGATGTTGCATCAGGATATAATCAGATACCACTTCTTCTTGAAGATTAAGACAAGACTGCATTCATCACTGAACAAGGTCTATATTGTTATAAAGTCATGCCTTTCGGCCTGAAAAATGCCAGCGCCACCTATCAAAGATTGATGATACAAATGTTTAAAGACCATCTCGGTAAAACAATGGAGGTCTACATTGGCAATATGCTCTGTAAAGGTCTCAAAAACGATGACCATCTTATAGATTTGCGAGTAACTTTCGAGATTTTGCGATCTTATAAGATACGTTTAAATCCTGATAAATGTCAGTTCGGTGTACAATCCGGGAATTTTTTGGGTCATCTAATAAGCAAAAGGGGCATTGAAGCTGATCTGTCAAACATACGAGCTCTCTTAGCTATGCATTTACCAAAGACAAAGAAGGACGTTAAGAAACTAGCCAGGAAGATTGCAGCACTCAACAGATTTGTCTCCAAATCATCAGACAGATGTCGACCTCTATTCAATATGTTAAGACAGGGTACATCACTAGGAAAATTAAAGAAAGATCCAGAGATCAAATGGACAGACAAATGCAAAGTGGCTTTCCTCGAACTCAAATGATATTTGGGCAAACCACCAGTAATGAGAACACCAGCAAATAGAGAAGAACTCACAGTATACCTAGCTGTCACGGATGCATCTCTCAGCTCCGTTGTTCTCCAACTCAAAGAAAAGACTGAGAAACTAGTCTATTTTATCAGCAAAACTCTGACTCCTACTGAAATGAGATACACCAAAATCGGGAAGCTTCTATTCGCTCTCGTTTATACATCCAAGAAATTAAAGAAGTATTTCCAAGCTCATACTATCCGTGTTTTGACGAACTATCCACTCCGCAAAATCTTATCCAAGTGCAAAAAATCTTGGCGTATTCTACAATGGTCAGTAATACTTGGGGAGCGCAATATACATTTCGAACCACGTCATTCCAAAAAAGGTCAAGCTGTAGCAGATTTTCTTGCAGACTTTCTAGTAGAGGATTCTGATTGGGAAGAAGATTTTATTGGTCAAAAAGATGAATCGCTCGTGGACGAGTCAGAAGATAAATCATATTTGGTAACAAAGAAAGGTTGACGACTTTTGACTGACAGCTCCGTCGGACCAGCCGGATCAGGAATTGGAATTTTCCTTATTACTTCTTCCAATGATCGGCTCAAAAAATCCATTCGCCTCAATTTTGAAGCATTCAATAATGAGGCAGAATATGAGGCATTAATTCATGGCTTGGACATGGCACTCACACTAGGTGTAGCTGATCTCTCTATCTACACAAATTCGTTACTAATCGTCAACCATTACATAGGCGTATATCAAACCAATGGGAGAATGGTCAACTATGCTGTTGCAGTGCTCGAATGAATGAACAAATTTCAAACAATTTCTTTGGAGTATTTCCCAAGGGGGGAAAATGGACATTCAGATGCACTCGCTTACCTAGCTGAAGTCCTTGGATCAGAATCTCGTTACTTAAAAATCGACGTCATTTCTAACCCCAGCATTAATGCCATCGTGTCTAACACCATTAATACTGGGGGCAGTGAGGAGATCGAAGATGATTGGAGACAGCCTTTCGTTACATACATCGGACTTCAAAATAAATTTGACGGTCCACTTCCTGAGGATCCTACAGAGCGGCAAAGATTAATTGACAATGCTCAAAGATCATTGTTTAGGACAATCTCCTATACAAAATTTTGGTCACTGGTCCATACCTCCTTTGTCTATCTGACAAAGAAGCACAATAATTCTTGCACGATCTACACGAAGTTACGTGAGGAGTAGTTAATGTCGTGATACCTTTCCCTGCCTTACTTATGTCTAATCTAGGGGAAGGTTCGAATGTTGTACGCTCGAAGCGTGTGGAGTAGTTAATTTGCTTAAATTGTAATCAAACACAGTGTAGATATGTCACTGGTCCATACCTCCTTTGTCTATCTGACAAAGAAGCACAACAATTCTTGCATGATCTACACGAAGGCTCGTGCGGATCCCATGCAGTAGGACGATCTCTTACGAACAGAGCTTTAACTCAAGGAATTTTTTGGCCGAAGATGAAAGCACAGGCAATCAAATATACTCGTAAGTATGACGCTTGTCAGCGGCATGGACCTAAAATACGAGCTCCAGTACTCGAACTACACTCGAGCCAAGTCACTTGGCCGTTCAGACAAAGGGCTCTCGATCTCGTAGGAGAGTTTCCTACAGCACCAGGAAAGCGAAAACATTTGTTGGTCGCTACAGATTACTTCACTAAATGGGTGGAAGTAGTCCCGCTGTGCCGAACCCAAGAAGACAAAGTCATCAGATTTATCTGGGATAACATTATTCCGATTCGGCAGACCGCACCTCATCAGAATTGATAATGGACCACAGTTCGCTGGCTTCAAAATCGTCGTATTCCTCAATGAGCACAACATCATTCATTCCCCATCCAATCCTTATTATCCACAAGGAAATAGACAAGCTGAGATTACTAATCAAACTATTGTGGATGACATCAAGAAGCGTTTAGACGATAAAAAGGGGAACTAGGTGAACGAGTTACCACATGTACTTTAGGCCTACCGAATAACTCCCAGAACAGCAACAGGCTATACTCTGCTTTTACTGGCCTACGGGACTGAAGCCATCATTCCCACTCAATATCATTATCCAATACGTGATCACGAGATGACAGATGAAGAAAACGAATTTCAGATCTTATGCAATCTGAATTTGATCGAAGAAACACGTGACAGAGCCATTGCTAATCTGGGAAGATATCATCTTGCTTTATCCCGATCCTATAACAAACGCGTTTGACACAGAGAATTTAAAGTTAAAGACCTCGTTCTCAGAGAAATCCCACAACATCGCAAAACACCCAATGTTGGAAAGTTAGCAGACAATTGGGAAGGTCTGTTTATCGTAACTGGCACAAGTGGTTTAGGATCCTACGATCTTAGTACATATGAAGGTATACCTATTCCTAATCCGTGGAATACCCATCGATTGAAGCTGTATCGAAGATAAACATGCTGTAATATCCGATATTATTCAATAAAGTACATTTTCATCACCATATTGCAAGTCTCCTCAATTCAAGCATTTCTACCTATCTCCGTCTATACCGGAGAATTACCACAGCAATTACTATAGCATAGCTATTCAAATATACATGCTCTCCGAGGGTCGCTTATTGAGTCAATCAATTCGATCTGGCAGAGATGCACGATACAATTATTCAATATTCAAGATATCTCATAACAGTCGCTTATTGATATGCTCAATTTGACCTGTGACTAAGACCTACAACATAGCTATTCAAATATACACTCTCCGAGGGTAGCTTATTGAGTCAATCAATTCGATCTGGCAGAAATGCACTATACAGCTATTCAATATTCAATGCATCTCATTACAATCGCTTATTGATACGCTCAATTCGACCAGTAACTGAGACCTACAATATAGCTCTTCCAGTATACACGCTCTCCCGAGGGTCGCTTATTGAGTCAATCAATTCGACCTGGCCGAGACATACTATACAACTATTCAACATTCAATGCATCTCTTTACGGTTGATAATTGACTTGTTCAATTCAACCTATACAAAAGAGAATACAACATCGTTGCAATCATATATCTCTACATGGTCGTTTATTTGTTCACCCTATTAGACCATACATAGAGATAACGAAACAAAAAAAATTTACTCAATGTTTGACATTTTTTCTACAACAAAGTCATATTTACACTCTATTTGATTACAATTTAAGCAAATTAACTACTCCTCACGCTTCGGGCTTACAATATTCGAACCTTCCCCAGGACCAGACATATGTAAGGCAGAAAAAGGTATCGCAACATCAACTACAGCAGGAGACGCATTCAGAAGTTCTGTAACTCTCGACATCAGATTATCTAGATAATGCAACTGCATTAGCTGCATATCGTACTCCATACCGTGCTTAGACGAGGCAGCCAAGATCGAATTACGCTCTTGCCATAATTTTTCTATATCTGCATACAACATAGCTATAGTGCGCAATGTAGCATTATCTACAGTCAACAAGATAGCTTCACCAAGTTCGGTCTTCACCTTGTTTAGCTCATCACCAATATCCTTGCATCGATCTACCAGACACTCTTTTTCCTTCCGCAACAAATCTTTATACTGCTTTATTATTAGCACACTTTAACTTATGTCCCGCTTCATAAGTAGCAACTTCTCACACAACTGCTGACAATACTCGCTATCATTCTCTGCATCCACTGACCTTTGCAACTCATTATACTTCACACAGAGCTCCTCAAAAACTGTATTACCTTGCATACATTCTAGTTCCAAGGTTTGCTTTTTTCCGCTCTAGATCGGCGATCTGTGTGTCACACTTATTGATGGTTACGTTCTGGTCTTGATCTCTCAATTTATATGCTTCTTCATGAGTTCTGACACAATCACTTTTTCTCTGATAAGAATCTCGCGCCTCACACAAATCCTACCTCAACTGTTTCAGACGATCTCGCATATTATGGAGTTCATCATCTCGCTTATTTAACAGATTCACATTATCTGTTGCTACTGATTGATGATACAACATATCATTCTTCTGTTTTTCAATCGAACTTGACAGATCCAGCACTTGTTGGTTCGCAGCCATGGTTTCAAAAAATTTCTTCTTCAGAGATTCTTTCCACAGTTCGGCTTCATTATTAGCAGTCGAGATCTCTGCATCCTTATATGACAACTCTACAGTCACAGCATTGAGCCGACTCTGCAGTTCCAATATATCTGCCTCAAGCTTCGAATTCAAAAAGGTCATATTTTCTATCGCCAACAAACACTGCTGCAACTTTACAGTCAGTTCCTTATTTGATGCGGATAAAGTAACCAGTTCGTATTGTTTATCGTCTTCAGCCTAGAAGAGCAGATTACAAATGGCATTCATCTATTAACAGACATTCATGCAAACAAGAGATATCATTCAACAACATTTATTACAACATCAAGATATGATGATATTTCTACAACTACATACACAGATCAACTACATTATGTAAAACACAATTGTATGCCATAGTTCAGTTGCCTTATGATGGAACCCTACTACTACTCACATCTACTTGCAGAGGTTCATCAAATATACGACCTCCTGATAATGAGTCTTATGCCGTCTGTGAGGTAATAGATCTTCAACCTTCTCCTCCTAAGATTCTTCAGCTCGCAATTTTGAGGTTGAAGCTCCCCCACCCTCTTTACCTTTTACAAACCACATATTTTCAACCTTATCATTTTCTACTTCAACATCTTTACCACAGCTCGAGATATAATGTACAACTTCAGTCTCTACTCTCGTGGGCTTTCCCCCATAAAACTCGATCACATCAGCCATCTAACGTTCGTGATCTGCTTTACTAGAACGTTTTCCCCGCTTTGGAGTAAGATACCTCTTCAAACGCGATTTGGACACTTACAGACATTTCTGCGTATTTAGTAAACACACTTCTAGCAACTTCACTCTCTTATCTGAACTCTGGAACATCTTAATACACTCTACCTTTTCCCTCTCCAGACATGCATTATGATCCTTACATCGCTCCAGTTCGTCATAAGCATGCTTCAGATCATTTTCTAATTGTGTCTGGATCCTTCTATCTTCCTTCTTTATATTGAAGAAAAGGATCTTCATCATTCTTTACCCCTACAAAAGTTAAGCTCATCAGGCAATGAACCTACACCACCCCATATGATGGATACACCAGCCCGAGCTGAACATCTTTTCGCATCTATACTATGACGATTACGTGCTTCTTGCGTTAAGAATTTCACCTGAGCTGGATCTGGCACTACACCTCTCTTAGTTAACAGTTCAAAATAGGCCTCTTTCAAGCCCCGCTCGCTATCAACTTCGGCCTCAAAGTAAAGCGTTAAAGATATTAATGACCTTTGACACTTTAACTTATCACTCTCATCTACGAACTGCTTATCCCTAAGGGATTCTCAGAATAAGACAAACCAATCGCTCTCTTTCCGCAAAACCTCATCTCTCTCAATTTTTATCTTCCCATATCGACATTGAAGCTCGAATAACTCCTTAAAGGTGTTATCAAAATTAGACTTATGAAGACGTCTCTCATATTCAAGTTAATTGTGCACTTGTTGAGTACGATTGATGGAATCCCTTGCTCGACTCAAGGCCTTCTCCTTTTCGCTCACTTTTCCCCTCAAGCGAACTACCTCCTACATGCAAATTATACATTCGCCATCAAAACTACATATATCAACAGCAACCGTAAAAAAATCAAGTCTCAGCAAAAATAGTTCTATCACCAATACAAAGGATAAATTCGACCAAAAAAGTCTCAGAACTATGTTACAGTTACATAATCAAGAATTAGCTCCCGCTACCTCCTTGGTCGTATCATTAGCCATTGGAGGAGCCGGGGTCTGCTCAGAAGGTCGATAAGCCACTGGAGAGGCATCCTCCTCTGGGAAAATTATCTCACCATACTTCCCAACAATAGCAAGATTGATATCATCTTTCCTCAACCCCCAGAAGTAAAATGCCTGAATCAGACTATTTCGAGCAGCCACCACACTATCGAGAGTATTTTTACCATCAGCTTTGAGTTATTCCTTCAACACAACACTCTCTGTCTCTAACAACTTCTTATGCAAAGCTTTCTCATGCTCCATCTACTCCGACCATAAAGCCTTCTCCTTCTGCAACTGCTCACATAGTGCAGTTTGCTCCTTTAACTATTCAGTCAATGATGCTTTCTCTTCGTCATGCTCGGCACGCTCCGCAGCAGCTACCTTTAGCACCTCCACGGCCGATCGCCAAGCAACAGAAAGCTGCACCACAAATACAAGAAAGCAGTATTACAGATCAGATCATTACTTAAACAAATATAATCATCATGCATACCTGTGATATACTGGATTTAATTTGTGTATCTAAGCGTATTGGATCACGTTTTGCCAACTCTAGCGCCTCCTGCTCCACCGCTTTGAGATTGACCCCCTTTGAAGAAGATCGGCTATCCTTCCCAGACTCTTGTTTCTGCTTCTTCAGATGAGGCACCACATTTACAGCAGCATCCACCACCTCAGTCTCCACCTGCGTCGTCCGCACAAGAGCTCAACGACCTTTTTCCTCTATGTCATCGATTTTGGGTACTCGAAGTACCCGCAGTACAGGCTGGAATCTCCACAACTACTTTTCTACTGTGTTTTTGAATTTTTGGAACGCATCTACCACATACAGGAAAAGTCTGTTCAGTGTTTATAATCAAACAGGCCTCATCCCTCAGCCTTACCCAACAAATTATTCAAACTATCAAGCAATTCAGTCATGCAACTACAATCTACCATGACAATCAACACACACAAACAACATAAAAAGAGGAAATAGAGTTACTAACCTGAACTAGAAGAACAACAGTCGTTGATTCTGGTCACACTTTTACTTCAGACGACAAAACTTTTGTTGTCGTAGCAAGATCACAGTATAATGGTGGACTACGATCAAAATTTAAAGACTTTCTCTCTCTAGAAATACTTCTCTCTCTCTGCAACTGAATGTGGTCTATGGGAAAGAGAAAGACTAGTTTTTATAATGTCTCTCAATTTCTGAAACGGCGGCTCTTTGGGACACACGTCAGTATCATTTCTCTCTCTAGGCACATCTTTTTGTTTGCCCTCATCATGATTTCAAGAGTAACGTGCTCGGTTATCCTGCCTGTCTCTCTCTTCTTCCATTATTAAATTCAAGGACTCGCTGCCCAAGAAGGTTGATGCAAATCGTATAACACGATTACTTGCGTACAGCAACAACATCTGCGGCTACACGACCCTGCTACACTATCTATAGCATGATTTCCAATTCAAAACCCTAGTACTGCTATTTACAGCTGTCACTTACCTTATTTTGGATTTGACAGAAATAGAAAATCAGCAACAAATCTTGTTACAATTATATTTCATTCAACCTTTATCACAGATGCAGAAAGTGATGACAAGACTACCTTAATAAAATAAAATCATTTTATTATGGTCACTCATCCGACCTTACATATAATTACAGATGGATGGTTCTCTTCACCACATGCACTGATTTCCCCTCCAGGAACTCTCTCATCCCCTTCAGCAAGCTTATCCAACACGATTTCTCAAACTGCTGACTCACATAGCTCTACATCTAACATAAGTTCAAAAAACTCACCACATCAGAAGCTGCGACCAAGTGCCACACCATGATCACAAGTGTTCAAGATGACTATGATGGTACTCTCACAACAAGAACTCATATAGAGAACAAAAAATATTATGCCTTCATCCTCTCCACAGACATGACAACAATATATCTCAACAAGGCAACAAATATATAGCACGATCTACACAGTTCAAATATACTTCCATCCAACTTAGCAACAATTCGATTTATATATTTTTGACCTATGTCATCTTTGACTAGTTCAATAATTGTTCCACGGTGTCCTACAACAGTACATTCAAGCAGTTTCAAACACTTAAAAGACAAGATAATAAAGTTCTTATTTATTATTCAAGATAAACAATTTATAAGGATGAATACTTCAGTCAGTTTGAAAATCCAGATTACAAGTTCTACAGACAACTATTTCTTTTACAAAGAATAACCTACTTTACAAATGACGGTGCAACACTTGAGTAGAAGCAATGGCAGGCCCAGCAGAAGAACTCAAAGCCCAAGAAGAGGAACTGGAATACGTCAACTTCACCAAACGATGGTAGTCAAAGTTAATCCCACCACTCCTCCGTAACCCCCACCATCTCCGCAGCCACTGAAGATGAAGGATCACCTCCACCATTATAACACCCAATCCTTCGCAGGGTATCGGTAATACTTTACAGATAACACCTCAGCCTTCTCATCTTTTACCGCCACCGTATCCTCTGTAGCATCCGTAGACAAGCCCGACGGTGAGCAACAAATAAGACCATATAGTGGATTTGCCACATTTGGTGATAATCATCCTCTGCCTCCTCTACTTCATCCAACGACATCCCATGAAAAGTTGGAGGAATAGGGATTGGAGTTGGCAGAGAAAAACTTTGGTTCCCTAAATAACGAGTTTGAAGAATCATCATCTTGTTCTGAACCCTCTCCTCATAAGCCTGACGACGAGTAGTCACCATCACTACAACTTCTACAAATCTGAATGACTGACAGGGTAAACCAAGATGAACAGTGATAGCAACTGTTCACCATGGTTTATTACAACAGTATTTATATGCATACCACAGCTTCCAATATAGTCTTTATCACAAGCACACATCTCAAGCAGAATTTTTGGGGGACCCAACAGTTAAAAGAATTATTCCAGATAACGGGGAACCATCAATGCAACATTTAATACCAAATGACTGAACTTCTCAACCAATACCACTCGCTACACACGCTTCTCCTACTATTGGCTGAGAGGGGGCAATTGTGAGGGCTTATTTCCAATCCTCGTACTTAGTACAATATGCCAGCTCACATAGTTCGAGAAAGCATACTTACAACAAATCAAAGATTGAAGACAAGAATATCGTAATATAGACTTCCTTACCTACAGTTCGAAGATATCGAAGCATCCTGTAACTTTGCACTGCAGAAGATACTCCTCCACTTATCAATAGATCGTATACATGCGAACATCACAGGAGATCGTATCTTCTCCAACGGTCTGAAGTTATAGCTAAGAGTATTAATAAATCCGTTACAGATCAACAAGTATCAAGACATTACAAAAGACCTCATAAAGACTTATCAAATACGGACGACCAAAACGTACATCATCAATGTAACCAACGGTCATATTATAAGACCTATAAAAAGAGACCTGGAGATCAGAATCCAGGATGGCCATTATCACTTAGAGAATACTTAGAGAAAGTTATCCCTACCAAAACTCATATATTCAATCTCTTTCTCTTTGTAATAGCTAGCATCTATATAAACACCATTCTTTCAGAAATCCTCAAGAGAGGTCATGGTTTTTAACCCATTCAAGGGTTTTCTACGCTAAATCTTGTGTTAATTTCTTTCAGTTCTTAACCAAAATTCTACATTTAAAGGGTGTAAGGCACTATCTTCATCTAATACAAAAATAGGCTATTATAACTATCAAGTACGAACGTTTGGAAGGTTTTACCCCTTATTGCGGCATTATAGCTCACCCGCTTTCCCCCTGTAAAAGATTCGGCCGAGTACTGCAAGAAAGAAATAGACTGAAAATTACCGCCAAATTCGAATTTCCATACAAAACACACATCTAGGTAAATCTATCTACCTCCCCGTTTAAAAACTTCTACGGAGGAAAGCTGACAAGCCCACAAAGGCAACAATCCCCTTCACCCCCTCCCAACATACCTCATTACACCAGTCAATCAGGAAGAGGAAAACTTGATGTTGTAGGGGATCAAATCAGACTTGTAGTGGATCGGCTAAACAAATGGAAAACCAACGGCTACTTTCCTTAACAGAAGGGAACAGAGACCGGTGATAAATTGCAAACGGTATACTCGCGTAATTTTTTTTAGGAGTTTCCCGGCAAAGACAGTTGTCAGGGAAATAAAGAACAAAGAGGCAGAACCGAAAAATAGGGACAACAGAGCAGTCCCTTTGGGAAGAGGCTATTGAGAATTGAGGTAGCTACTCTTTCTTTTCTTTGAAGAATGAATGCGGAAATCGCAAACACAAGAAGTAAATCAACAAGAACAATAAAAAATATAATAGGTTTCACAGAGGAGGGAAGTGGAAAACTCTTGCGGATGAAAAACTACTCCCCACGAATAATTAACTATGATATCAAATAGTTTACAATGATTTCTCAAGCTTCTCAAGCTTAAATGGAGTCTATTCAAACCCTAGCCTCTCTAAGGTTAAACTCACAACAAGATTAGCTAACAACTAACCCTAGACTCCCTTATAGACATGAGAAGTTATTACATAAGAATAGGCTCAAAGTACGGATTACGAGACAGACCAACGTCCTAAACAAAACCTTCCAAAATTGACTTAACGAAGTCTATATGAATAAAAGCTAGATCTATTCGAATAAGATGGGTTCTGAACGATTCTATTCGTATAAACAAAAGTCTTTTTGAACAAACTATTAACTGTCTCCTTTTATTCAAATAGACATGACTTCTATTCGAATACACTTTTAACTGTCTCCTTCTGTTCGAACAGACAAAGGTTTATTCGAGCAGAACTTTGAAAATAACCTTTTTCAAACCGTCTTAGATCCTTGCCCGTCCCACGGGCTCTGATGAACTTCCCCTAACACAATTCGAGTTCATACCATAACAATCTCCCACTTGAAATTGAATCACGTAACCTATCTCCAGATCTCCCAATGAATTGCTCGCACTACCCGGACCTTCAATCTTGAAGATCTACAGTAGTCGTGCATGTCGTCAACTTCAGAAAAGTCACTACCTTCCTAAACATATCGGTCGGATTTGCATCAGTGTGAATCTTCACGAGCTTCAACAAACCGTCCTCGAGGAGCGAACGAATATAGTGATACCGAATATTAATGTACTTGGTCCTAGAGTGAAAAGATGAATTCTTCGCTAAGTGTATAGCGTTTTGACTATCACTATACAACTTAGGAGATAATTGTTCTCTACCAAGCTCTTTCATCAACCCTTTGAACCAAACCAAATCTTTGCACACTTCTGTAGCTGCAACATATTCTGCCTCCGTTGTAATGAAAGCTATAATCTTCTGCAGCCTTAAACCCATGTAACTGCATCGCTTCCCAATGTAAAAATAAAACTGCTAGTTCTCTTCCGCCTATCCATGTCACCCGACATATCAGAATCAACAAAACCCTGTAAGCATATCTGAGAACTCCCATAAACTAATGCCATATCTTGAGTCCCCTTTAGATACCTTAGTATCCATTTTACAGCTCTCCAATGCTCTGACCTGGATTGCTCATATACCTACTAATAAATCCCACTGCTTGGGCAATGCCCGATCTCGTACAAATCATAGCGTACATTAGGCTACCAACTGTGGATTGATAAGGAACCTTCCGTATCTCATCGCGATCCTTCTGCGTCTTCGAACAACAATCCTTTGATAATTTGAAGTGACCTCCCAATGGTGTACTAACAACTTTAGAACTATCCATATTGAACCACTTTAGTACTTTGCCGATGTACTCAGCTTGAGACAACTTCAATTATCGCCGCTTTCTATCCCTCGTAACACGTATACCAAGGACTTGTCTCGCCGTACCCAAGTCCTTCATAGAAAACTCTCAAAATAATAGTTCCTTCAACTTAACTATTTCTCCCATGTCAGCAATTGCTACCAACATATCATCTACATACAAAAGTAGAATAATATACGAGTTCTCCATATTCTTAATAAAACAACAGTGATCTGCATTACACTTCGAATAGCCATTTCTGGATATGAACTATTCAAACTTCAAATACCACTGTCTCGGCGCTTATTTTAAACTGTATAAGCTCTTCGTAAGCCTAAACACAAGATCTTCTTTCCCTTTAACCAAATACCTTTTTGGCTGTTTCATATAAATTTCTTCATCAAGGTTACCATGAAGAAATACAGTCTTGACATCAAGTTGTTCAAGATGCAAATCTTCAATAGCAACTATATTCATCACAACCCGAATAGTAGACATCTTCACTACAGGAGCAAAATTTTTACCAAAATCAACGCCCTCTTTCTGCTGAAAGCCCTTCACTACAAGTCTAGCCTTAAATCTCCTTAAACCATCAGATTCTTGCTTTAGTCTGAATACCCACTTGCTGTGCAATGCTCTCTTCCCCTTCGGTAACCAAATAATATCCCAAGTTCGATTAACTGATAATGACTGCATCTCATCATCCATAGCAAGCTCCTACTTACTCTTGGCTTCTACATCTAAAGCCTCCTTGTATCTTTTAGGTTCACCACCATCTGTAAGTAACAAGTGATTTAAGGAATTAACGTACCTTGCCAGAATTCTTGCAACTCTCGGCTCCTTTCGAAGTGCTATTAGAATGTCTCGATCATTAGGTTCCTCGCTTTGATTTGGCGCAACGAACTCAACAATGACTTCTTCATCATCCTCTCGAGAGGGTTCATCATCATCAATATCGACACTTAGCGCTACTTCACCTCGAATCCTTTCCACAGGTACTTTGAAGTCTTTATATAAAACATCCTCATTGAATATAACATTATGGCTCCGGATAACTTTCTGATTCTTCGCATCCCAAAACCGGTACCCAAACTCATCACCACCGTATCCAATGAAAATGCACTTTATCAAATTTGCATCTAACTTGGTCCTTGTATATGAATTATCAAGCTCATATAAGATACAACTGAAAATATGCAAATGATTAAGGTTTACCTCTTTACTGATCCATGCTTCTTCAGGAAGTCTAAAGTCCAAAGCCATCGAAGGCCCTTTGCTAATCAAGTACGCCGCCGTACTAACCACATCCGCCCAAAAACACTTTGGCAATCCAGCGTTGAGTCTCATACTCATCGCTCTTTCATTTATTGTTCGGTTCATGCGTTCTACAACACCATTTTGTTGCGGTGTTTTGGGAATAGTCTTCTGTCTCCAAATCCCGTTTAATGCGCAAAAGTCTTCAAACTCGTCACTACAGTATTCGCCCCCGTTATCCGACTTGAGACACTTTAGTTTCAACCCAGCTTTATTTTTAACTAGAGCCCTCCACTTCTTGAATTTATCGAACAAATCTAACTTGTTCTTTACAAAGTAGACCCACAGTTTATGAGTAGCATCATCGATAAAAGTAACATAGTAATGAGAACCACCAAAAGAAGATAACTTGGTTGGCCCCCAAACATCTGTGTGTACAAGATCCAGCTTTCCGAGTCTCCTTTATCTTCCAGATAATTTGAAGCTGACCTTCTTCTGCTTCGCCAGAACACACTCTTCACAAAACTTGAGATTAACCTCAGCAAGACCCTCTAGCTTTCCCTTCGTTACCATTATCTTCATCCCTTTCTCACTCATGTGACCGAGCCGTTTGTGCCACGTACTTATATCAATCCCCGGAATAGGAGTACAAATAGTGGAAATTATGCTTTGCGTTGTATACAATGTTCCTTATCGCAAGCCTTGAACTACCAACATAGTTCCCTTTGTAACCATCCAGAAGGTTGTGCCAAAGGTACACTCGTATCCGGCATTATCTGCTAATTTGCTAGCCGATATAAGGTTATGCCCCAGTTTAGGTACAAGTCACACATTCTGTAAAACCAATGTTCCTCCTGAAGGCAGCAGCAACCTCGCGTTTCCCTTTCTAGTAATATTACGTGTACTCTTATTTGCAAGAAAGACCGTACCGAAGTTGTCTTTAACAATATTAGTAAGAAAACCTACGTTCGCAGTAACATGGAAGGAAGCGCCCGAATAAACAATCCAAGAATCGTTAACATCGTCGCACGATAGTAGTAGAGTCTCGTCTGAACTAACCTCCTCAGTAAGGTTTATTCTATCTTTCTCTTCATCATCAATCTTTTTTGAAGAAGAAGAGTTGCAATCTCGCCTGAAGTGACCCATCTTTCCATAAGTCCAAGACGCACTGGGCGGCTTAGATTTCCTTCTTGACTGTGATCGACCTATTCCAAATTTTAGCCCTTTTCTGTAAGACCTCCCTCTTTCCTTGACGTTCAACATACTGCAATTTCAACTCGAAGAGGGTTCAGATGTTTTATGCCTATTCTCTTCACTCATAATCAATGAGAATATAGTGTCAAATTTGATGTCTTCCTTCTCAGATGAGTTGCTCACAGCTGCAATGAATCCTTCCTAGCTTTCTGGCATCTACCCTAGAAGAGCCCACGCTCTCACCTCCTTGGTAAAAGTGATTTTAATGAATTCCAGTTGAGCATATATGGAATTGAACTCACTAATATGAGCTTACACACTACCATTCTCTTTCATCTTCAAAGTAAACAAGTGCTGCAAAAGGTGAACCTTATTTACCCTGGACGGTTCTGAGTACATAGCGGACAACGTCTCCATTTAACACTTCATCGTCGTTACTTTGGAGATCATGTTTAGAATTTGAGATGATAGCGCTAACCTAACGGTTCCAAGCGCTTTGCGATCCAATTGTGCGCACTTAGCAGTATCCAAATCTACTGGCTTCATCTCAGTTCCACCCAGTGGTAAATCAAGATCCTTCTGATAAAGGTAATCTTCTATCTGCATCTTCCATACCCCAAAATTTGACCCATTGAACTTTGTGATCTTCAACTTCTCCTGATTGGCCATAGCTCTTCACCACACAATCCCTAACACTCGCTCTGATACCAATTGTTGAGAATCGAGGTAGCTAGTCTCTCTTCTCTTCGAAGAGCGAACGCGGAAATCGCCAATACAAGTAGTAAATCAACAAGAATAATAAAAAACATAATAGGTTTCCCAGAGGTGGGGAGTGGAAATCCCTTGCGAATGAAAAACCACTCCCCACTAACAATTCACTATGATATCAAATAGGTTACAATGATTTCTCAAGCTTCTCAAGCATTAATAGGGTCTCTTCAAATAGACTCTGATATCAAATAGGTTACAAGATTAGGCTAACAACTAACCCTATACTCCCTTATAAACATGGGAAGTCATTACATAAGAATGGGCTTGATGTACGGGTCACGAGATAGACCAACGTCCCAAACAAAACCTTCTAAAACTGACTTAATGAAGTCTATTCAAATAGACTCTAGATCTATTCGAATAAGATGGGTTCTGAACGATTCTATTCGAGTAGACAAAAGTTTATTCGAACAGACTTTTAGCTGTCTCCTTTTATTCGAATATACATAGCTTCTATTCGAATACACTTTTAACTGTCTCCTTCTGTTCGAACAGACAAAGGTCTATTCGAACAGGACTTTGAAAATAAACTTTTTCAAACCGTCTTCGATCCTCGCTCATCCCACGAGCTCTGATGAACTTCCTCGAATATGATTCGAGTTCATACCATAACAGAGGTGTGGCACCATATCCGGTAAGGTGGGAAATTTTCATCATGAGATTGACGCAGGTTTTGGAGGTGATGGATCAACCAGGAAACTTATCAAAGATTTTAATGCGACCCAAATAGATTTAATGAGGAGACTTAAAGGTAAACAAGTCATGGGGCCCATTGAACCATTAGAGAGAGATTTGTTTGTTAGTTTTGGAAAACAAGGACCCGCACAAACCCAACAAAAATTTTTTCCAACAAATTCAGCCCTACAAAAATGAACAACCAGGCCACTTCCCAAGTGGGCCAAAAAATACCTAGGCCAAATAGAGTAAAGGACTCCTAGATTGTCTCGCTGGGCTTGGGCCTCAAACCGCTAATTTTTATCTCCCAAACTGCCTCAAGTGAAAGGATGGCCCAATAGTTTATCGACCTCACAAGTCTTCCATCACCCTTGGGGAGGCCCACTATCCATAAACCAATATCATGCAGGCCAAAAGGCCCAACTCGCAAGCAAAGACTGGCCAACACCCACATAAGCTTCCCGAGTCCTCCAACAAAGGCCCCATCGTCTGTCTCTCCAGAAAAAGCCACCTTGAAACATCAGAAGAATACCTCTATGAACCGGAGCCCCTAGAGCTTGGTTACTCGCCACTTGACCACTCCGGCTGGTACACGTCTAGTCACAGGGATTTCTTCGGGGTTGAAAGCAGTTCGGGTCGAGGTATTTATTTTTACTCTGAACCGAGTCCTGGCAATTTGAAGCGCAGGCTCACAGATTCCCAGCTTTCACCGGAGGATACGGGGGAATCTGAAAACCCCGCAAAGGTGCGCGTCTTTCACCCCATTTTAGTTTACCTGGTTTTCATCCCTTCTTTCAGTATGGTTTTAGAATTGTTATACCTGTGTCTTTTAGTTTGTACGAGTCTCCTTTTGAATGGTGGCGATACAAACCCTTTTCTTCCCACCACCTCCAATTTTTTGGGGGCTGTACACCAGACCCTTGTAATGGTATTAGCCCCTCCATTCTAGGCACATAAACTGGGTACAGGACCCCCAAAGATGCGACAAAAGTTTCAGAAATCATTTTTTCTGTGTAGCCACAAACCGTTGCCCACATTTAATTTTTTGAGGTTCAAGAGCCTCAAAAAGTTTTTTCCCAACGAGACTTTGTACCATGGCTGCAGGGAAAATGGGGGTATAAAACCTTGAGAAACAAACAGACCACCCGATCCCCTCGGTTTTCTTCGAAGAAAGAGACTGGTAAGAACCTTGATGCTTTTTGTCAGAGTTTTGTGGGTCTATGTTGCTCACTCTTCATCTCCCCAGGACAACAGGACCTAAATCGCTTAGCTCATTTGGTTAAACCTCACAAAATGTTCTTTCAAACACGCGGGTCGAGGAGATTTTATAACCTTCAACTCCGTACACCAAATCCTGGCCCCATCAAAAGGTACACAACCTCCCAGACCATCCAAACTTCGAAAGCGGGCCCGACACTGGCCCTTGGTTTTAAATGATAGTTCTCTCCTGGAACTGTAGGGGGAACGAGAAGCCCTCCACCCTTAGGGAGCTCCTGGCCTACAAAAATACTTATAACCCAAATATTATTTTTCACTCTGAAACCAAATCCTCTAATCCCGAATCCCTGTACAAATTCGCCACACTAGGTTTTGCACATTCCCACCAAGTAAAGGCCTCTGAAAATAACGGGGGAGGGCTTTGGCTCGCTTGGAACCAAGGCATCGATCTCACAATCCTCTCCTCGTCCCCTAGAGGGATTGATGCGCTTATTAGCTCCCCTGCCCCAACTCTACACCTGATTCGGAGCCGATGACGTGGATATACTCCTTTACCTACTACCCCGCTGAGACCCAACTTAGGAGCATATACTGGGAGTCTATAGCCAGTATGGCAGACTCCATCCCGGTCCCCTGGATGATTATAGGGGACCTAAACTGTATTACCTGTAAAGAGGAAAAATATGGAAAAATTAATTTTGACACCACTGCTCCCAATCCCCTAGAAGATTTTATCTTCAAAGCTTCCATGATCGATTTGGGTTTCTCCGGTATTACATTTACCTTGTCGAATAAAAGGGAAGGTATTAATTTAATCAAACAGAGGCTTGATCGAACTCTTATCTCGGTGCCGTTGAGAACTACCTTCCCAGACGCTTCTCTCATGAACATGCCCATTATTGGTTTTGACCACGAAACTATCCTCCTGGACACTGACCCGGTCTCTCACAAACTCCCTAAACAATTTCACTTCAAATCCCTCTGGACTAAGCATGAAGACTGTCATGAGATCATCAGGAAAGCTTGGGCTATCAAGCAGGAAGATTTTCGTCCTCTACACCTATACAGGAAGCTCCGACATACCAAAAAAGAGCTCATTGAGTGAAATAAAGAAGTTTTCAACTGTACCCTTAGGAAGATCCAGAACCTTAGAGACCGTATCAACGCCCTTCAAAAAGGAACTGCCAACTGAAAGAAACACCCACCTCGAGCAAGACCTCCTACGCAATCTTGAAACCATGCGGAGAGACAAATCGAGAAATCTGGCTCAGAGAGGGAGACCGTAACACTAGGTTTTTCCAAATCTCCACCACCTACCGCAGAAGGAGAAATTTAATTTACAAGGTCCGAAAAACTGACAGATCCAGGACACAAGAGCAAAAAGATATCGGAGATAATTTTGTTATGTTTTTCAAGGACTTTTTCACTTCCTCTAACCTTACCTTGAAAGTGGAAGATCTCAATATTATGGAAAACCTAATCTCGACTGAGGAAAACAACCAGCTCATAAGAGATCCTACCATTGAGGAAGTCAAAGATGTCATTTTCTCTATAAACCCCCATAAATCCCCTGGGTCAGACGGTTTTACCCCTTTCTTTTATCAAAAATCCTGGGAAACGGTGAAGCATAACCTTTTTAAGGCCATTCTCCCATTTTTTTCAATCTGGGCATCTGCTCACTGAATTTAGCCATACCAATATTACACTCAACACAAAGAAAAAGAACCCGGAGAACACTGGGCATTACAGACCCATCAGTCTCTGTAATATAAAATTCAAGATCATTACAAAAATCCTAGCTGGAAGGCTGAAACCCCTCCTCGACAATCTCATCTCCCTCGCCTAAAATGCTTTTATCCCTGACAATTTTTTTTTCAATAATATCATCATGGCCCAGGAAATCCTAAACTCACTCAAAATGAAAAAAGGAACCTCCAGCTGCATGGTAGTTAAACTTGATCTTAACAAAGCTTTTGACAGGGTGGAATGGAGTTTCCTTATTGACACCCTCAAAATGATGGGTTTCTGTGATAAGTGGTGCGGCTGGGTGCACCAATGTATCTCCACCACAACTTTCTCTTTTAATCTGAATGGTACTCCCTACGGTTTCCTTAAACCGAGAAGAGGTATTAGATAAGGCAACCTTCTTTCCCTATTCCTATTCATCATCTGCTCGGAGGTTCTCTCCAAAATTATCCTGAAAGCGGAACTGAAGGGTGACATTCACGATATCAAAACAGCCAGAGGCAGCACCCTAATTTCCTACCTCCTATTTGCGGATAACATTTTTATTTTTTGTAAAACGAACCTGGGGGAAGCAGGGGCCCTTAAAGATTCCCTCGACACCTTCAAAAATGTCTCAGGCCAAGAGATAAACCTGGAAAAATATTGCATTTTGTTTAGCAAAAATTGTTACCATAGACACCACAAGCTTATTCAAAAAATCCTTCACATCAAAAAAGATTCTACCGGAGAAAAAAATCTTGGACCCCCACTCAATTTTGACCAATCAAAAAGTCACAATTTCTAAGACATCATCTCCCGGGTCTCGAACTGGATTGAGGGCTGGAAAGCAAAAAATCTCTCCCAAGCAGGTAGACTTACACTTATTAAAGTTGTTAACTCAGCAATCCCATCTTTCCTTATGTCTATTTTCCCTTTCCCTACTAAAATCTGTAACAAACTGGATTCTATGAATGCAAGATTTCTGTGGGGAAAAAATAATGAAGGAAAAAACAGGGCCCATCTTATTAGCTGGAAGAAAATCTATAGGCCTAAGAAATGGGAAGGTCTGGGTACCAGAACTGCCCTTGCACACAATCATGCCCTCATGGCCAATCTCTTCTAGCGTATCATAAAAGAACCTGACAAAATCTGGGCTCACTACATGAGGAAAACAAATAGTCTCCTAAGGAGTCCCCGATGCTTTCCTCTTCCAAAGCCTCGGACTCCTGAATTTGGAAAAGTATTCTCAAAGCTAGAAATAGAATTTGGCCCGACCTCATTTGGCACATTGGAAATGGAGAAAGCGTTGACTGTTGGATGGAACCATGGATTCCTGGAATTCAATTCGGGAGACCGGTTTGGCCTGCCCCCCTCAGCATAACCATCTCCAGAGTGGCTGAGCTTATCTGCCCCCTTCGTCGCGTCTAAAGAGAGGACCTGGTTTGCTCCCTGTTCTACCATGATATTGCAGATCTCATTCTCCATATCCCGCTTAGTAAAAACCTAGCAAAGGACATCCTTAGATGGAGAAAGGAGAAAAATGGTATTCTTACGGTCAAATCTGTCTACCAACTCTCCACACAGGACCAAAATTGGATCAATCATCGCAGCAGATCAACTGAGCAGGCCGACATAACCTGGGACAAAGTCTGGAAAATGAAGGTACCGTTTCGAATCCAATTCTTTTTATGGAAAGTTTTGCAGGACGGAATCCCAACAAAGATAAATTTGTGGCACGGGGATGAGGCATGGGATACCACTTGCCCAAGATGCGGAGAAGAAGAAGAAACTACCACGCACGTTCTTTTCTTTTATAAAAATGTTAATGAGTACTGGTATGCTTCTGACCTTTCTTTCAATTTTAGCAATTAGGTTTACTCGGACTCCCTGTTTAAAGTCTTGCAAACGTTCTCTCACCAGAATGTATCAGAAACTGATACTATTTCCCTTTGGGGAAAAATTAACACCACCTTATACGTTATCTGGACAAGCAGAAACGAGTTTATCATCAATAATAAAAATCTAACCCAAAAGAAAGTATCATTTGTGTTGTGCCATTATATAATTACCGTACTCTATAATGTAAATTAGTCTATTTAATACGTTTGTGTCTAACATAATTGCGTACATGGTGCTCAAAAAAAATATCATTTGTGCTTCGCCTCATCCCTTCATCTTTAGTTTCTATTCCCCTCCTCCCACGCCACGTCTCTTTCCCTCTCTCACTCTCTCCATCTGCCATTCCCATCCTCTCCCCATTCCCTTTATCCCCTCTTACTATATCTATTTTTTATCCACATCATCTTAATGTCAAAAATGTAAAACACTATATGTAATCCGTTTGTGTCCAATATAATTATCATATTTGCTAAACAAATGTCATATATGGTCAAAATAATTGTCATTTATGCTCAAAAATGTTGCCATTTATGTTCGAAAATAATATCATTTGTGTTTGTACTGATATAATTATCGTACTTCCACAATATAAATAAGTATGTAATACGTTTGTGTCCGACACAATTGTCATTTATGGTACCCAAAAAAAAATATCAATTGTGCATCGCCTCATCCTTTCACCTTTCTCTCTCCATCTCTCTCTTCTCCCATCTCTTGCTTCTACAAAGCACCATCTTCTTTATATATCTCATTCTTCTTCTCTTATCAAACATCAACAATGAAGCGTAATCTTTGTAATTTTTTTTGTGCTCGACACAATTATCATTTGTGTCTGAAAATATTATCATTTGTGCCACAAACAATTGTCATTTGTGCTCGAAAAAAAATATCATTTGTGGCTCACCTCATTCTTACATTATTTTTTCTCCTCTTTCTTTCCCATATCCTTCCTCATATCCCCACATTTCCCATTTAAAGACCATATTTGTTCACCATTTTGCTGCGATTTACGGAGACGGTTTTTCATTTATTAAGAGTGTGTTTGATTTAGCATTTCCATGAGAAAATGGTAGTTCTCTTGAAATATTTTATATGCAATGAAGCACACCCTAATGGAGAGTAGAGAAGAAGTAAATGCAACTGTTAAATTTATAGCTTATTTGTATCTAGACGATATTTTAAAGGCAAAGATTAAATTAATTATCTTTATTTGAGTTGATGTGACTGTCGCCACACCTGTGACAGTCTGCAACCTACAGTGGTGACAGACTAGTTTTCTATTTAAATAAGGATGCTAGTAGGGGGTAAAAAGGGAAAATTATCTCACTTTGTCATTTATGCAAAGTGGTAAGGACTATTGTCATTTTGGAAACAATGAACAATTATTAAAGAAATTCTCATTATAATTGTATTTTATTGTATACATGTGGCATTGTGTAGCTGGTTCCTCAGCTCGCTGTCGATTTTCATCCTAGCAAGTGGATTTGTTTATGAGGGATTTGGATAGGGAGCTGAGGACTCAATTGGGTGATGCCATATGGCATTGCATCACATGAGTCTTAAATCTAAGACAGATAGTTTGACCATTTTTAACTACCTATAATTATCCTAAAAATAAGGATATGATATGCCTTTATTGTTCTCACCTATTCCACTATTTCTTTATAATAAACTCTCAGTCAAATAATAGATTAATCTCTTCTCGTCTTTATTAATACGAATTATGAGAATAAATACTACATTTTGCCATCTTTATAAAATTAGACCCAGGGAACAATGAACTCCAAAATCGATACTGGCAAGAGAAAAAACCAGTTTTGTCCCTACTAAAGTTATAATATTATAGCATCCGAAATAATAAAAAATTGTAAAACTCATTTAAAACTATTATATCAAGCCACGTATATGTGTAAGGCAGACATTGTCACCATCTCATGAATTACTTGTTATTTATTTTAGTACAGTTTATCCTACCTTTTACCAAATTTGTTATTTATAAGAAGGAAAACTCTTTTACCAATTCTATTACTATTTCCTATCTTGTTTATGGTTAAGTATCACGTGCGATTCATAGGAGTTCATCTGGTTTTTGGTACCAAAAGCAATCCCGATTCATCAAGCAGTTTCTTCTTCTTACTCAACCCTAAAAATCATCACGATTATTTGTCACAAACTGTCTCTGTGACTGCTGCCTACCAAGTGTTTGATTAAAGACTAGTACTCTACTCCTTGGGCATGAAGGAAATGATGGTACTCTACTGTACTCAACTCATGAAATAAATGATGGCAAATCATCTGCGCGACTGCTGCCAACCAAACTATGTCATTTATTTAGTTAAACTTTGGCATTCTTTTAGATATCTATGTCATTTGGTAACAGCTAGTTGTCATAATCAATAACGAATTTTTCATTTGTTCAGCCTACTTTGTCATTTGTTTTATATAACTTTGCCATTCTTTTAGAAAAATATCAGCTGCTTGAATATTACAGTAGGTTTGTAGGCTGTGGGCTCCATAAGTAAGGTCGCGGGCTCTACTAGTACGAATGTCACTTCCTAAATAATAATAATAAAAGTTTGAATCATTTAAAAATATATTATCATGTCACGTGTTCAATTTTAGTTCTTCGATGTACACGTGTCATTACTATTTTGAGACGTGTAAGGCAGACCCTGTCACCATTTCATGCATTTGTTGTCATTTGTTGAATGCTAATTTATCATGCGTTTAAACATCAATTATATTGAATCATGCAGACTCTGTCACTATTAGTTATATTATTAGGCATTTGTTTACTGTTGTTTAGGGCTAAGTAACAAGTGCGATTTACACGAGTTCGTCTGGCTTTTGGCGCCAAAAACCATCCCTATTCCTCAAACATTTTCTTCTTACACGACCACTGCAAAGACTGGAAAAACCACAAAAACTGTCCCGATTCTACACATCGTGTGTGTGATTGACAAATGCAAAAATTGTCCCGGTCACACAAACTATTTTTTCACAATCGTGGTAATTTTACCCATCGTATGTGTGTGTGTTTTTAGTATTATTTTAGTGGCAAATCATCTCTATAACTACTGCTTACCAAGTGTTTGATTAAAATTAAAGTCTGTTTTTTCTTTCACAATAAAGTTTGATAAAGAAGTGAATGAACAATTTGACAAGGAGAACCAAACGCAGGAAGGTGGAGCCAAGAAGGGCACCTTTAATACTAAAAATTATACTTCTAGGTGTACAGGTGTGGGACTTCATAAAATATTTGCAGCTCTACCTGAAGAGGAGAAGGGTGTTCTTTGTACCACCTGCTTTACACCGATATTGTTGATTAATCCAATAGCGACAATGTCGACATTGGTTCTGGAAATATTCGATCGTCATCTCGGTAATATGAAGTTCCAATTTGGTGGGACGATAATTCATATGAAGCCCATTCATGTTTTCCTAATTTTTGGGCTACGTGTCTCTCCTCTCCTACTTTAAATAAGTTCTTATTTGTTGATCCTGAGCATATTACGAATTTTAGAATGAAGCGATTCCCCAATAAGAAGAATACATATGGGCTGAAGGAAATTGATGGGACTTTAAAATAGGTAAAATTGGAAATACATCTTGGTAAGGATCTAATTTGTCATTTGTTTTGTCTACTTTATCATCATTCTTCATTGTATTTGTCAGCCCAAAAATTTTGGTATTGTATTTGCCATTTTTGGGTAATTATTTATTGAGGTTCTTATCATTACATTGTGTGATTTTGTTTTGCAGACGATATTCTTCGATTAAATTTGTTAAAAATTATACTATCATTTCTCCTCCCGAACAAGGGGAGAAACGTTAAGGTGAGGTATGTTGATCTGGTAGATGATCTAGATCAGTTGAACAAATTCCCCTGAGGTGAGCAAGTCTATAATTTCTTAAGGAGACAAATAGTAGAGTTTGCAAAATATTGATCGGGCGCTGATAAAAAATTGGATAAAGCTTTATCACTGCACGAATGTACCTAGGTATTGATGATATAGAGTTTTCTCTTTATTCTTAGCCTGAAGTTTCCAAGAATTCATGAATCCATACATTTGCTTCCTAAGCTACAGAGATGGAGGATGATATCCTTTAGGCACCACCAAATTGTGACGTTTAAAAAGTTTTTTGCTAACCCCGACTTGCTGGTAATAGCTATGAAAGCGTCTCAGACTGACATGCAGTAAGAACTTGTACAAGAGGCCATGGTAATCTTCCATTTTTTGTATGAATGATTCATTTTATTGCTTTCCTGTCATTTAATTTAGGTTTCGTATCATTTTATTTGCTTAGGTTTGACATTTTGTATCCTCTTCTTTTCATTTGTTTGATTTTTTTCTTTGTCATTATTAAGTCCCTTTTTGTCATCTGTTGTATGCCTATTGTCATTGTTAGATTTTTTATGTCATTTCTAAGTTGCTCTTTATCATCGTCATCTATTTGAATATTTTAGAGAAATCATATCGAAGCACCCTGTAATCGGCGTTGCGCATGCAATCGGTGCTGCGCCTACAATTGAACCACCTGTAGTCGGTATACCTATAATAGGAAGCAGTTCTTCTGCCACTGAGATTGGAACTGTAGTGGTTAAGGTATGCTCCCAATTCGAGGAGCATGGTAAAATGTTGCAGAAGTTGGAGGACCATGGTAAAATATTACATAACCATGGTAAAATGTTGGAACGAATTTCGATTTCTACAGTTAGAGATAGTACTCTACCACTTTGAGATACTCCACACCTTGGGCAGTACTAGTTCTCTACTCTTGAGAAAACTGTGAAACGCCAGCTAGAAGAAGAAGGTAATGATAATGAAGATGGGAAAAGGAAGATGGCAGATCTGAGAACTTGACAAAGAGATCTCCAACAAAAAAATTAAAAGAATAAAGAGAAGATAAAAGGCAAGGGACAAAGGGAAAAGGCAGTAGAAGAACATAGAAAGAAACACAAGATCAATGCCAACAAGAAGAACAAGAAGGCATAAGAAGCTGATGTGTTCCTGAAAAAAAAAATTAAAGGCACAAAGATTGAAGATCTCACTGATGAATAATTGGATCATGTCCCACTGATCCAATTGAAAACCTTAATCTTCAAGATCCCCAAGAATGGTTTGGGTAATAAAGTGCCAATGAATAGACGGGCATAATTCCTAGAACTTGATGAAATTCAATCAATTACAAAAAATTTGCTCCAGCAAGTTGCGTCTGGAGAAGAATTGGAGGTGGTAAAAGATTTAATGGTAGATGATGATAAAGTTGAGAGGGAAGTGAATTTGGAAGTAATATCGTCTAAATATGGTGGTGGTCTTTAGAAGGTATCATATGTTTACTACTTCTTATAATTTATATGATTTTATTTGACATTTGTTTTTCAAAAAATAGGCCTTTTACTCTATTAACTTTATCATTTATTCAGAAGTCTATCATTTGTTCAGAATTATTGGTATTTGTTCGGATGTCTTTGTTATTCTCTTTTCTAAAACTTTAATTTCTTCTGAAGTCTTTGTTCATTTCATTTGTTGTATGTGAAGTGAAAGAATAGTGATAAAAAAGATGATGATGTTGAGAAAGATGGTGAGGAGAAAGCTAAATCTGTTGAAGAAGAGTAACCTCAAGTTGCTGAAGAGGAGGATTCAGAATAACAAATTCTAGCGGTGTATTATAATGGAAAAAAAGATGTACAACATGCCAATGAGGTATTTAACTAATATTTGTTTGTATTGAGCTATCCATAATATTAACATCACCTATCCATACCATTTTTTTAATTTATTTCTTCTTTACACTTTGTTGTACAGACTATGGTGGTTGCAGAGGCAGCAAAAACTGATATAACATTCTTCAACCAGAACGAAGTTACTGGTGAAGGTTATCAGGTAACTTATCATTTGTTTGCTGGTAAATTCTCATTTTCTTCTTTTATTTTACCATATCTTGTATCACTCTTATCATTTATAGTCTATTTATTTACATGCTAGCGCAGACCAAACAACTGTTATATCTGTCGAGGAACAGACTGTGGGGGTTGCAAAAACTGAAGATGAAGCTAGTCAGGTGAATTATCATTTGTTTGTTGGTAACTTCTTATTTTCTTCTATTTATATTCCCATATCTTGTATCACTCTTATCATTTATAGTCTGTTTATTTATAGACTAAATAGATTAAGGAGGAGATGGAACAGAGTAAATAGGAGGTGGTTGAAGGCAAAGATGATAATGATGGAAATTCACAGAAAAATTAGACCCTATATAAGTAATAAAAGATATGGTTGTTGACCAAACCAATGTATGAAGTACTTTTAAACCAAACAACTGGTTTATTACTCATTCTCATGTAATATGCACATTTATATTTCATTTTCTTATTTTAATATATCTGTTCTTGCTTTTTTTAATGGAGTCAGAAGTGGATATCACCTTAAAGATGAGGCATAAACTAACTGACGAAGATATTAATGAAAGAGCCTTTAAAATAGCTTGTCCAATGAACCTATTGTATGTTTAGATTGACGAGCTTCTTTCAGGAGTGTTATTTGAATCTTTTATTCAAAAAAATATCTCAGGATGAGAAAAACTGGGTGGACCAAGTCTGGTCACTGAGGAAAGATGAATTATCTCCTGAAGCTATGAAGTACAATACGAGTACCTATAGGAGGATAGGTGAAGAAATTGTTTGCCTTAACGCTCTTTACGCCTTACATCCAAAAGAATGGCTGGATAATGATGTATTTATATCCTTTATTTCTTTTTCTCTGTCATTTATTGGTTTATCCCTGTCATATACTTCATTTTTTCAGAAAACTGTCATTTATATAAGTGTCTCTGCCATTTGTTTTCAAATTGTTTGACATTTTTTCATTGTACTTTGGCATTTCTATAAATAGAAGTTGTTTTCCTTGAACTTTATCACTTGTTTTGACGTTGTTTTCATTTATATTTATGAACTTTATCATTTTTGGTTTATAATTTTTCATTATCTTTTTATGTTCAGGTCATTAATGTTTACACTTAAGCCATGATTCAAAATTTTAATGCACAACATCGTGACCACCTAGCTAAGGAAATGATTATGCTGGTGGATGTCTATTCCTATCAATATATAGGCAGGGCATTAAGTGTCTGGACTCATATTATGTCCTTTCCAACAGGTGTGAAATTAAAGAAGAAATTAATTTAGGAATAAATTACATCTATGCAATGGGATTCTATAGTTTCTCACTGCTTCCATCGAGAAGATTTGAAAGTGGTCAATTTGAAATTAATACTCATTCACTGGAATCTCAATGACAATCACTAGGTCCTTTGTGCTGTATCCTTTAAGGGAAGAAAAATATGCATCTGCGATTCTTTGGTGGATGCAAAAATTATAAATACACAGAAGAAGAAGAAGTTATCTCCTGGACACCAGTATATTGAAGATCAACTATCAAAGATCCTCCTAAAAATGTTGATATGGATAGATTTTGCCAATCGTAGTAGTCTACCTACTGGTTCAGAGGTAAAGACTTATGGTATTAACTCCAGATGGATAACTCATTTTGGCAAATGTCCAATACAGCCAAATAATAATGGTTGCGGGGTCTATATGCTTGCCTTTATGGATAATATCCTAAGGGAGATAAAATTTCTAGATCTGATAGAAGGTGATGAATGTCGTTGCACAATTGCTTATGACACATTAAGGCTGGGAGTTGAGCTGTAGAAGATTTTTAAACTTTGACATCCATTTTGTTGTAATGTATAATTTATGTAATTTTTTATAGTTATAAACAGTTATTAATATCATTCATTTATATGATCTTTCTCATTTGTTATATCTTCTTTGTCATTTGTATATGACATATTTGTCATTTAGAGTCAGAATCTAGTTTGTCTAGTTAGATGTATTTGTCATTTTATGAATTATATGCCATCCACTTGTAAGCAATTTTTCATTTCTTATGTATGATTTTTCATTCTTATTATATTTTTTATCATTCGTTATATATGATTTAGCATTTGTTATCTGAGATTTGTCATTTTTTATATATGATTTACCATTTGTTATATGAGATTTGTCATTTGTTATTTTCCATTATTTTATTATCTATGATTTGTCTTCATCTTCATCTTCAACATGTTAAGATTATATTTCTTTAAATCGAAATTACAATACTCATTGGGCACAAAAAAATTAAATTTCATTAGCTCGAATATTGTTACAGATCGCAAGTTAACACTACATCAATGATTTATCATTTTTTATATATGGGTTGTCATTCGTCATGTATGATTTGTCATTCTTGCTATATTTTTTGTCATTCGTTATATATGATTTAGCATTTGTTATTTGAGATTTGTCATTCATCATTTATGATTTGTCATTTGTTATATATTATTTATAATTCGTCATCTATAATTTGTCATTCGTTATATATTATTTGTCATTCGTCATCTATGATTTGGCATTTGTTATATATGATTTGTGAAACATGAATAACCAATTGATCTATTTGTTTTGAAGATAGACAATTGATGTAAGTCAATGGTCTATTTGGTTATTTGATATAATAAATTGTGTTTATTTGTAAATAGACAATATTTATTCTTAAAAACACGATTATTCATTTATTATACAAGATTATTCATTTGTTATGCAGGATTTGTCATTTGTTATATGAGATTTGTCATTTGTCAACTATGATTTGTCATTTGTTATCTACGATTTATCATTTCTTATATATGATTTCTCATTCGTTATCTACGATTTGTCATCATCATCATCTTTAGCATGTTAAGATTATATTTATTTAATTTGAAATTGTAATACTCATTGGGCAAAAAAAAGAAATTTTATTAGCTCGAATAATGTTATAAATCTCATTTGTTATAGTTGCCATCTGGTTCTGAAATTTTTGTGAAAAATCATTTGTTATATATGGTTTATCATTCGTCATGAATGATTTATCATTTCTTATGTATTTTTTATCATTCCTTATATATGATTTGATATTTGTTATATAATATTTGTCATTCGTCATCTATGATTTGGCATTTGTGATATATGATTTATGAAACATTGATATACAATTAATCTATTTGGTTTGTAGATAGGCAATTAGAATGCATGATGTATGGGATAAATTTACAGGTATTTTATTTCAATTCTTTTGACTATGGCTTATGGGAAACACAAATATGTTTAAGAGTATTAATTAGATTTTTTAATTTCAAAAACTTAGGCTAAGTCTATAAAAGTCTATATTGTTACCATAAAATATATCATAATACAACCTCCTTTTCATCATCTTCTACAATGGATAATGATAGTCCAAGAGTAACAAAATATTGTACAACCTCTGAAGATGAAGAAGAAAGGTATTATGATTATCCCGTAGATGATTATGCTGGTGATGATGACTCTGATGAAAAGAAGAGTAAAGATGATTACTCTACTAAAACTGTAATAACCTAATTCTGAAATACAGACTTAGCCTTTACACCAAATATATTTAGAGCGTTCAAGAATAATAGACAATGAGCAATAAGATGGTTTAACGTGGAAAACTTTTGAATAGGTCAAAAACTACTACCTCTCCTGAGGATTTTGAGAAAACGATGATCTTATTAAAATTGCTAGTCTATTACAATGAACGACTTGAGAATATAGGATGATAGAGAAGGAACTTTTCTATGGTGATCATTCCATCCCTCATCTGCAGTTCTCCAGGTCCTCTTATAGGTTCTCTAATATGGCAGTTTGATAACCATAAAGTTTCTTAATGATGGACGTTACAAAGTGAGTGTGAGGTATTCTTTGACCATGTTGTGTAACATTCCAACCCTTACTGCTGTACAACGGCTCTATTGCCGACTGTGTATTTCGCGCAGGTCTAACTGCTGGTGCAGAGGTCAAAAGTTATGTCTCAAACTGAGGAAAGTTTGGTTATGTCTTTAGTAGTGCTTCTTGTATGCTGATGAGATTGAGGGTGAGGTGTAAGTCCGAGATACAAAATAAGATATTACAAGACGGCTCTTAGCCAATAACATGAGTATTACTAGGGATTAGTGGTATTGGTTGAGAAAATCGTTATGTGCATGTTTGTGATTGTGCCACGCACTTTGTTGTTGAGGTCGAAAGTTTATTTGTAGTTTGAAGATGAAACATGAGCTCGTGATGCGGAATAAGCCACTACAGCCGCCCCCTCTCAGCCAACAGTACGAGAATGATTATAGGCGAGTAGTGTTGGTTGAGAAACGTCATTAAATGTTGTAGTTATGTCGGAAGTTCATTTCCTATGTCAATTTATTAATCTCTCCTGGTGTCGGTTGGGTTTTCTAGAGCTAATGAGTATAGTCAAATATTATTGCATGGGGAATTCATTTGGCATTGGGAATTTGTAGAGTCTGCTTTGAATACGATCGGTATATAAAAGGTACTCTGAGTTGAGCTTTAAGGAGAAAACCCTTCGTCTCTGATTTCTTTCTCACTATTTTCTTGCGAAAACAATGGTGACGACTAGGACTCAGGCCCGAGAGTCTAGGATCCAGAGAAAGATGGTGGAATTGCGTATCAGGTATTTTAGTTATCAGCTCCTGTATCTACCTTCTCCAATTCCTATGTCTCCCACTTTTCATCGTATGTCTTATGAAGAAGTGATAGAGGTAGAGGATGGTGACTACCAAATGGTATGTTTTCATTACTTGGTGACATCTGAGGTGGAACGTCGTAACGGTCTTCGTCTGCTAATGGAGGAAGCTGTTACAACTGAAGATGATGCGGCAGGCGTTCGACCGAGGGAGTCTCGCCGATATCCTGATAATGAGTAGGTCTTGTTGAAGAAATGAGGTCTTTCATCTATCTCTAGCATGTGGGGAGGTGAGGAGGATGCAGGTGATCATTTTCTTCCATGGACCATAGTTCTTTGGCCATGAAGAAGATCTTTCATCTGTGTAAACTATTTTTGACTTCCCAGCGTCTTGTAGTATGAGATCAAAGTTTGGAGTCTGCTTCTTCTGCGAACTGTTCATACCAGGAAAAGGATTTCGAACTAAATACCTGATGTAAATTGAAGTAATCTATTAAATCTCTGTTGTAAAGTATTCTGTAAGTGTAACTTTTGGACTGAATAAAATATATGTTTTCTGTTATGATGATACTATGTCTTCGGGCTTGGTTGTTTTCTGTGGTAATATAGATAAGTAGGTGTCATGTGTATGAAGGAAAAATATGGTAGCGAGAGTTAAGGTAAAATTTCCTTAAGGTAAAATTTAGAGAAGGTTGAGTTGTTGGTTTGAGCTGGAAGTCTCATCTTTATCCGAGCTATGTGGTAGAGTTAAGGTAATGATTTGTCATGATATTCTGCACATATATTATGTTGTTCTAGAGATGTTTGCACCAATATTTTTTGAGGAAATTTTTTGGGGTGATTGATTCTGTGGAGATCTTCCTTTATCTATAAGTAGAGATTCCTTGATGTTGTTACTTGCATTGTTTTGGAGTTGTTGTGTTTGAGCACGGTGATGACTTGGTTTCAGCATACGCAGTAGGCGGTGGATGGCCGGTTTCATATCAAGGTTGCTAAACTCCGTGAATGCTAATTTCGACATTTTCCGTATGATGTTGTTCTTTCGAAATGGCCATTGAATCTGGTTGGCTTGGATGATGAAGGCAGGCGTGTCGAACATGATCGCTTCGTTTGGTACAATATTTTTTGTAAGTCGTTGTTGGATCACCGTGTGCGAGAACTGACTATTCAATAGCTCGCATGCGATAAGATCGTGGAAGAGGATGTAAGGGTAGAGAATGGGGAGTTAATTATATGTGGGCAACCGAACCATCAGGGGTACTTCAGATGTAACTGGGGAGCTCGGTGAGCTCGAGGTCATGAGATTTGTTAAAAGTAATCTGTTTTGTGGTAGTATTCTATGGTGGAGTGTTAAATAAATGTAATATCAGAGATCGCGAGAGAATAAAATATGTGATATTTAGATTTGATTGAATAAAGTATTTTGTTATATTTATTGTGTACGGGTGCTGTGTATGACAGCTATAGGATTTTAACAACTATAGGGATATCTCTGAATTTTGAAAATTGATCTCTTTTTGGAAAGTTTGTACGATCTTGGTAGAGTATAAGTAAGATGTTTGGTCATTTTTGGTACGCGGCTGACAAAAGGTATAGGGTTGGTAATGGTAGATAATAGAGATACACGTGATGGTGGCAAACGTTATCACAGAAGTCATGATGATGTTGTATAATGAAAAGACGTGCCGGTAGCAACAGTGGGGATAACTGACACGTGTCAGAAGGAGCAGTCATTTCATTAACCGAGGGAGAGTATAAAATCTCGTCTCTTTCTCCCTCATAAATTATCTGCAGTTTCAGAGAGAGAAAAAAGTGGTATGCATATCATTATCAAGGAGATGAGGCATTTGAGTGTTGATTTCGTTTTGAGAATGACATCTTCATAGAGTGATAGGAGGTTATCGGAGAGGCGACGGGAACACTCGTATTCGAAGAGACTCCCGAGAAAAGCAGAAGATTGTGTATAAAAAACTTTTGTCAAGTACAGCTTGGTGATGAAAAACTTTTGTCTGTTTGATTTTGTAAGTACTCTGTGTAGTAATCTGTAAACGTTAGTAATCTGTGTAGTTGGTTTTAGAATCTTAGGTTTTTAGAGAATTTTGAAAAAATAAAAATGAGAGAAAGTCTATAATGTAGGATTTGTGTATATGATGTCTTAAAGAGAGAAAATGTGCTTCTTGTAGAAGAAAAGAGAAATTTGAAATGATTTGATTTTGGCTTTTGGTTTAGGATTTCGGGAAATAGGCGTGTTGACTGGGAAGAAGGTGGGTCTGTTTGTAACGTAGTGATAATGATAAAAAAATTATCTCTATATCTGTAGGTTCAGTATGAGTTCTAAGCCTAGTATTCCTGCTAGCAAATTCGTAGTGACGTCCAGTTCTGAGGAAACATCGTTTTCAAGAAGGTGGGACGAGTGTAGTATAATAGAGATAATTATTAATAGTGTGGGGATGACGATAGAGGTAGTGGGGCCTAGTAGATCTGAGGGCGTAAAGGAGAGGGAGGATGAAAAGGAGAAAGAAAGAGTCCTTATCATATACCCCGAGGGGGTGGATGTAGGGAAAGAGTACTTGAGAAATTAAAAGAAATGTCCAGGAGAGTGGGGAAGGTACGTGGAGGACCAAGGTCTTTGGTTCAGAGCCTATGTCTCCGAAAAAGGGGAGGAAGCAAAGTACTATCAAGTTCCATGTTTGGAAAAGTGGAAGAAGGATAGAGGGTTATCAGGCCCAAATGGGGGGTTTTATGTATCTTGAATCAGGTCGTATACGGCCTTAGAATTCCGCTGACCTATTTTCAGAAAGGGGTCATAAATGTGTTAGAGTACTGCCCTGCCCAGTGAAATGGAAATGTATATGAGATGATGAGGGTATGTGAGACACTAAATGAAAAATGGGGGCACGAAGGGACTGCGAAGCAGTTCGTAGCTAAAGATGTTTTGAAGATTTACAAGTTTAAGTAAATGGAAGGTCAAAATAGTGGTTACATGTATAGTGACCCGCCTAGGCCGAAATTCTTTGATATTGAGTCTGCGGGTAGACCATGGAACGACCACCTTGTGTGGGTTGAGGGTAACTGTTTGCAAGTTCCAGATAAACTAACACTCGAGCTGAACCATAGATATTTTAATCCGAGTAAGTAATGTTGACCAAACCTTCGAATAGTTGATAGTTATGCCCGCATGTTGTGTAACTGATATTCTGCTCCTTTTATTTGGCAGAACCCAAACCGTTGGCTACTTTGGATAAGACTAGTCTGTTTGATTGTGTTACTCACAACCAGGATGAGCTAACGGAGGTACTCAGTGAATTGGGTATCCGAAGGCATAAAAGAGTAGATTCGATAGTGCCAAGAGTTCATTGAGCTCAAGAAAAATGAGCTATGGCCGAGAGTGAGATTCGATAGTGAAGATTTACAAGTTTTAAGTACATGGAAGGTCGAAAAAGTGGTTACATGTATAGTGACTAGGCTAGGTTGAAATCCTTTGATTTTGTGTCAAGCTACCGATTACCAGATTTTGGTGCGTGACATTTAGAGAAGAATTTTTATTGTCTCTAAAGCCGTCCTTAATAGTATTAAAAATGGATATGTCCGTCCCTAATGTATTTGGGATGCCACCCTAAAGGGATAACACTTAACCGTCCCTAAAGATGCCCCTAATAGCTGTAAGGACGGATTAGTAGCTTTTTAGGACACTTTTTTGATCTCCCTAAAGGATATTTTTCTTGTAGTAAAAGTAATTTTTTTTTCTATATGCATCTTAATGGTTGATCCTTTAATCTGCATGAAGCAGAGCATGTCTTGGTTTATCCATGAAGATGTATGGTTCTGTGTAAATCTGTAAATGAAAGGTATTTTAAAAGGAGCATATTATGGGTGTGAATTAGTTCTAAAGATCTTCAAAGGTATATAATGCTTCCTGCTATTGATTTATTATGTTTTTCTTGTTGGTCATGTTTACAGATATGTAGATGACTATGTTTTTTTTTCCCATATAAATGATGATGCAAAGAACAACTCTTATGTTGAAAATTTGATTGAAGAACATGTGACTAATTATAATGACGTAGCACAAATATTATTTAAGGTAGGAGAAATGAAATGCTTTTATCGTACATTTGAAAATTGAATTTGGATTATATCCAATTCGTTCATTATCCGATTAATGTATGTTTCCAGTGCAAAGACTTTCAAATAGAAAGATTGGTGCATCAAGTATAAACTCTAAGAGCTCTCATTCTGATATCAGTTTCACTTGCAATGTAGAATCCTGGTGCAAGGTCTACCATTCGTTAGTGAAGCTTTTATTGTTATTCCATTCTTTTACTTAGAAGCTTTGGAATATACCACAAGATTTATTGCAAGAACGGAGGAGAAAGCTATTAGTAATTTCTTCTTCTTCTAAGAATGCATATCATACATGTACGCGTTGTACAAGTTACAACCTATAGTAGGTATGGTCATGCTTGTGAAATTTGTGTTGCTAATTATTTATATAAGGATATCAAATTATGCTTATGCAGTTCACTCATATTTGTTCTATGATACATTTTTTTAATCTAAAAATGTGACAGGGTACCTCTTTGAACTTCATTTTGGGCTTAATTTCTAAATTTAAAGAGTTGAAGATCTGATTTGGATTCAAGGGTTGTTCAAGGTAAAATATGATTTGGATTTTTAGTCATTTTTTTCAAATGGTGGGGGTGATGGTAGAGTTTGCACCAACAAAATGTTATTTGTCACAGTCTTTCTCTCTTAAATTGGTGTAGTGTACATCATCCACTATTGTTGATTTTCTATGTTACTTTTTTTTGCAGGCACTAATATCCTTCGGTCCAGAACTTGATTTGATCTTATTATGGCTTGATCTCTGACTACCTTCTGCTTTCAAGTCATCGTCCTTTACTTTCATTTTAATGTTCTTAGTTTGTGTTTCAAATTTCATATGGAATACTTATACTTGGATGCTTTATTGTTTATTCATGAATGAAAGAAGTTTAATAAACCGTCTTTTGTTTATATAACATTAGTATATAATTTTGATATAAAAACTAGTTTGAGTATGATAGTAAAGTTGCAGCAAGTGTATTGTTGTAGTTGTTTCAGACTTTGCAGGTATAGATTAAGTATATTAATTACTTGAGGTTTTTTTATTGAAATAAAAAAGCAAAATTACCACAGACTTTATGTGTAGCAAAAGTAAATATACCATGGCTTGTATCTATGACAACACGGTAAAATTTATCATGGAAAAGGTTTGTGGAAAAATAATTGTCACACCTTTTTTGCTACAAACCTCAACTACGGGTTACATCCGTGGTAATTTTCTAATTATCACAGACAACGACTGTGGTAAATTCATGAATTTTGTGTAGTGAGAATGTCAATGATTACCTTTAACGTATTCGATACATGATGACCCAAGCAAGTTTAGACTTAATATTCGATTCCCAAACAACTCTTGAGGACTACCAAGACTTAGATGATGACTCAGGTTATGACTCATGTCTACTAGAGAATGATATTTACGATGTTTTCTTAAATAAGGATAGATACCAACTTACCAACGTTAGTGCCCTTCCAATCCAAGTACCCAAAGATTGCCAGCAGGTTGAAAAGGTTATTATGACTGAGAAAGAATATTTTTCCAAAACCTATAATGATTTCCCAAATGATGATCATGTTGAAATAATATTAGATATTCTAACATGTTCATCTCCTATCACAAAATAGGCAATTAACTTATCCACAACCTTGTCTTTATCACCATCATCACCTTTATCAGTACTACCTACCACGAACTCCCTATCTCCAGTATCAGCTGAACTAAAAGAGGGTAACATAACCATGACCAATCTTGAGGAATTATATAGAGAACTTTATTCACTTAAGCTTGATGGGGATATCATTACCATGATTGATTTTGATAAATTATACGAGGTTGACCCCGTAATTCGCGAAGTGATACAACCATTATCAACTGTAACTAAGTCTCAACATTGCCATGTAACTGAACCAAAACATAATACTATTAATAGGCAAGTCTATTCTCAAGAGGTAACATGTGACCTCGAGGCCAATCCTATGTAAGGCCTCTTAGAAGTTTTAAAGTCAACGATGAAAGTCTTTCTGGTACCCACATTACCCCAGCGCATCCATAGTCCCATACTTTTTGATTTCTTTAAAGAAAATATGTTTTTGAAAAACTATGATTTTTGAGATAGCCAAAACCATAAGTGTGATAAACACAATAAACGATGGTAATTTTTGCACGATAGCAATTTCTCGAATGTCAAACTTTTTTAGGAACGACCATTAGAAAATTGTAAGCAACTGAGGTAAAGTCAAACAATAAAAAAAAATTAGGCTGATGTATCGAATAACATGTATGTGTGGACAAAATCAGGAGAGGTTTGAAAGTTTGTTTTGTCAAAGGTAAAGGGGGTTTCGACTACAAAACCATGTCAGAGGCGGTACTATTCGTAGGGAAGAGTGCCCTGCAGGTCATCATAATGTTTCCTTGGATTACAGAAAAATGGGTTGACATAACGTATAGATTTGACTTGACAACTTTGGGCAGGGTACCAAAAGGTTTGACTCGGTTAATATAAAATTGTTTAAATGTGGGCGTGGGATGCACGCGTGGGAGTAATTGAGGGTAAAGTCGTCAAAACAGAACTCAGCCGAAAAGTAAGGGGAGTGAGGGAATGGTAATGATAGCGGTTTTGGAAATCGAGGCGGTTTATTATTATTTTGAAGATGTATTTAGAGAGGGAGAAATAAATTATTGTTCCCAATTAGCCAGTTACAAAGAAAAATAGAGAGTCATAGAGGAAACATACTCCATAGTTGAGGCAGTTCTCATTGGAGAGGAGGGGAAGGACCGTCGTTATTGCTATCTAGATCATTCGAGCAGGTACTTCATGTAACTCTCTTCTTGAATAGGTGATAGAGCAGCTCTTTTCTATAATTACTTCTGCTATCTTGGTATGTTGACATGATACTTAGGTTATACCAAGAAATTTACTGGACTTCGAAGGCCTGAGCCTAAACGAAGTATAAAGTGGTCACCCCCAATGCATTCCAGAGGGTCTAATCTGTTGACCATTTAATGCCCCTTGAGTTTGTTCGAATTTAGAGACTTGAAAAACTTTAAGGTCGCCCCCAAGTATCAGTCTGGTCGAAGGGTTGACATGATACTTAGGTTATACTAAGAAATTCATTGGACTTTGAAGGCCTGAGCCTAAATGAAGAATAATGTGGTCACACCCAATGCATTCCCGAGGGTTTGGTCTGTCGACCATTTACGCCTCTTGAGTTTGCTCAAATTTGAAGACTTAAAAAACTTTGAGGCCGCCCCCAAGTATCAGTCTGGTCAAAGGGTTGACATGATACTTAGGTTATACCAAGAAATTCACTAAACTTTGAAGGCCTGAGCCTAAATGAGGCATAACGTGGTTACCCTCAATGCATTCCCAAGGGTTCGGTCTGTCGACCATTCATGCCCCTAGAGTTTGCTCGAATTTGGAGACTTGAAAAAGTTTAAGGTCGCCCCCAAGTATCAGTCTGATCGAAGGGTTGACATGATACTTAGGTTATACCAAGAAATTCACTGGAAGATAGGATACGAAGTTCAGAGAAACATATTTTCATTTATTATACTGTATTTATATCAGTTGAACAAGGTGGAGGTCACGGCCTGTTTTATGAGACTAACTACATTATATTCCATGAATTAGGTAGAGGCTCTTCGTCTTCTGTCATCAGGTAATATGAACCTTTCTCAGTTTTATCATACACGACATAAAGTCCTTCCCAGGATTCGGCTAGCTTGCCGGTATTGCGAGGCTTCGAAGAGGGTGTGACTTGCCGAAGTACCAAATCTTAAATATTGAAACTGCGTGGTTGAACTCTTTTATTGTAGGACTTCCGGAGAAAGAGATGGTAATGACCGAGGTTTACGATGGCTCGATCTCTAGTTTTGTTAATCTATAACATATTGTATTCAAGTTCAAGCTCATTATCTTCGTTTGGGAGGTTGGGGTCGCGTGTTGGAACTTCGAATTGAGTAGGTAGAACCGCTTTAGTACCATAGGCAAGAAGGAAAGGTGTGCAGCCTGTCGGCTTTCGTAGTATTATTCGATAAGCCCATAGTACATGTTGTAGTTCTTGGACCCATCGTTCTTTCTTCTTATCAACCTGCTTCTTAAGAGCGTCGACTATAGTTTTATTAATTACTTCGACCTGAGCGTTCCCCTGGGGGGTAGTAAGGTGATGATGGGGAGAGGATGATGTTGTACTTTTTGAGGAAATTGTAGACTTTGTTCCCAACGAATTATGGACCATTATCGCATCGAATCATGTAAGGGCAGCCGAAACGTGTAATGATATTCTCCCATAAGAACTTGATAACTTCTTCTTCGCGGGTTCGACATAATGGCACGGCTTCGACCCATTTAGTAAAGTAATCTATTGCCACAAGAATACTTTTTCGGTTGCCCAAAGCTTTAGGAAAGGGGACCACGGGATCGATGGCCCACCGCTTGAATAGCCAAGAGACTTGACTGTAATGAAGGTCTTGCAAAGGGCTATGGGTGTTGTGGGTGTAAAGTTGGCATTTGTCACAGTGTTTGGCGTACTCTTTGGCTTGCTTCTTCATATTGGACCGGAATAAACCTTTGGATATGGCTCGAAAGGCCATAGTTTGACGGATGGTATGAGCACTGCAGGTACCTTCGCGGAGTTCGGCGAAAATTGTAATGGCTTCGTTTTGAGATATACACCGAAGGAGGACACCGTTTGGAGATTTGCAATGTAACTCGCCTTTGAGGATGGTGTATCTGCGGCAGTTTTCTAGCAACGGACGTTTGGCTTCGGGGTCATCTGGGTGGGTAGAACTATTGAAGTAAGTAAGAAATGGTGTTCACCAGTCGTCTGGATCGAGACCTTCACCCCCAGTATTGATGGCATTGACTTCCATCTGGTCAATAATTGGGCATTCGAGTACTTTGATATGGAGTGTTCGAGATTCGGACTGGCCTAACATAGTTTCTATGTAGGCGAGGGCATCAGCATGTCTGCTTTCGCCTCGGGGGTAGTAAGTAATAGAAGATTTTTTGGGATAACGATCCATGCGCTGGTGAATGAGAGCGGCATACTCAGCCATGCGACCGTTGGACTGATATTTACCGCTATATTATCTCTGAACAAGTTGGGAGTCTGTAAATGCGGTAAGTCTTGAAAAGTACCAATAAATGTACGTCAACCAGGATCGTCGAGTTTGATATAGGCAGTGGGTTTGATGGGTGTGGCAGCTAGCATCGAAAGTACGGGGGTAAAGAGGGACAATGATTGCTATAGTAGTTTGACAAGTTTATGGGTCTGATCGGTCTTCGGATGCTCGCATGAATGGGCAAGGCATTGGGAACCTTTTAAATTCCACGTACCACAGGGGGTAGTGAAACGAAGGGTTTGGTGCTAAGTCGAAGGTATGGCTCACATAGCATGGAGCCAATCGCGGCCAAGGATGCCAAGATACTCAGATTTCTTGTCGATGACAAGAAAGCTGGTCTGGAGTGTGACTGGCCCTGTAATGATAGGAAGACTAATGTAACCAACAACGACTTCAGTAACGCCGGTAAAGCCTTTGAGTTCGACATTAGTAGGGTTTATGAGGTCTGTCTTCTGTATCGTTCGAACACTCTGGAGGAACAGTACATCGGCTCTACTTCCCGTGTTGATGAGCATGGTTTGGAGGACGAGGTGGTCGACCTTAATCATAATAGCTAAAGGGTCAGAATGGGGGAAATGAGCATGCGATGTGTCACAGTCGATAAATGAGATACCCTCGGGTTGTGGGTATTGACTCGATTCTGGCATAAGGGTGGGTAGCTAATCCTGGTAGGTAAGTTTGTAGCATTCTTCGACGCATTTGCGCTTACTTTTAGAATGACCGTTATTGATATTGATGACCTTAATGAGATGAAGTTGGTAAATGTGTACCTCGGCTGGTCGGTAACAGGGGCAGGTTAAGGTTTAAGGTACGACCTGTCGAGGTAACTGGGGAGGTCAACAACATATTGATGTAGGGCGGCGTTTGGGTTGTTTGGTAATGCGAAGACTGGAATCTGATGAATCTTTTGTGAAGTGTATGCCAAGATGGATGGAACCAGTATGTAGAATGGTAGGTGGAGCACCCTCGGGGCCAAGATGGACCGGGGATACTTCAAGGTGTAGCTGAGGCCCAAGCCGGATGCGGGCAAAAGCACGCGACGGGGCGGGGGCTCTAGACGGTGGAAGGACATCTTGGGGCTGAAGTCGTTACAGCTCGTAAACTATATTACACAGATCTTCGAGGGCACAATACTATTTATCTGCGTCGTCCAAATGGTGTTGTCGTTCGGCTTTGAACTCTTTTCGGTGTTCTTCACGCTCCTGGTGTAATTGGGAACGATGTCGCTCCTCAGCTTAAGCGAATTGCTGGGTAAGAAAGCGAGCTGAGTGGCCAAGCGAAGGGTGGGGGAAATTGGAGGTGGCTGGTAGGATTTGAAAGGGAGAAAAAAATAAAAGGCAGGGGGAGACTAGTAGGGTGGGATAGCACGGACGGTGCCAAATTTAGGGTCCTAAGTTCTCGAGAAAGGAAGTTGACTCTTACACTATGAGTTTTATCTTCGACCAGGGGATACAAGTATATTATCAATAATAATAAGACCTAATATACTGATAATACACCTACGTGGTGGCCTAGAATGAGTCACTCCACAGCCTCTGGTAAGGATTTTTAAGAGTTATATTATAAATGTAGAGTCGCCGAAGTATCGAGAGTAGAGAGGTTACAGGGTATTTAAAGGTTAACTTGTAAGGTCTGTGGGGAGATATTTTCCAACCCCTTCATAGTTCCTCCTCCCTCCTATTTATAGAACATAGGAAGGGCTGAGTCACCATGGGAGGTCAAGTTACATATGTATCCTCCGGGGACAACTGACTTGTACCCATAATCGGCTCTGACATTATAACAGTTGTTCCTGACACTGTAGCTATTGGTTCTGACACTGCAGTTGTTGGATCTGGCACTGCAGTTGTCAAGCAGCGTACTCCACTATTCTTTCAGGTGAGCTGGATGCCTGACGTATTTCCTTTCGACCATGTACGACCATGGTCGGAGTAGTTATGCTTCGACGGTTCCTTCGAGTGTTTGAATAGTCTCGGAAGGCTTATTGGGCTTGATTATTGACTTACTAGGCTTTGAGTCATAAGGTAGGCTTCGATGTTGCCTTCGAGTGTTCGATTAGAGCTAGAAGGCTGCGAGAAGGCTACTACAGACGAGGTTCTTGAATAGACCTCTTTTTATGAAATGGTATCAACAGGGGGGGGCAGTATTTTGATGAATGTCTCCTTGTCTTGGGAAACTATGAGTTCGTTAAGAAAAATCTGGAGGAGCCTCTGGAAAGAAAGACTTTCCACTTAGATGTTTGTTTAGGTAATTTGCATGCCAAAGTTTTAACTTGTTTGAATAGATTAAAATTGTTGTCTAACTTGTTGTTTGTCTTCATATAGCTTTGAAAGAGATCGATAGGACTTCAACTGTTGCAGAAAAGTTGTACACAATTAGGAAGGGTTACTTCGGTCGGATTGATAAGTTGGTTGTCGACCAAGAGAAAGTGGACAGTTTCTTCCAGGAAGCCAGTTTAAAGAGTACTCGAGCAAAAGGAGCTGAAATCCTTGTAGTTGATGGTAAAATGTCTGCCAAAAATAAGGGAGTTGCAGATTTGAGCTTACTCCTCGAGAATTCTTCTTTGAGTGGTTACACCACAAATTTTACGACTGTAGAGAGGGAAGCTCTTCTGACGGAGACTTTTGGGAAGAGTAAGAAGAGGAGGGATTGGAACCAACCTGCTCCTCCAGCTCCTATACCGAAAAGGTCATCGAGACGATCTCCAACAAAGGAAGAAGAGAAGGTGGATATTCCTGCATCAAGGTCTACGGGTGGTCGACCCCAAAAATTGACCACTTACTTGTTACCGAAGAAGAAGGCGTCCTCTGTTCAAACAAAGCAATTCGTCGAGGAGTCTAATACTGAGGTACAATGAACCATGAAGTCGTATGCCATTGGGATGATTTCTCTTGAGGAGGAGTTCAATGACTGCCTGGTGGGGGCAGAAAGTCTATCATCCTTCCTCATCGAAGGCCATCGGAACATGAACAAGGTTAGAAACTTCTCTGCTTCACTTCGACAAAAGAATTTGGTTCTTCATTCAAAAACACATATTATGACTGTAATGCAGATCAAAAAGTTGTTGATCAAGGCTAAACCCCGCATTCTCAGTGCTGGAACTCAGGCAAACCAGCTCCTTGCTTATAAGAATATCGAGAATGAGCTGGCAAAGGAAAGAGAGGACCTGATCCAGGAAAAGGAAAGCCTGGAGGTGAAGGTCGAGAAGCTGAAACATGGGGTTGAGAAGATAAAAGATGTGACCATTCATAAGGCGAAGAAGGCCTGGGATATGGAGATGAGAAAAGAGGTTGAGCTCATAAGGGCCGATCTAGCGAAAGAGAGAGATGAGGTGTTGGCATAGCAGAAGACAAATTTTGAGGGAGATGTTCGGGAACAGATTCTGCCTTCGCGGTGGGCAATGAGGTGGAGCACTCGAAGGTCCTCAAAAAGGTGAAGGCCAAAGCCGACCGAGTCAACATCGATTCTCTTAAGCGGATGAAGGCCAACTTTGTCGAGCAGTTCAAAGAGTTGGAGGGGAGGAAAGATTTTAAAAAGGTTTAGCTGCTACTGGTAACCAATTTTTTTCTAGATTCTGATGTGGAGGATGAAGCTCTTGAAGCACCTGAGGCTCCTGTGGTTACCATTCCCGAGATAATATTGGATGAGCTTACTCCGGGTCTCCCAGTAAAGGTTGGCACCTCAATCTCTCCACCTGCTGAGTAGAAAGTTTGTTTTAAAATTTTCTGTGAAATAAATGATGTACAAGTGGTCGATGGGACCCAAACAATTTCTTGTTTATCTTTTTGAATGCTTGAATTATGATATAGCGGTTGTTGAATAAAGGTTTATTTACAGTAATTTATTCAGGATGCATATTCCTTTATATAAAATGATGCTAAGTTTTTTATTCGACAAGAATGATAACATGAGATAGTAATATAGATAATATGCAGATTGTTGCTTTTAAGCAAGTATCTGAGATGATGGATAGAAGGTCGTGTAATGGCCATGTGAATAAAGAATGAGGACCAGATTTTATACCTCAATGGGATATCTGGATTTGAGAAAAAAGATAAAACATGACATGTTTTGTTCGATAATGAAGTGTAAACAAAGTTACCCTTTAATTGGATAGATGTTTATCGAAGAGATGAAAGTTAGTTGTGATGCATACTTGTCAAGTATGTATTGATTTATGCAAAAGAGGTTACAGCAGTTATATGTAGAACATTTTGAGATGGGCTGCATTCCATGGATATTCGAGTTGTACTTCATCATCAGTCATCAGCCAGTGTGTCCCACTGCCATTCTTGTCGCTGATAATATATGGTCCTTCCCAGTTTTTAGATAATTTGCTAAAAAAATTAGGTCGAGTACTATCCTGATGCGTTAAAGGACAAGGTCACCAATGCCAAATATTTGTTTTATGACCTTCTTATTATAAGCTTTCTTGAGAGTGTCATGGTATCGCCCTAAGTTTACAATGGCATCATCTCAAGTTTCCACGATCCAGTTGAGGTTACAAAGAAGTCCTAGTTAATTTTTTTCATCTATAAATTTTCTTCGGGTACTTGGGAGATCGAGGTTTGAAAGTATTATTACTTCAGTTCCGAAGGCCATCATGAATGGTGTACAGCCGGTGGATGTGCGAGGAGTTGTACGGTATGCCCATAAAACTCTAAGTAGTTTGGAAACCCATCTGCTCTTTTTCTCTTCAAAGTAGACAGTTGAATCTTGACCATTACCTTCAAGTAGTTGTACGGTATGCCATCATGATAATAGCTTCTAGTTGACCATTATCTTGAGGTTAAGTCAAAGTAGATAGTTGAATCTTGTATTTGTAGAGGAAGTTGAGTACTTTGCTGCTGATTAATTGCTTGCCATTATCACATTGTATCATTTATGGTTAGCAAAATCTGGTGATAATGTATTCCCAAAGAAATATGATGATTTCATTCTCATCAGTATGACATTGTGGTACTGCTTCGACCCATTTGGTGAAGTAAGCTATTACCATAAGAACAAACTTGCGGTTACCCGATGCTGGGTGAAATGCTCCAATAATATCAATTACCCATCTTTTGAATGGCTAGAGGAGATTGCTAACATGTAAGTTGAGGGCTGGCCTTTTGATATCTTGAGCATGAATTTGGCACTTATAGTACTTGCGGACGAAGCCTCCGCAGTCTTATCACATTTTAGGCCAGTATAACCCTTGAGTAAATGTTATTTATGCTAATGATCTTCCCGAGATGTGTGCTGTGCAGATACCTTCATGAAGTTCTCTGATTTTAACTTGGGCTTGTTTTTGTGAGATACATTTAATAAGTGGTCATCCCCTAGTGATTCGATATAAGACTTTATCCTGGATTTTGAATCGAGGACATTTTGATAAGAGTGAATGGGCATCTTCCTTGTTGCTTGGGAGGATGTTAGAATTAAGGTATGCATAGAATGGTCTTCTCCAATCTTCAAGATCTTTGTCTTCAGTAATATTGATTTGCATTATGTAACTGATGTCGAGACTTGAATGTTCGATGACTTCAATGTCCAAAGTTCTTTTCTCACTTTCGTTGAGTATTACAGCAGTGTATGCTAATGCGTTAGCGTGGCAGTTCTTGGCTTAAGGGAGATAGGAGATTGTTGCTGTTTTGAATTTCTTTATTTTTTTTCTTTAACCAGGGCTGCATAATCAACCATCTTTCCTGATGTTTTAAATATTTTGTTGTAATCATTGGCGACGAGTAAGGAATTGACGTAAGCAGCTATTTCTTCTGCTCCAAGGGATATAGTGAGATCTAGTTAATATAAGATAGCTTCATACTCTGTTTCATTGTTGGTCGCATCGAATTTGAGTTTGATAGTTTTCTCAATTCGATGGTTGGATAGTGTAATGAGGACGATGCCAATCCCTGATCCTTGTGGTCCAGCAGATCCGTTAGTAAAATGTTGCCATCTTGTGTTTCGTGACCATGAATCTGGTTCTACTATTGAATCATCAACCAGTACTTCTTTGAGTTTTTCCCATTCAGAGTCTTTGACTGGAAAATTTGCTAAAAAGTCAGCTACTGCTTGTCTTTTGATCGATATTTGTGGCTCGAATGAGATATCATATTCGCCTAGGAATACTGACCATTGTTGAACCCTCTGAGACTTTTCCTTTTAAGAGAGTACAAGTTTAAGAGGAAACTTGGTAATGACTTTGGTGAGATGAGCTTGGAAATATGGTCAAAGTTTCTAAGCGTTGTACACCAAGGCGAGTAGCTGCTTTTCAGTTGTTGTATACCTTTTCTCAACAGGCATGAGAGTTTTGCTGATAAAGTAGATGGGTTTTTCTACACCATCATCCTCTCGAATAAGGACGGAACTAATAGAGTTATCTGTGGTCGATAAGTACATCGTTAGTGTTTCTCCATCAACAGGAGTACTCATTATGGGAGGGCGCCCCAAGTATCTTTTTAGATCTTGGAAAGCTAATTCGTAGTCAAGGGTCCAAATGATTTTTTTGGGTTACTTTATGGACATTGGAGTTGGATTTTCACGGAGAAGGAGATAAAGAAGTTTGCATCTATCATATGGCTTGGAAATGAACCTGTAAAGAGCTGCAATCTTGCCAGCAAACTTCTGTACATCTTTCTTGGTTCGAGGAGATGGTATTGCTATGAGTGCTTTGATTTGTGCCGGATCGATCTCTATTCCCCTCTTATTGACCAAATGGTCCAAAAAATTACTCGATATAACACCAAATCGGTATTTTTCTAGATTGAGTTTCATTTGGTAAGTACGTAGGATGTCAAAGATTGTCTGGAGATTGTTGCAATGATCTTCTCACCGTAGGCTTTTGCAGATCATATCGTCGATGTATACTTCCATGATTTTGCCTAAATGATCTTTAAACATTTGAGTGACAAGTCGCTGATAAGTGGACCCTACATTCTTTAACCCAAAAGGCATAACTGTGTAACAGTAGAGACCTATTTTCGTTACAAATGTTGTATTTTCTTAGTCTTCTTCGGCGAAAGGAACCTCATTATAACCGGAGGCTGCATCAATCATTGAGAGAAGTTCATGCCCTGCTACGGAGTCGAGGAGTTGAGGAATCAGAAGGAGGGAGAAGTTGTATTTTGGTATGAATTTGTTTGGCTCTGTAAAATTTACATAAACTCTAATCTTCCCGTTCACCTTTGGCACAGCCACAATATTAGAGACCCATTTGGGATATTTGTCTTCTCGAATGAATCCGACGCAAAAGAGTTTATCAATTTCTTCATTAATTGTTTCGCGAAGGCGATGGTCTAAATTACGTTACTTTTGTACAACCGCTTTACTGTCTGGAAGGGGGTTGAGTTTATGATACGCTATCGAGGGGTCAATGCCTGGCATTTCCTAAAAAGATAATGCAAAGATATCGACATTTTTCTTTAGAAGTTGTATCATGGTTTCTTTTTCATTGGATAACATTTTTGAGCCAATAAAAGTATTTCACCCAGGTCCATCGAGTTTAATGGAGTCAACCGCCTTAGTATCATGTTGTTCATATGTTGGAGGTAGTTCCTGCTATAATTACTATGCCTTCAGAAGTTTCACCGTGTGAGAGTTGGTAGTGGTATTTTTGCACATTCGTGTCACAGCTTGACTTCCTTTGATCTCATTGACTTCGTGATCTGCTGGAAATCATAAGGCTAGATCATATGTTGAAGGTACTGCCTTAATAGAATTTAACAAACTTCAACCTAAGATTCCCACATACTTCGATTCAACATCAATGACAATGAATTTAACAAAAGTGGTTTCTTGACCCGCTTGAACTGGCAGTGTGATTTCTCCCATGGCAGATTCTTTGGAACCGTAAAACCCTGTGATAGTTGTTGTCGAAGCTTTGACTAAATCTTTGAGGCCTAGAATATCAATAACCCTTTTGAATAAAATGTCTGCTGCAATTCCTGTATCAACCAGAAGTGTATATGGGTAGTCCTGACCTACTTTGAGCATTATGACTAAGGGGTCATCATGAGAGTACTTGATACGGCTGGTATCACAATCTTCAAAGGAAATGTGATATGTACGTTTAGCTTTGCTGAAGCAGGGGAGAAGTTTTGCTAATTTTTCCGATGATGTCATATTGCAGCAAGATGTAATTTAATCGCCTTTATTTCCCTTTTTTCCCTTCCTAATTTTGATTATGTAAAGATGGCGAGCTTGGCCTTGTCACTGCTTTTATTCGATTTCTTTTCTCTTAGTTTCTCCTTTGAGAAATTTTTGGACGACAATAACATACTCGTGTAGTCATCCTACGAGTAGAATGTGATGAAAGATCTGTATCAGAGAGTAACATTTGTCAGTCTCATGGCTATGCACATTGTGATACTGGCATAAAGGTTTGTTAGATACATCAGGAATTGGCTGTGCTTCTCGAAATAAGTTATCTCCCTTTATCATTGGTAAGATAGCTAAGAGTGTGGTTGTCATAGGAGGCAAGACTGGGGCGGGTCTATCTGGCTTTCTGTCTCTTTTCCTACTACGAGTGTTCTTTCCGTACTATTTGGGAGTCCCATTATTTGCTGACTTCGAAGGTGGCAACAAAAATGCTTCATTGGAGTGGATGAATAAGGAGTTTTTCATCTTATCCTTTCTAGATCATTCCAATTCAATGTAGTTACTAACAACATCGATCATTTCTGCCACTATCTTGGGCTTGTACAAGGTAAGCTCTTCTCAAACTTTGGAGTCGATGTGGAGGGCAGAGGTGAATGCTGGAACAACAATTTTGGGATCCAAATTTTAATCTTCTGTGTTTCCTGCAGAAAATGCTTGTAAAAACTCGCCAAGGTCTCTTTCGCACCTTGCTCAAAAAAGAACAAAGAATCCACTGTTATTTCTCGTTCCATAGCATGAGCATAGTTTGACTCGAAGAGACACTGTAACTGGCTAAATGTAGTGATAGAGCCTTCAGGAATAGTATAGAACCATCTGAGAGATTCTTCTTTAAGGCTCATGTTAAATAATCTGCAGACCATGTGATCAAGTTTAGAGTATAATCCAACTTCTGCTTTGAAGTATCGGACGTGGGTAAGAGGGTCAGTAAGGCCTGTATATTGAGGAAATTTTAGCATGTGGAAATTCTCTAGAATGAGCATGACTTTGAGATGGAGAGAAATTGGGTTCGTCTCAATCCTATCGAGAACAGATCTTCGGCCTAGAATGTCAAAGTGTATGGATTGGATCCTTTTGTTCAGGTCATCCAAGGTGATAAACTGCTGCAGAGTATTTGGTGCGACTGCAATTTGATGATCAAAGTCACCCTGTCCTTCAGGACCCAACCTATCTCTCACTGGCTGATTTACCGGTGGTGGGGGAGTTTGGTGGCGCTTACGTCGACTTCCTTGAGTTGTCGATGTTGAGGATGTTAGTCAAAAATGTCGAGAAGCTCTGCCTAGATTCCTTGATCTCTGGATCGAGAAGTTCAAACTCTTTCCTCCCTTGGTAGGTTCTCTCTCTGGGTTACTCTGGAGTGATGATCACTCCAAACTTGTGGAGGTGATGTTTGACTGCCAGTGAGCCGGTCTTGACGTTTTCGTAAATTTTCTATTACTTTATGATGTGTTCGACTTTGTTGATCCAGGTTCAACATAAAGAGCTTGGGCGTGGATTCGCTGATCTTTAAGCCTCTGGACTATGTCAGATTCCATTTGCTTATAAAATTCATTCATGGCATTGTGCAAATCAATTGTTTCTAGTATGAGGTTGATCTCATGGTTCATCTGTGTACTGGAGGTACTTTGGAGGTTCGTGTTTGTCATCAGATTGTCTAGGATCACAGGAGGTAAAGAAAAAGGGTGGTATTCCCACAGACGGTGCCAATTGTAATGACGTATTTTTTGGGAGGATAATCTTTGCCAATACTTTAGTAAAGATTATGCAATTATAGCCTTAAGAACACATGATTTTACGTAGAAACGTAGTAAAGTCTGAGAAAAACCACAACCTCGAGGAGGGTTTTGGTGAGAAATTCAATAGTTTACTAGTTATTACAATTGCTGATTGGTAAGGACGTAAGAATGTCTAATAGTAAAGTTACAGATCCAATTAAACTATTCTCTACATGTATTTATAGTAGATACAAGCAGTTACAAAAATAAAATAGTTTCATATTTGAAGAAGTAGTGGGCAAACTTTACAGATCTTCCTGCAACGGCTCGATTTGACCAAGCATAACGGCTACTTCGGCGGGTCGAGCTCTGTAGTCGCAGATGTGACATCTTCTCGAATGATGGAATGCCTTTGACTAAATTCATATGGCTTCTTCTTATCGAATCTGGGAAATATGCTACTACAACTGTAATAGCTAACAACATACGAATGGAAGTTATTCTTGTCACTTGAGATTATGTATCAAAATAGTTTAAGCCTTCTTTTTGCCTATAGCCTCTGGCAACAAGTCTGGTTTTGTACTTTTTAATTGAACCATCAGGTTTCAATTTTCATTTAAAAATCTACTTGCAAACTATAAGTTTGTTGCCAGGTGGAAGATCTACCAATTCTCAAGTATGGTTGTGCATTATAGAGTCTATCTCACTCTGCACAGCCTCTTTCCAACTAGGAGCTTCTGGTGTAGCCATGGCTTCCTTGAAGGTTTGAGGCTAATTTTCTAATAGGAATGCTATAAAATCTTTGCCAAAAAACTTAGCAACTTTAAGTTATTTCCCACGTCTTGGTTCTGCATTAAAATCAGAATATGTAGGAGTGGTACGCTGATCACTACTTGAAGCAACATCAGTTGCTCTTCTAAGAAGATTCACATTATCAGTTTTTTTATATGGAAATATATTTTCAAAAAATATAACATCTCGTGATTCAACGATGGTATTCTCATGCACATCATTTATTTCAGATTTGTATACGAGAAATCTATATGCACTACTGTTATTAGCATTGCCAATAAAAATACAGTCAATAGTTTTAAGAACTTTTTGGCAATGGTACTTGTACCTTTGCAAGACACCCCCACACTCTTAAGAACTTATAGGAAGACACTCTGCCTTTCCAGAGTTCATAAGGAGTCTTGTTAATCTTCTTGTGAGGTAACTTATTGAGAATATAATTCACAGGAAGTAACACTTCCTCCCATAAGTTTTACGGCAAACCAGAACTAATAAGAATAACATTAAACATATTTTTTAACATCCTATTTTTCCTCTCAACAACCCCATTTTGCTGAGGAGTGTAAGGTGCAGTAGTTTGGTATATAATACCAAACTTAGCACAAAGTTCTCCAAATGGAATAGAGTCGTACTGCCCACCCCTATCACTTCTAAGAACTTTTATCTTTTTGCTAAGTTGAGTCTCAACCTCATTTTTGAAAATAACAAACATTTATAATGCCTCATCTTTGCTTCTGAGCAACTACACATGACTGTATCTTGTACAATCATCTATGAAAGTAATAAAATACTTCTTTCCACCTCGTGTTTGAATAAACCTCAAATCGTAGAGATCACTATAAATCAAATCAAGTGGTTCAGTTTTTCGTTGTTCAATAGAATTGAAAGGTTATTTTGTTAATTTTGCTTCAACACATACTTTACATTTTTGTTTGCAATCAAGATTTAATTCAGGCAGCAATCCTAAATAGACTAATTTACGTAGCGAACCATAATTTACATATCATAATCGTTGATGCCAAACATTAAATGACTCAAGCAAGTAAATTGAAATTTCAATCTTATTGATAATTAAAATGGGTTTACATAAGACTGCTAGTTTGAACAGTCCATCACACTCATAAGCCTTTCCTATGAATACATCATTCTTAGTCATGATACATTTTTTTAATTCAAACACTAACTTAAAATTATTCTTGATCAGCAATACTCAGAAAACAAGGTTCTTGCAGATATTAGGCGTATGCAGCACTTCATTCAAACTAACTTCTTTTTCATATATAAATTTCAGGACTACTTTCCCTTTTCCTTCGACCCTTGACGTCGAAACATTACCCATAAACATTTTTTCTTCATGTTCAGTCTTATTGTAGCTAGTAAATAAACTTATGTCATAGCATATATAGCGTGTAGCCCTTGTGTCCACAAACCATCGTCTGGAATCGCTTGCCAGATTGATTTCAATGATCATTGTACATAGGTTCCCCATCTCAACAATGTTTGCTTGAGTGTCTTTATCACTTTCTGCTCCACTTTTACACTTGTAACATTCTATTGACTTGTGCCTTGGTTTGCCACAAATGTAGCAACTCCCTATAAACTTATTAAAGCTTTTACCCTTAGGGCACAGAGAATTCTTCCCATTTTTCCCTATCTTTCCATTTTTTTTATGGGGTTTAGGGTTTCCCTCGACCATGTTAGCATTGGCATCATAAGAATGAACAACATCCTTCCTATCGTTGGATTTGTTATATTCTTCGATCATTAGCCTTACGATCAGTTCCTCCAACTTCATTTCCTTCCTCTTATGCTTCAGATAAATTTTGAAGTCCTTCCAGGATGAAGGTAACTTCTCAATTATCGTAGTAACTTGAAACGATTCACTTAACTTCATACCTTCTACATGAATATTATACAGGATAATCTGCAGTTCCTATACTTGACTGATTATAGTCTTGGAATCTACCATTTTATAATCTAAAAATCTGTCGACTATAAATTTTTTCAGTCTAACATCTTCCGTCTTATACTTATCATCTAAGGATTCCCACAGTTCCTTTGCAGACTCCATTGGATTATACACATTGTACAACTTGTTGTCCAACCCATTAAGGATATAGTTCCGACACATAAAGTCGGAATGAATCCATGCCTTCACTTCTGCTATGGTTGTTTGGTCAGTATCTTCCTCATTTAACTCTAGTTTGTCCTCTTTGAGGAATTATGCCAAGTTCAGAGTCATTTAACTCTAGTTTGTCCTCTTTGAGGAATTATGCCAACTTCTCGGGCTTCACCATAAAAACTTGTGGGCTGCTCTTTTCACCCTCCTTCTTTGTAAGATTTGCCATTATTACAGTCGTTGATCACATAAAAAAATAGTTTATCTTAAGATTGTATTCCAATCTACATGAACAAATAACACCTCTAAAGGAAATGATCGAGTCTAGTGTATACACACTATCTCCTTAAGAAAGATTCACCCCTACTATAGTACTTTATAAGAATATAGGCCCTTATCTCCCATGATACAGTGATCAGTCATAGAGAGAAAAAAAACACTTCTATCTCTCTTTCAAACGAACCTTGATTGTATCTATTTTCTTTCTTGAAAATGACTCAAGAAAATTCTTAAAAACTTATAATGATAAATGAAAATGAAGTTGGGTTATATAGATCATAGGTGGCCCTTTACCAAGGGTCATACCTCAAGTTAGTACTTCTTCACCAAGAGTCACACCTTAAGCTGCGCCTGTTGGAGATAACCCAACTCACACCTCAAACCTAAAAATGTGACTAAGTGTTCCAAGGAATCCCCATAAGCCCATGACCCAAGGCCCCAAGGCTGAATCATAGAATTATAATAATAAGTGGGTTTTCAAGGTCGAGCAAGCCCATGGATAGGCCCATGCACCTAAGCTAGTTTGCACATATGGGTAGCACATGTCGCGCATGCGCGTGTGGCCTACCAACTCTCATACATATCACAACAAGTTAAATGTTAAACTTATTTATATAGTAGAGTTGAGCTTCCCTCATATCCAATGTGGGACTAAAAAAGATTAGTTTTACCATTCAAGGAAAAAGGAAAACAAAAAATTTATTTGTATTTTCCAATAATAGGTATATTGCATATCCGGCTCTGTCTGGTAGTTGATGGACATATCAGCTAGTCTCTCTCACGTGACTCAGATAATTTCCTGTGACCGGCGCTGCTGTCTCTCTAACTTCTCTCTAAGTTTAAACTATTGCCTCAAATCTTCTTATGTCGTATACCGTATTCTAACGTTTTGATGCCACAACTCATCCACACTATACCTAGGTGGACACAGGTGTGGTACCTGCATGGTCGGGATCGGTAGCCGTCTAGGTTCTTTGCTAGTTTTTATCATTTCCGTGAACCGTCCCATATTATGATCCTCGCTGGTCACCTCAACACTATAGTTTTACACCTGAGAAGATGTAGTTAAACTAGAAGTAGGTGGCAGAGTTACATCGGGCCCCACTAGATCATTCCCGACCATCTATATATTCTCGACCCTCTTAACCAAACTGTAACCGATCTTGGGATTTGGATGAGCCAAACGCTAATATGTCATGTAATCCATGTCATCAATGATATAATTGTGTCCATCGTAGAAGTTTAGATCTTTCAATCCCTGATAACATTCTAAATCGTACTGCAAAAATTTAATAATCTCTTAGGGGATCATAAGGAACACTGTCATGCCCAGTGTTCTGACGCATACACCGGTTTTCTAAATACCAAAGCGTGTCATTCCTGTATGGGACTAAAACAAATAGAACCCTCTTTTAGCTAAACAGTTTGGCATATCTTACCTCTGGATGGATTGATTATCACGACCTTACCCATGGTTGCCAATCAGTGTTGGTTTTATCCTTCCGCTCTATCATTTCTCTGATCACAGGAAACGAATTATAGATTTCAGACTCTGAACTGGCCCTTTCATCTCTCTACGCACCCATACGGGGATAAGCATGGTTGAAGTTTGAAACCGTTACCATATACATTCCAACTAGACAGTTCTTAAAGAACCAAAACTTTAATTGAGCATAGAAGCCTGTGACTGATATCTTCCCCATTATATTCTTCAAAACTGAGACTTCATCTAGTCCCTGATGCAAAGCCACCATAAGGACCTATCCCTCGATCTCACCTAAATCGAGTTGTCGCAAGTTTGAATAACCCCCATCTCAAGCTCGCGCATTTATCAGCATAACTCCCCCAGTCAATATTTCAACCAACCCCAGAAACTAGTGAAGAGTGTGGGTCGAGCTTAAACTGAAGAACCTGAACAAGTTAAAGATACCTGTCTCTCACGAACTCGTTAGTTACTCAGTCAACCACCACTAACCACATTGATCAGAAAATGTTCTCCAACACAATGAATAGCGGCGAAGAACGCCTATATAAAGAAGAAGTTCCAGAAGAGATGAGAATAGAAAGATTACACAAAAAATTGCTTGTCTAGATTCTCAAACTATTCAAGCTTCTTAGTTACAAGATTCAAGCATTTCTAAACTTAGAATTCACTTGTAATAAGATATCTATTTCAATCACTAAAAATACTTTTACAAAAATCCTCCACTCGAGGTCGTGGTTTTTTACCAATTCATAGGTCTTCCACGTTAAAATCCACGTGTGTTATTTTCTTGTTTTACATTAGAATATTGTTACAGGTTCATTGGTGTAATAGCAAATTTCAGGCCATTTCGAGCTTACGGAATTTGACCATCACATTTGGCACCGTCTGTGGGAAAGATTGTATTTCCACGATATCCCAAGGCAGTCTTTCACAATAATTTTCAATCATGGCTACTTCTAAACGACTACCTACAGATGTCTAGCTTGAGGTTTCAATGGAGCCGGATAGCTTACAAAGTTACGGGCGAATCTTAAAGCCAAAAAAGATAAACGCGCCGAGCTCGAACTTCAGTTAACTAATGATCGGGAGCTCCATGATAAAGAGCTTGATGCAGAAAGACAGGCTTGTTTGACAGCGCTCAAATGACATGAAGATAAATTAACATCAATGCAGACTACTCTCAAGGCTCTGCAAAATACCCAGCAAGCTCCACCTAAGAAAGGTTATGATCAATTTCCAGAGACCTCCCATATTTCTGCAAGGGAAAGGTTGGGGCCTCGAAGAGTTATTTCTAGGAATCTTCAGCATGAACCACAACCCTCTATACATTTAGGAGGTGAAGTTTAATCTGAAGCCAGCCAAGGTCATAGAATATCTGTCCGTCAGATGGAGGAGCATCAACCTCAGTAACAAATTCCAGCATGAGATCGTCTAAGTAAAGGTACTAGTACTCATAATCCAATACCCGCCCGCACATCGATTTAGCCAGTACGTCATTATTTTGCGAAAGAGCATATGGACCAACGGATTAAGGAGCTGATCGAAGCATAAGTTCTAGGTACTACCGACGATATCACCAAGTTACAAGGAAGTCTGATTGCCAAAGAACTATTCGACGTGGAAATACCGAAAGGTTTCCATACTCTAAAAATTTGAAAATACAAAGATAATGACCCGAGGGAACACATTCAACAGTACCAGGATTCATTGGGGTTGTACTACAATCTTAACCACATCCTTTGTTGTTTGTTCACTACCAGTCTACAGGAGGAACCACTCCGATGGTTCCATTCTCTCCCAGAAGATTTCATATATACGTTCGAGCAACTGCAGAAACAGTTCATCAAAAGGATCCTCCTCAGACTTCACCAATGCGCCATTTAGCAAGATAGCTACAAAGAAGCCAAGCAAATAATTGTATTCTCTAATCAGTTTCAAACAATCACACAGAGAAAAACTCAAGGCTTTTGCAAAGAAATTCTTGGAGCTTGCAAGTAAAGTGGATAACCTCTATCAGAAGACAACTGTTACTGCTTTCACCAATGCGCTCCAACTCGATTGTAAGGCCAAAGAGTATCTTTTTCTCAACAAACCTACGACCTTGAAGGATAAGGTCAATAGTTACGTTAACCTAGAAAGGATGATGTCTGAGCAAAAAATATCAACTAAATCCATCCTCTCCACCAATGGTCCATCAGTAGATCAAAACACCAAACCAAAGGAGGAACAGGGAGATAACACTGGTTATTCTAGGAAAGGCGGTCCACCAAATAACCCCATCCTCCCAAATTTGAACGTCTGAATCTCCACAACTTTTCCAATGCTTTTGAAGGATACGCACCACTGCCTCTCCCAACTGCTGAACTAATCGATAATCGATCGTACTGCCAGCATCATAAGGTAAACCATCATTCAACTGACAATTGCTATACTTTGCAGAGGCTTCTCGAATACATTTTAAAGAAGAGAAGATGCTCAAATATATAGTCGACTTGGAATCATACAAAAATGGCAGCTATAAGACGCTGCTCGAAGTTATTCCAGTCAATGATCAAACTGAGGAGAAGCATTTCTATTATATGCACCACTGCAACATGATCAAATTTAACCAGATCTCCAGTTCAAACAGATCCAAGCGCAGAAGATTATCAGAATGTTACGATCTTACACCATACGACAAAGATGCCAAACTTCTCCCTGAGTCGAGCAATCGCCAGCTTGGAATTTTATTCAAAGATTATGATACTAGCCATGTCAAATTTCCACATCATGATGCGTTAGTAATAATGCTGAAAATGAAGAAGTTTATCATGTACACAATGATGATTGATACTGGAAGCGGTATTGAGATTCTTTTTCAGAGCACTATCGACCAAATGGGTTTGGCCAATCAGGTTATTCAGAGCAATAATGATATTAGTGGGTTCAATGGCTCCAGAGAAGAACGAGTAGGCAAGATCATCTTACCTATCACTGCAAGAGTAACCACCATCGACGCCGTTTTCTATGTCATCAATGCCAAATCCCGTTATCTCGGGATTATAGGCCGCTGCTGGATTCACAACATGGAAGCAATCGCTTCTACCTATCATCAAGCACTCTGATTCAAACATGACAATAGTATTTACGAGATCAAAGGTAGTCAAAGGCACTTTTGGGCTTGTGAAAATGTTGTCTCTGCTATCTTAAATACTTCTGACAGATTTGCTACATAGTAATTACAGGGAGCTGATCACCTCAACGATTAAACTTCTACGGATGAGCCCATAGAATATATCAACCTCGATGGACCTGACCGAGGTACTTTTATTGGTACTAGGCTGGTTCAGCACTAAAAAGATATTCTCAGTCAGTTTTTACAACTCAATCGAGACATCTTCGCATGGTCTTTCGAAGAAATGCCTAGGGTCAATCTGGTCAAGGCATGCCACAAACTATCTATCAACATCAATGCCACAGCAGTTAAACAGAAACAGCGACGACTGTCACCTCTTCTTTGAAATGAAGTTAACACCGAGATCGAGAAATTGATCAAAGTGGGATTCATTCGAGAAGCCAAATATCCTGACTGGATATCCAATATTGTCGTTGTACCAGAGATGAACGGAAAAGTCTGAGTTTGCGTCAATTTCATCGATCTGAACAAACATACTCCAAAGGACAGTTCCCCTCTTCCAAACATATATCAAATCCTTGATTCTACAGCAGGCCATGATTTTCTATCTATGATGGACACTGCTTCGGGGTACAATCAGATTCCGCTTCTGGAAGAAGATCAAGAAAATACAACTTTCATCACTGAGAGAGGTCTTTATTGCTACCAAGTCATGCCCTTCAGACTAAAAATGCAGGGGACACATATCAAAGGTTAATGGCTTCTATGTTCAAAGCATATCTAGGGAAAGTTGTTGAGGTCTACATCAACAAACTCTTATGCAAGATCGTACAGTCAGCCAATCATATCTCAGATCTCAATACTATATTAAATATCCTTCGATCTTATAGAATGTGTCTCAACTCTGATAAATGTCAATTCGGGGTCCATTCTGGCTGATTTTTAGGTCACCTCGTCAGCAAGAAGGGGATTGAGGCCGATCCAGATCAGATTCGATCTCACCTCAATATGCCTTCTCCACGGACAATGAAAGACATTCAGAAACTTGCCGGCAAGATTGCCGCAATTAACCATTTCATTTCCAAATCTTTAAACCGCTGTCATTGGCAATTCCTGTTACTCTGCAGTTGTACCGAACGAGGTAAGGTTCAGCCAAACACAGAGGTCATATGGACACCAGAATGCGAAGTAGCTTTTTAGGACCTCAAAACCTACTTGGAGAGGTCTCCCATAATGAGCACTCCAGTAGATAATGAAGAACTGATTATCTACCAAGCAGTCACTGATACTGCACTCAGCTCGGTTCTCATTCGCCTTGAAGGGAAAGTCGAGAAACCCGTCTACTTCATCAGCAAAACCCTCACTCCAGCAGAAACGAGGTATTCTAAAATTGAGAAACTTTTCCTCAATCTTGTCTACATTTCACATAAACTCAAGCACTACTTCCAAGCTCATTCAGTCAAAGTCGTGATGAACTACCCACTTCGAGAGGTTCTATCAAAGAAAGAAAAATCAAGAAGAGTACAACAGTGGTCCATCAGTTTGGGAGAACATGATATCAAGTTTGAATAGCGTCATTCCGAAAGGGGTCAGGCCGTTGCCAATTTTCTCATGGATTTTCTTGTAGAAGATCTCGAGTGGGAAGAGCACGATCCAGACCTTACAGAAAAAAAATAACGAAGATCCACCCCCCATAACCTTTGATGAACGACTTGAATTGATTACGACAAAAGGGTGGAGACTTCTCACAGATGGATCAGCAGGACCCGCAGTGTCAGAAATCGGAATCGTATTGATTACTCCTTCCAATGAAAAAATTGATAAATTGATCTGCCTGGATTTTGAGGCCTCAAATAATGTCACTGAATATAAAGCACTCATTCATGGACTCGATCATGCTCTTGAGCTCGAAGTCTCTTACCTCTCCATTTATACAGATTCACTACTCATCGTCCACCACTACTCTGAGCGATATAAGAAAAATGGGAAGATGATAGAATACGCAGCCCTCATTGTAGATAGGATGAGAAAGTTTGTGAAAGTATTAATCACATTCCTTGGCTTATCTGGTCGGGGTCATGGGTACAGAAGCTCGATATCTCCAGATCGAAATTATTTCAACCCCTAGCATTAATCGCATTTTAGTATACACGATCAATATTGGGGGCGATAAAGGGGGAGACGACGATTGGCGAAAGCCTTTCTTAGCCTACCTCGGTATCGATAACAGTTGCAATGGACCACTTCTAGAGTATCCAAAGGAGCGCCGACAGTTGATCAATAACTCGAAGCGCTACACAAATCAGAATGGTACGCTATACCATCTTTCTGTCATAGGGCCTTATCTCAAATGCCTCTCTAAATCCAAAGTATATGAAATACTCCACGAATTACATGAAGGAACTTGTGGCTCCCATGCCGTAGGTCGATTACAAGTAAATAGAGCTATTATACAGGGAGTATTCAGGCTCGGAATACGCAAGCAAACAGAAGAGTACTCAAGCAGATGCGATACCTGTCAACGACATGGACACATGATATGCACCCCTGTGCTTGAGCTCCATGCAAGCAAGGTGTTCTGGCCATTCAAAATATGGGCACTTGATCTCGTCGGCAAATTCCCTAACTCTCCAAGTAATCGTCGTTACCTCCTCGTAGCTACTGATTATTTTACAAAATAGGTAGAAGCAGTTCCTCTATGTCGAACCAGAGAAGAGGAGGTCATCTCTTTTATCTGGAACCACATAATTACTCAGTTTGGGTGCCCCTACCTAATTTGTATCGATAATGGGCCCTAATTTATGGGAGAGAAAGTCATAAACTTCCTAAACCACCACAATAGCATTCACTCACTATCCAATCCTTAATATCCTCAAGGCAATGGCCAAACTGAAATCACCAACAAAACCATCGTAGATAGACTCAAAAAAGGTTTCACTCAGATAAAAAAGGGAATTGGGTTTACGAGCTGCCTCAGTTCCTATGGGCCTATCATACCGCTCCCGGACAATCAACTGGGCATACCCTATTCCTCCTTGCTTATGGCACTAAGGCCGTCATTCCTTCTGAATATCATCATCCAGTTCGTGACCACGAGCTAACTGACGAGGAAAATGAGTTTGAGTTGGCCTGCAACCTCATTATGATAGATGAAACCAGGGAATGCGCCATCGCTAACCTAGGTGGATATCATTATATGATAGCCAGATCATACAACAACTGAGTCCCAAATTATACCTTCTAAATTAATGATCTTGTCCTCAGAGAAATTCCTCAACATCGCAAAGAGCCACACGCTGGAAAATTAGCCGACAACTGGGAGGGTCCATTTATTATCACAGGTCACTCAATTCTGGGATCATATCATCTCATGAAAGAAGAGGGAATCCTCATTTCAAATCCTTGGAATACTAGGCGACTGAAACGGTACTTTCATTAAGCGTCTTACTACTTTATTTATATTTCTCGCTTTTGATTTTCAATTCCAAAAGTGAGATATTAATCTCTATCCAATGTAAATTCTGAACTTATCAATAAAACTTCTAAGTTTTTTACAAACATCTCTCTACTTGCGTAGATTCAACCATATTATATAGATCAAAGCATAGATAATACTAGCTTTCCATTTATCTAATACCAGTTAAATCAAGGATAACATTTGGTTTGGCTGACTCTACTAAATCTCTGCGATTGAAGAAAATGTAGAAACTTGTTTTATATCAAAGACTCTACCAAACAAGAGATAAGGCAAAGGTCATACTAGTCTTCATCTTTTTCAACTTGTCTGGGTCATTATACCAGTTAAATCAATGATAACACTTGGTTTGGCTGACTCTACTAAATCTCTGCCCAATATTTACATCATTTTTGGCTCTCAAAAAGTTAACCATAATATTTTTATACCGTTTCGTTTTCATTTTAATCACACAATAAATTTCTACCATACAAACCATTTATTCATTTCCCAAGGTCAGCGGAAGACGCCCCCTGGAAGATTTCCTTCTCGCAACATTTTTTTAGTTAAAAATCTATTGACATTTATCACATCTTGAGGCTCTATTAACATTTTATTGTATAAAATTTTGGAACAAAAGCACTCTTTTTAGACTTTCTCTAGCAAAAGAGCAAATTGGGGATTTTGAGCAGTATTTCAGCTGCATCATGTGTCCTTAATAAGATTTCATGTATTTTTTTTGATATGGTTCACCACAAAACCCCGTGTTATTTCTTTATTAGTCTATTAAAAGATATCATTTTTATCCGTAAGAATTTTTCACTACAGGAGGGTATATAAGCAAGAACAGATTTTGATCATAGTTTTGAAGGTTCAATATTATTTGGTGCACTCTTCTCAGGAACGGGCCAGCACCAATTCCATAACCATGAAGAGTAGTCAAAATCCAGCTCCCATAAAGCATATTTCTCTTACTGTGGCTTTGGCTCGAAGTAATGTAAAAATAACTTTATATAATCCAACTCAGTTATCACCTACTGCCTAAGTATTGTGATATTATCTCTAGATAGAGTTAAGAAATTCCTTATTGTTATGAAATCATCAAACCATTCCATCAGTTTCTTAGTATCACTAATTGCAACTGTTCCAATGGGAGTTACACTATCCCCGAGAAAGTGCACCATCAAAATTATAACGTTGCTAAATGAAGTGATCATGGTCATAGAACATCATCAGTATTAATTTCTCCCATTTGCCTTTAATTTTGTGCATGCCATCAACATCAGGGAATGTGGGCATTGGATTGACTTGATCATGGAAAATACGGAGCACTGGATTTTCTAAGATTCCTTGAATAGAAAACATTACACAGATAAGAAACTTGGTTTATTTTAAATTGGAAAAAAGAAATATAAAGACAAAATCATGTGCAAATGAAACTTTTTGCTGAAACCCCTTTAGGGATAGTAACATTGGAACGCCTTCACATCTACCTGGAAATAACCCTTCTATTTTATATTTTAAGCATGAGATATCAATACTCAAATGATGAAATTTTTTGTAAAGGCAAAAAGCTAGTAAAGTTAATTGCTCAGAAAAACCCAGAGTTTGTAATTCATTTACGCCAATGGATTTTTGTAAGAAATTACTCATAACCCTGCCACGCTTATTGAGAAAATATGGCAATAACATTCATACATGCATAAAACTAATAATGGGCAACACTGTAATTAGTTATTAATAACATGTGAACAATGTGTGTGACGTTTGTTCTCTAAGATAATTATATGGAAATATATATACATCAAAGTTTTAAAGTATAAGAGCATTAGAAGGAAAATATATATGTTAATGTAATAGTTTGATTAAAGGGAGGAAACATGCTTTGATGGAAATATATCTCCATCAAAGTCTTACAGTAAATGATGCATGATAGTGTCGAATGCTCCTTGTTCATACCATTAAGAGAACTAAGAATTAGCTGAAGACCTTCAAAACACTAAATAGTTGGATCTTCTAGGCCATCGTCTACCTATAATTTCCACACACACACACACACACAAATAGACATGATAATTTATGTCGGTTCTGTGTAGTAAGTGTTTAATAGCAATTAGTATACTGAAAACTGGAAGAAGTTTTTGGTTTGTAAGTTCGTTGTTTTCATGTTCCCAAACTACCCAGTTACATGCACATAATAGCATCTCCAAGAAGAGCGTCTATCATGACTTCATGAGATCAAAATCATTCTGCCCCACAGTAAGAGTACCCTAAATTCAAGCAATGGATAATTAGCACTTCATGAAAGGAATGCTAACTCTGCCAGCTTTTTCAACTCTTTTGTTATGCTTCCTTAATAAAGATCTAGACTCCGCCATTAGATAACTACTTTTACATCCTAACTGCACCTACTTTATGTATGAGTTGGCTCCATTTTTTTGTGGCCCCTATGACACATATTCAACCTAGAAGATGAGAATGTTCAACTGATCATATGCAAGGTTTGAAGGCAAAGGGACATTGTTTTTACATTCTTAAGAAAAGGTAAAGGGAGATTAAGGCTTCCATTAACTAGAGGTAAGCCTTACTTTACATCATTGCGCTCTTTGGCGAAGCTTGTGGAAATTGATATAAAACTTTAATATTTTTGGTTTGGGATTGTTTATGATCTCTTATGACATTTGATTTTCTACTGCTCATTTCCTTGCCATCTCTTTCACTTTCTTCTATCTTTTTCACTAATGGATGTTATGTGGGCTATATTATCTGTGCATTCGAATCGCAACCCTTGTTGTTAGGCGATGCTTCTCATTAAATGAAAATCACTTACTTTATCCTTAAAAGGAGCTAACATTAAAATTCTATGTTTTCCAGCTGGTATCTGCCATCTACATGGAGTTGACATAATCCTGAATAAGTTTGTATCGATCTTTAGTTGTTTGCAAATTATTTTGTTCTCTTGAACTTTTACTTCTCCTTGTACTCTTTGAGATACTTGTTGAGACTTGAAATGCTAGAAGAGGAAAGCATTGGAGGCAAAATAAAGTTGCCTCAGCCTCCCTATATAAGAAAGGTAAAAGCCCCCATAATGGCAATGGGAAAGGCACCAAATCAAAATCTCCCTCCCCTCCTTCTCTCTCTTCCATTTCCTCTCCCTTTCCTCAAAGTCCACCATCACCTTCTCCCCCATTAACAGGTAACAATGGTCAGAACACTGCTATTTTTAACGTGTTAGTTTTTAGCGCTAAGGGCGGTGAAATTATCTCTCTCAATTATGGAATTATTATCACAACAGGCCATGAAACTCTCAAGAGTGAATGCCAAGGTTTCTAAAGTTATTCATTCTGTGATGGGGCATGTCAATGTCTTCCTAATATGTGAAGAAAGGAAGAATTATTAGAGGCTCTCCTCATTAACTTTTGGGTTCATTTTGTTACGAATGATTGTATCTAATTTCAATCAAAAGTTATGGCCATGGTCATGGGTCTTTGATAGCGTAAGAAAAGGGATCGGTTCCCTTAAGTCGTGGCGGTTTACTTTGACATCTATCATTATTGCTAGTGTAAGACTGATTGTCTTTTTCTATGAAGCAACAAAATATGGGTATGATGATGCAAAATTTTGAAGATGTGGAAAACAATAAGCCTTTATGTTTTAATTAATAAGAAAACTTATAGCTTCCGAATGATTCTAAAGCATTGATGCCATTAATTAATGAGGCCTCTCCCTACTAACCATGTATATAATCTTCGAAGCTATAGAATGAAATACCTGCTAACTAAGAGAAAACAATGTCAGTTGAAAGGTAATCTCAATAATATTCGTTTAACTATATACAACTCAATTTGAAGGTAACGAAACCAAAGTTTCATCATATTTGTCATATTCAAATAAGTTATAAAAGTTTTGAAGGTACAAAGGTTAATAAGAATCATAACAGTGACTGACACCCGAATAAATTTTAAGCCTGCGCTCTCCACCTGCAAACAGATTTAAAGTCACAAATAAACCTCAAAATCTCAATTTGAAGAACAGTTTATGGAAATCATAGCTCCAATGACAAAACTACCCTAGAATTAAAAATTGATTTGTTAGAAATTACCTACTTCAAAGATGTAGAGGTAGGAGGTCCAATGTAATTGAGAGATCTAAAATCAGAGAAGACTTGGTTAAGAATGATGTATTAAAAGGTAACTGCTAGTGCTTATATTTAATTTTTCAAAACACAAACTGACAGAGGAATTGGAGAAAGCGTGAGTAATCAAGGAAATTAAATTTATTTAGCTTTGTAGGGAGAAGAAGATGAAACAACGGATTTAAAAATGTAAAAGGGAAGATAAAGGAGTTGGAGAAACGTAAGTAATCAAGGATCTCAATTAAATGTATTTAACTTTTTTCTGGACAAAATTCCCTTAGGATTATAAGAAAATACTTAATTGGTCGATCAACTAGGATGTTGCACCTTCTTTGTTGATGACACATAGAACAAACATCGCCACATGGGACAATCTCCACCTTGCAGATCAAACACGCCACATAGATAAAACTGATGCTAAAGAGTTATCATGCATATATTATACCATTAACAATCTGATGCTAAAGAGTTGGATAAAGGTCCTTACATACGTAATTATCTCCTTCCCATCCGCACCAAAGATGATGATTTCCAGGCACATAAAAGACATGTTCGAATCTATCATTTAGAAGGGACATTGTAAAAACAACTACAGTATATGATTGATCGACAAAAACACAAATCTAAGCTAATGAGACATTGCTCAAATTCAAGTATAAATCTAAAGAGATGGGTTTCCAATCTTACCTTTTCTTCAATTGTTCAGTTTGTTGCAGGATGAGACTTGTTATATATTATATTGATTGACATTTTAAAAGCTCTCTACTTTGACTTACTTGGGGCATCTTATTTTAACTATTAATGATATACCATTTGGGTACATGGATATTTTTAGACCTAAAGTAGCCTTTAGTTAAAATAAGAGAAAACAAAGTTAAAAAAAAAACCTATCAAAAGATAGATGCCATGTGAAGATAAAGAAAATTCTCATTGATAGTGTTTACTTGGTTTCCTATTCTCTGAACCCTCTCAAACAATGAAACATTACATACAACTCAAAAATAAGAACCCATAATATACTGATAAAAATTGAATTACAGAGAACTTAGTGTCCATAAATTTTTGAAATAAAGCATGAAAAAAAGATAGAAAGTGGGAGAGGAGAAGCTTAAAATTAACATTAAAGCTCGATATAATCGAGGCATATTTCTTACAAATGATGAATAAACAAAGTTTTTTAGGTGAGAAGAGATTTGTGAGGATTGAGGAAGGTCGAGTGTTTTACATTAAAGATGTTGATGATTAGGAAGTCATAAATGCTTATAATTAAGGAGATTATTATTACTTTGGGGAGGGAAATGGTAACTTATGCATTGAAATTCATTTTTTAAGAATAATAAATTCATTATTCTTTAGAAGGAAACATATGCCACGTCATCTTGTCCCAGTCAGCTTTGACATGCCACGTAGTGTAGAAATAAATAGGAGGAGAAATATTATTCAATCTTGAATTGATAATAGATTACAACTTAGCTTCCTTTATTCTACTCCTACCAAATGTGGGACTAAAGTAGATATGTGTAGTTACACACATACTCTCCAATACTCCCCCTCACGTTGATACGAACATAATATGTTTGTATCAAGGTGGATAACAATAAGAAAGAAAAATAAATAATCCCTCATGAAAATATAATCACTCCCTCACTGATAAAGAAAATTAAGGCTCCTCCTAAAATATATAAAACTTCTTCTAGACAATCCTTTTACAGCAGTAAAAAGACTTCAAAACTCCACATATCCCTTGTGAAATTGGCAGCATTCCTACTTGCCATTTTCCCACACGTACTTATGAAATCGATGACACTAACCGACTTGCCAGTTTTCCCACTCGAGGGTATGTAAATATTTTGAAGAGATACTGAGGTAAGAGAATTAGTCGATGAAGAGGATCACTCGAGGTTATGTTGAGGAGAGATAATTATTTGAGGAAAAAGATATCTACTGAAGGAAAGAAACAATTCACTCGAGGACAAAGAAATCCACTCGAGGAAGAGAAAATCACTCGGGGGAATGAAATCAATAACTCATGATCAGGGTGGAAGGTAGTCTAATAACATTTTCATCTAATCTAAAAAGAGAAAATCATATCTCACGACAGGAGATAATGGGAAATATCACATCTTGATTTTGTAACTTATACTTGTGAATTTGGCGAAAGAGACAAAAGATAATCACTAAAGCAAAAGAGGATCACTCTAGGAAAGAAATACTCGAGGAGAAAAAAAATCACTCGAGAAAAAAAACAAATTCATGATCGAGGTGGAAGGTTACTTAACAACTTCATCCGATCCAATGAGAGAAAATCGCATCTCGCGACGGGAACCGAAAAAGAAAATGCCTTTCACAAAAACAAGAGAAAATAATCAAGAAATTAATCTTCTCCAAGAGGAGATCCAATGAAGAAGCAACTATTGAATCACGATTTCATTTTTTTCATTTTTTTTCTTCCTTCTAGTAATTCGGCGACGGCAACGGCCGCCGCCGGCGAAAGCAAGGAACCATTACACTATCTTCAAGAATGCAACCGCTCTGACACCATGTAGAAATAAATAGGAGGAGAAATATTATTCACTCTTGAATTGATAATAGATTACAACTTAGCCTCCTTTATTCTATTCCTACCAAATGTAGGAATAAAGTATATATATATATTTATCTCTGAAGCTTGATCTCCTTTATGCCACAATTCAAAAGCACTATTTACTTAGTTGTTGTCTGGATTTGAAGTGTTATATATATCTAACATTTTAAAGTAACTCAAAGTTGCTAAGTTTTCTTTGACAATCCCAAAAGTGAAACTGATTTCTTCTATATGAGCTATTTTTGAGCTCTAAACGTCATTGGCAATCTGGTCCATGGAATAACCAAATCTTTATCGGTATACCAGACATGAACTCGCTTTATTTCGATAGGTTTAATATAATTAGAGAAGATGGAAGTGTGTACCTTTGAAATGCCCAAGCTTTGTAAATAGTATCCTTAGGTTGCAAGAAAGCTATGTACAAATTTTCATTTATTTTTGTAAAGGTTAGCTTAGGAAAAAGAGGGAGTACGCTTCGTCTCCACTTTTGATGTTTCCTTTCAGAACTTAGTTGTTTTCCATTTTGCTATATATGTAGAGGACTAGTATCCAATACACCCAAGAAGGAATTTAAGCTTGTAAAAGTGCTTTGTAATAGTTGTTGAAATATTAATGAAATGATGCCTTCAAAGACCCTTTGTACAGTGTTTGTGTTGCGTTGAGATTATATGATGCTTTGCGATGTTGTGTTGCTAAACGATTGATAGAGAAGAGTAATTAGGCTTACTTGGGACAGGTGTCTTGAGTGCTGCGCGTGCCAAGCTTAAGTTTAAGTTGGTCTGTGTCAGTTGGTATCAGAGCGATCTAGTTAAAAGCGATCCAGTTACAATGACGGAGGGTTCGAATGCTATTAACCCCGCCCAGGTACTTTCCCCGCGTGTGGGAGGACCACCCGTTAATCCCAGGCCCTTGAATACCCGAACGCGGTTGGACCAATTAGAGGAAAAGATGCAAGCTCTAAGTGGGATTATCGATCAGGTGACGACTTTGGAGGAACGGTTGAACAGTTTCTCAGGCGATCAGGCCCATATGGGCGAACGTCTCATTTCGTTAGAAGGAGTGGTTGAAGGGAATATGGCTACTCTTCTGGATCAGATGGCTGAACTTTCCTCAAAGGTAAATCTCCTAGTAAAGGTTGTTGGAAATGGATAACCAGTACCTTTGGGTGGCGGTATGGACTAGCCCAAGATCAAGGTCCCCGAACCCAAGGCGTACGAGGGAACGAGAGACGCTAAAGAGGTAGAGAACTTCCTTTTTGATATGAAGACATACTTTAATGTGGTCAGGCCTGATAGTGAAGGTGCAAAGGTGTCGATGGCTACCATATACCTCGCCGGTGATGCTAAACTATGGTGGCGCACCAAGTATGCTGCGATCCAGAGCGGTCACTGTACCATTGAAACGTGGGATGACTTGAAGAAAGAGCTGAAGAATCAGTTTTTGCCCGAGAATGTTGAGCTCATTTCTCGGAGGAGTTTAAGACAACTTAAGCAGACCGGCAACATCCGTGAGTATGTGAAGCGGTTCTCAGCCTTGTTATTAGATATCCACGATATGTTTGAAAATGATAAGTTGTTTTGTTTCTTGGAAGGTCTGAAACCCTGGATCCAGAATGAACTGCAAAAGCAACGGGTTCAAGATTTGGCCTCCGCAATGGCCTATGTCGAGCGCATCAATGACTATACCCCTATGCAGGGTGAGCGTAGACCGGATCAATCTCATTCTAGTTCCCAGTCGCAACAAAGAACGGGATCCTCCAACAATTACAATAAAGGCAAGAATGGTGGGTACCAAGCTAGAAGTGGGGGAGACCAAGTTCATGGTCAGGGCAGAACTGGAAGAACAAGTACAGGTGGTGCCTCGAGTTCCAGTTCTGGGAGGGAGTACAACAGGCCACGTAACAATGGTGACGCTTCCTCCTCGTCCAGGTTTCAAGGACATCCTGGGAACTTGGAGTGCTTTCTTTGTGGAGGGAACCACAAAGCCTATCAGTATCCTCAGAAGACGGCCCTGAATGCTCTAATGGCGTCCCAAGGAGATCAAGCCAATGACGCCACTCAAGAAAATGATGGTGGTGAAACTCATATGGGTTCTCTTTATTTGTGTAATGCCATGACCACACAAGTACTAGAGGTTAAGCCTAAGAAGGGACTCATGTACGTGGACCTCACTATTAATGGGCAGAACACTTTGGCGATGGTTGATGCAGGTGCTACCCATAGCTTTATCGCTATTTAGGAAGCGAACCGGTTGGGACTGCATTTGGTGAAAGATTTTAGCTGGATGAAAGCTGTCAACTCTGCCGCGATGCCGATACAGGGTATTGCCAAGTTGGTTCCGGTTAAGATTGGACAGTGGAGCGGAAAGGTTAACCTTCTAGCCGTGACATTGGATGATTTTAAGATTATCTTGGGAATGGACTTTCTCCGCTACCACAAGGCTGTGCCGATGCCGTTTGTCAACTCCTTAGGGATTTTTGGTGACAATCCCTCAATCATACAGATGTCCATGCAGAAAGATGAGGGCAGACTATTACCAACTCTTCAGTTGGAGAAGGGATTAAGGCGAGGGGAGTTGACTTACCTTGCAACCTTACGGTTAAAGCTGGATGATCAGAATCATGATACCTTGCCGACGAAAATCTCTCGGGTACTTACAGAATTCAAGGATGTGATGCCGAAAGAATTGCCAAAGGTGTTACCTCCACGAAGGCCTATCGATCATCAGATTGAGTTAGTTCCTGGAACCAAGCCTCCTACGGAAGGGCCATATAGAATGAGTCTGCCTAAACTAGCAGAGCTTCGGAAATAGCTTGATGGACTATTGGAATCAAGTTTTATTCACCCCTCAAAGGTGCCATATGGTGCCCCGGTCTTATTTCAGAAGAAACAAGATGGAAGCCTATGATTATGTGCTGACTATCGAGCCCTAAACAAGGTAACGGTGAAGAACAAGTATCCGATACCGCTCATTGCTGACTTGTCCGACCAGCTTACATCTGCGAAGTACTTCTCTAAACTTGATTTGAGATCGGGTTACTATCAGGTCAGGATTATTGCCGGAGACGAACTGAAGATGACTTTTCCACTCGGTATGAGGCATATGAATTTCTTGTCATGCCATTCGGCCTGACCAACGCTCCTACAACTTTCTGTACTCTTATGAATGAGCTCTTCCGGAAATATATCGACAAGTTTGTGGTGGTGCATCTGGATGATATTGTTATATACAGTCGCACTATGGAAGAGCATCTTGAACATCTTCGCCTGGAATTCCAAGTCTTGCGACAGAACCAGCTATATGTCAAGTTGGAAAAATGCTCGTTCGTGCAGGAACAAGTTATGTTTCTTGGACATGTTATTGGTGGAGGACAGATCCGTATGGATATGGAAAAGGTCTGCGCCATTAAGGACTGGAGAGCTCCTACGGAGGTTATAGAGGTGCGTTCCTTTCTTGGCCTCGTGACCTACTACCGCAAGTTCATCGAAGGGTATTCGAAACGCACGGCACCCCTCACAGATCTTCTCAAGAAGGACCTATCTTGGTCTTGGTCTGAGAAATGTCAAGCAACCTTTGACGACCTGAAGCATGCGGTGATTACCAATCCAGTCCTAGCCTTGCCAGATATTTCTAAGCCATTTAAGGTACATAGCGATGCATCTGATTTTTCTATCGGTGGGGTATTGTTACAGGAGGGACATCCGGTGGCATATGAGAGCAAGAAGTTGAATGACACAGAGAGGAGGTATTCAGCCCAACAGAAGGAACTTTTAGCTATTGTACATTGTCTGCGAGTATGGCGACACTATCTGTTGGGAATGAAGGTTTTGGTGAAGACCGATAACAGTGCGGCAAGCCATTTCCTTATGCAGAAGAAGTTAACCTCAATGCAGGCTCGTTGGCAAGAGTTAGCTGAGTTTGATTTGGATCTCGAGCGCAAGCCATGGAGGATGAACAATGTGCCAGATGCATTAAGCTGTAAGGCTAAACTTACGGCTATCTCTGCAGCTGCCGAACAGTCTCACTCTTATGTTACCAGTACTCTTCAAGATAGGATCCGCGAAGGGTTAGCGGTGGATCCTCAGACCCAGACCATCATTAATTTGTGAAACAGGGGAAGAAAAAATGGTTATGGGTAGAAGATGGTATTTTATACACAAAGGGACAGTGGATTTATGTTCCTCGGTTCGCAGGACTACGAAGGGAGCTGATAAAGGAGTGTCATGATACTCTTTGGGCAGGCCATCCGGGTTGGCGGAGAACACTATCCTTGCTGCACAGAGGTTACTATTGGCCAAATGATCAAAATGAAGTGATGGATTATACGTGGACTTGTCACATTTGCCAGCAAGACAAAGTTGATCGGGATTTGCCACTTGGACTGCTGGAACCACTTCCTGTACCGACACGACCTTGGAAAAGCGTCTCTCTAGACTTTATCTCTGGGTTACCCAAGACTAAAGGATAAGGTTCCATTCTCGTGATCATCGACCGATTCTCTAAGTATGCAACATTCATTCCAACTCCAATTGTTTGCACTGCATAGAAAACAACGCGTCTCTTTGTGAAGCACATCGTTAAGTATTAGGGCGTGCCAAAGGACATTGTCAGCGATAGAGATCCAAGATTCACTGTGAAGTTTTGGAGGGAAGTATTTAGATTACTGGGATCCACTCTCAACTTCTCAACCAGTAACCATCCGCAATCAAATGGTCAGACAGAATGCTTTAATGCAATGTTGGAAGAGTACCTCCGGCACTTTGTCAGGGTGAACAAGGAGGACTGGGCCAACTCCTGGATGTTGCACAGTTTTGCTTTAATGTACAGAAGAGTTCCTCCACCAACAAGAGTCCTTCTGAGATGCTGCTGGGATAGCAACCCCTCACGCCGCACACAGTGGCCTCCGATTACAAAGGAAGTGTTCCGAGAGCCTTCCACTTTGCAAAGGAATGGCAGAGAAATACCGATATTGCTCGGGCCTATCTGGAGAAAGCGTCAGCCAGAATGAAGAAGTGAGCCGATCAGAAGAGACGACCAGATCCTTTTATAGTTGGGGACCTTGTTCTGATCAAGAGATCCCATCTTAAGCACCGAGGTGGCAGAATACACCAAGGGCTAGTATCCAAGTACATCGGTCCGATGCCGATCATTGGGAAAGTTGGGAAGGTTTCCTACAAGCTTCAGTTATCATCCCACCTTCGCTTCATCCATCCAGTGTTCCATGCCAGTGCTCTGAAGCCTTACCACCAAGACAAGGAAGATCCAAGCAGATGTACCATCAGGCCTCGTGTTCTGCTCAAGCCAGTCATCTCAAGCCAAGTTCCAGAGAGTGTTCTTGATCACAGAGTGACCCATGTTGACCCGGACACCAAAGTGGAAGTCTACGAGTACCTTGTAAAGTGGAAAAATCTGCCAGATACAGAAGCCAGCTGGGAGCACCAAGATTCCCATCCCCTTCTAGTCCGACTAAGGAAGATTGAGGCCAAGCGAGAGAAGAAAGAGAACAGGCAGATGTGGAAGCAGAAGAAAAAGTCGACGAGGGCGTCTCCAAGCTGAGTGGGAGAGAGTGTGACGCCCAGGCTTTGTAAATAGTATCCTTAGGTTGTAAGAAAGCTATGTACAAATTTTCATTTATTTTTGTAAAGGTTAGCTTAGGAAAAAGGGGGAGTACACTTCGTCTCCACTTTTGATGTTTCCTTTCAGAACTTAGTTGTTTTCCATTTTACTATATATGTAGAGGACTAGTATCCAATACACCCAAGAAGGAATTTAAGCTTGTAATAGTGCTTTGTAATAGTTGTTGATATATGAATGAAATGATGCCTTCAAAGACCTTTTGTACAGTGTTTGTGTTGCGTTGAGATTATGTGATGCTTTGCGATGTTGTGTTGCTAAACGATTGATAGAGAAGAGTAATTAGGCTTACTTAGGACAGGTGTCTCGAGTGCCGCACGTGCCAAGCTTGAGTTTAAGTTGGTCTGTGTCAACCTTACTCTTGATTATGTCAACACATATTCAACTTTAAAAATATTTTATTTGGATTCAGAAGGGACTAATGTAGGAGAAACATGGGAAGCAGAGAAAGAATGGGTAAAATCGTGGTCGGCGCCACGAGTGTTGTGTGACATATATGATACTTGTGGTTTTTTTGGTATTTGTAACATATCAACCTCACAAATATGCAGTTGTTTGAAAGGGTTCAGGCCAAAGTTCTTAAAGGAATGGACTGCGGGAAATTGGTCGGGTGGATGTGTTAGGAGAACACAGTTGCAGTATGAAAGAAGTGACACTAACGGAAAAAACGGAAAAAAAGATGTGTTCTTGAAGCTGGAAAGGGTGAAAGTGCCTGATTTTGCAAATTGGGTAAGTGCTGCCAACCTCCAAGATTGTAAACAAGATTGTTTAAACAACTGTTCTTGTGTAGCCCATTCTTATGTTACTGGCATCGGCTGTATGCTATGGAATGGAGATTTACTTGACATGCAAAAGTTTGATGCGGCAGGAGTGGATCTTTACATCCGAGTAGCAGGTATTGAGCTTAGTAAGATTTTCTTTTGCTTATAATAGGTGTAATGTGGTTGAGGAACGGTTATAAATAATGTTACGATGCTCAGGCTTAATTTGCAAAATACTAACCCAATAAGATATGCTAATTAGTAACCACCCAATTGACACTTTCATCATCTTCCCTTGGAAACCTTACCTATGTACTTTCTGCCCTGGACCCTTTCTTCAACTCTATTATATGTGTGGTCTGTTTATGTATTTTATTTAATTTATTAACCTGATCTTTTTAAAATGCAGATATAAAGAAGAATGCAAGGGTAATTATCATAGTCGTATTACTTATAGGAGTTGTTGGTATTAGTCTTTCTGGATGTTTATTGTGGTGGTGGATTGCACAAAACAGAGGTAACACCTAAGACTGATTTTTTTACTTTCTTCAATACCTATGATTAACAGTCAAACCTGCAAGCGTCGGTATTTTGTCTGAACTAGTTTTTTCGTGGTCACAGTAAAATCAGGAAACAAGAAGAAAAATAAAGAAGTTCTATTTAATATGGGGAACAAGAACCCTACAGACTTTTCAGAGGCAAACATGCTTGGAGATAACTCAGAGCTACCATTTTTCAGTGTTGAAAAATTAGCATCTGCAACAAATAACTTTAGTGTCGATAATAAGCTTGGTGAAGGTGGTTTTGGTTCCGAGTACAAGGTATTTTTTGCTTATTAAACAATAAACTATAAAATATATTTGAGATTGTAAGACATTTGATGGTTTTTCTACAGGGTACGTTTTCTGATGGACAAGAAATAGCTGTGAAAAGACTTTCCAAAAGCTCTGGACAAGGCTCAGTGGAGTTCAAGAATGAAATCGTAGTGATTTCAAAACTTCAACACAGGAATCTTGTTAGACTTGTAGGATGCTGCATCGAAGGGGAAGAAAAGATGCTTATCTATGAATACATGCCCAACAAAAGCTTGGATGCCTTATTATTTGGTTTGAATTTTCTTCTTTTTTTCATGCTCATCATTTTTAATTTGTGTTGGGCTGTACTATTCTATTGCAAGAAGATCAAAAAAACTTATGTTGTGTTGAGTTTTGAGAAAAATCAGAAGGGATTGTTTTATGGGATAGTCAGTGGGGGATACTTCACTGCTGAAGCCGGCATCCCTACAATTCACTGATACTTTAGTACCTTTCCCTTTGTTAGCTTAATACTAAATTAGGATTTTAGATTTTGAGGGTCTATAACTTAGAAAACTACGTTAGGGGTACACACTAAACATTATAACTCCTTTTATATATCATACATACATCATGTCATACATCATGTGGGGCATGCCTAGCAAAATAAATTCCCCCGTTACTTCCCCCCATTTATCCAGGGATTCCATGTATATCCTTTTTTACTTTGTTTGTTTTGTGATTTCATTACTTTGTTTTTATTGATATTTTGTAGATGTGATTTTTGCTATTTCCATCAGTCCTTCTCTACAAATACCTTCCTGAGCACATTTAATTCTTAGACCATCCACAGAGCATAATTAAAAGTTAGGTTAACAATGACATAAGTTTGTATCTCGTTATGATATTATCTTCGTAGTGCGAGTTGCTTTCATTTAATCATTTTCATTTTGACTGTTTGATTAGATGCCGCTAAACGAGCACTCTTAGATTGGAGAATACGTTTCCAAATCATTGAGGGAATTTGTAGAGGGACTCCTTATCTTCACAGGGATTCTAGACTAAAAGTTATTCATAGGGATCTGAAGGCAAGTAATATACTGCTAGATGAAGAACTGAATCCTAAAATTTCAGATTTTGGCATGGCAAGGATATTTGGAGGCAATGAACTACAAGCAAATACCGTAAGGGTTGTTGGGACATAGTAAGTTGTTTATTCTTGTGAAGTGAGTATTCCCAAGGTATGATATGCTTTGAACGTGTTAAAATTTCCTATATCGCAGCGGTTATATGTCCCCGAGTATGCTATGTAGGGTCAATTTTCAGAAAAGTCAGATGTATTCAGTTTAGGAGTATTGCTCCTTGAGGTTGTCAGCGGAAAAGGAAATAGCAGTTTTTACCAATATGAACATTCCTTGAGCCTTTTGAGATATGTAAGTAAATGCGAGTTGTTTGCCCCGTATATTTTATATAAACTAGACTAGTTTTGTAACTACGAAGTATTCTTTTCAGTCATGGAATTTGTGGAATGAAGACAATGTGCGAGCTCTAATTGAACCCGGATTGTCAGAACCACGTTTTGAGGAAGAAATTTTGAGATACATTCATGTAGGATTGTTGTGCGTACAGGAGTTTGCCAAGGACAGACCCACAGTGTCTACTGTTCTTTCTATGCTTACTAGTGAAATTGCACATCTTCCTACCCCGAAGCAACCTGCATTTGTTGAAAGACAGATTTCTTCTAACGCGGAGTCATCCCTAAGGGGCCATGATGAATGTTCCATAAACTATAATACCTTTACGGATATTCAGGGCCGATAGTATGTGTGTTTGAAGCATTTGTTTATAGCTTGTACCTTAATTCAACAATTCATAACACTGTATATTATGCCTGATAAAGAATCAAAGGTGTTGGGTAGTCCAATCCATGGTGAGGCCCATAAAGTTAATGGGCTTAGTTCTTACCTTGAAAAAGGTAAATGGAGAATTCTAGAAAAGCCTTGTATTTTTTAATGTGATGTGTACTCTTGGAGAAAGTTCTAGAGAGATGGAGCTTTGGGAAAAAAATCCAACTTGAAGAAAACAAATCCATCTCCATTGGTGTGAATTACTGAAAAGATGAATCAATCCAAGTATTCTTTGTGCTCCGATCAAGCAACAAAAGAAGGTGTTCTCCGACGAGTTTATCGAAGGAAAGGGGATTGAAGGTGTGTGAGGCTGCTCTGTTTTTTGTTCAAATAGACTTTGAGTCTGTTCGAACATACTCAAAGTCTATTCGAACAGAGTACTCAGAAAATTGTTTCTTCGAATACACTTTGGTTTTTCGTTTGAATAGTCTCTATTCAAACAAACAAATAGTCTGTTCGAACAGACATCGGTAAAACTCAATTTTGAGATTGGATTGAAGCCTCTTGTGTTGCCTCGAGATCCGAGGGATTTTAAATGTCTTTCCCAAGTATATAAGGAAGAGTTAGGTTTCTTATGAACCACCATTGGTGAGATCTTATGTTAGGAGGAATTCTTGAGAGAAACCTCAATTGACTGTGAGATTGTAACATTGGATCATCGGAATAAACTATCTATTTATTTCTCTTGTACGGTGGATGTAAGCAATTGTCGAAACACATTAAACCTTGTGTATGATTTTTTTTTTGTACTACATTGTTTGGTTTGTAGTTTGTTTGTGTTATAACCAAATCGAATGGAGTTCGGCTTTCGTGGCGCGGCCTAATAATTGGTATCAAAGCGAGGTTGGTTCCTTGGTGGTGCACAAAATTGAGGTAATGTCGACTTATCTCGATTTCATTTGGGTTTTCAATTTCGGTTAGTGTATAAAAATTGGGAGAATCATGGTAGAAGAAGATGAAACTAGTTCTTCGATGACACCTAGTTCCTCGACCCCTAAACGGAATGCAACGGTGATGTTTAAAACCGCAAAGATAGAAGTTGAGAAATTCAATGACCCAATAACTTTGGCATGTGGCCATGTTAGGTTATTGATGCGCTAAGTCAACAAGACTTAGATGAGGTGTTGGAAAGCAAATCGGATGATATAGAGGAAAGTATTTAGAAGAAGATGAACAATAGGGCTTGTGGTTAAATTTGTTCATGTCTTGCTCAAAATATAACCTTAAAATGAACGAAACCTCGGCAAAAGAAATTTGGAGGATTCTAGAGGAGAAGTATTTGGTGAAGAGCATCCAAAATAGACTACATTTGAAGAGGAAGCTTTATCGCTTCGCGATGAGACAAGGGATTTTTATGTCGGAGCGCTTGAATGATTTCACCAAGTTATTAGCCGACTTGGCGAATCTAGAGGAAATTATTGGCGATGAAGACAAAACACTTTTGTTCTTTAACTCGCTTCCCGAAGAGTACGAATATTTCATTTTGACGATAACGTTGGGGAAGAGTTCATTGCAATACTCAGATGTGACTATGGCGGTGGTGAACAATGAGTACCAAAGGAAGGAAAAACGTGAGTCCGATGAGTCGACATCCAAGGTATTGATGACTAGAGGGAGGTCTTCAGACCAAAAGAAGTCGAGTGGTAACAACTTTCGATCGAAGTTAAAAGATCGCGGTGTAAATAGCAACAACTTGGAAGAAGACCAATGTATATTTTGTAAAGAAACGGGTCATTGGAAAAATGAATGTCCCGTGTTTCTTAAGAAGAAAAAAGGAAAAAAATTGGACTCTTCGGTAAATGTGGCTCAAGACACAAAAAATAGAGGTAATGATTTCGATATTTCTTTAAGAATATCATCTACTGCATGTGTTGTTGATTAAAAAAATAGATTTTGGATTCGGGTGCTAGTTATCACATTTGTCCCGAAAGGGGTTGTTTTTCTAGTTTTAAAATGCTAGAAGGTGGAGTGGTATAGATGGGAAATGATGATTCTTATCGCATCATGGGGATAGGTACCATTCATCTAAAGTTGCACAATAGGTTGGTTAAAGAGATCGAGGAGGTTTGGTATATTCCGACGATGAAGAAGAAAATTATCTCAACGGGTTTACTTGAAGCGAAAGGCTACAAGGTTGTGTCTAAGAATGGTGTGAAGAAGGTTATTAAGGGAGCCATGATTGTACTGAAGGGCCAAAGATGAAGTAACAACTTGTACTATTTGGATGGTATAACAATTTTTGGTGAGGTTGTAATCCACAATACGATTAAGAAGCTCTAATTAGTAGAAATGTACGAAGAACGCCAATTGGATGGGAAAAATAAGAGATTCAATTGTATAAATCAAGTAATTACATTGAATAAACTTTAAACCCTAAGCTTCTTCCTTAGAACTTCTCTCTAGATCTAACCTTAAAAAGAAATAACCTAAGTCCCCTTTATATACTAGGGAACTTAAAATACTTAAAGAACGCATCTCGATGCAAAGCATCCCTCAAAAATATAACCAACGCCTAAAGGAGAAAAGGCTGAATCGGGCCTCTATTCGAACAGAACCAGTTTCTGTTCGAATAAAATAAATGTATTAAAATAGAATAAAATCTATTCGAATAAAATACCTCAGACAGAAATACCATAAATCTATTCGAATAAAATAAAATCTATTCAAATAAAACACCTCATACAGAAATGTATTCGAATAGATTTTATTCTATTCGAATAGAACACCTCAGGCTGAAAAGTATTCTAATAGAAACAATTTTGTTCAAATAGAAACTTGATAACCTTCATGTCTTCTTCAGATCCTCTTGGATCATGGCTTCCCCCTTTAGAAGCCTTGAGCTCCAGCTCAAGATAGAACTGGAGAGGTGAGAATACGGCGCTGCCCATGTCCCTGTTGTACCACTTCGACTTACTAGGTAGCTGTCCCTTCTTCCCAACTCAAAACTAGTCAATACCACCACATGTCTTGCCTAACAGCAACTTTCGGTGAAACACACCACGCCCCTTAGGATCATCATATCCTGCAATATATCCTGACGTAACAAAAGGATATATCTGCATAGAAACCAATATAGTGGAAGTAGCTGGTAATGGGGGTCGAGATAACCTATCAGCCAATTTGTTGTCCACTTCCTTCTTATACTGTATAATCAAGGGAAATTGTTCGAGATACGACATCTTCTTCATCCGGCGAGCTTGCTGTTGCTTGGACTGTGTAGCAAAAAGTTGAAACAGTTTATGATCAGTATGTACCACAACCTCTCCTTACAACTTCCCCATATCGATTTGTTGCTTATAAAACGATGGCATTGGAGACAACACTCGAGCCGACGTACCCTCCTGAACTGGTCACACCAATAACATAAACTTGTCGCTCGCATTAACCAACCGCTTCACCTGAGTCGCCGTTACCAAATTTGACGTAGTAACATGCTCCTTATAAGCCTTGATATGAAACTCCTTTCCCTCTTTCACAAGACGAAACTTGCGAGCTCTACGGTAATGAATCGCATCCTGGTCCCAAAAATAAGGGCTACCGAAGATGACCTGACACACATCCAAAGGAACCACCTCACATGTCACCTCGTCAATAAATTTCTCATAAATCGTAAACCTGAAAGTACACTGCTTCGTGATCATCAAATCCACATCTTTCAAAATCCACCCCAAACCATACGGCTTAGGATGAGCGGTAGTCGTCAAACCCATCTTCTTCACCAACGTCTCAGAAATCAAAAAATTTAGACTACCCAGATCCATAATGGCCTTGACTAAACTCTGATTTACCTGAATACGGAGATGAAAAAGTTCTTCTCGACTCTCCTCCTCGGTAGATAAAGTCCGCTGAAATATAAGTGCAGGCTTAGGATTCAGTTTATCGACATTCGGGAGGTCAACAACTTCTACGGCTAGTACATATTTCTTTTTCTTGCTCTTCTCCTCCTTCGGCCTAAGCTCCGGGTGAAGTTTCCAACAATAATAAAAAATATACCCACTCACCTTACATTGACTGCAATAAAAATCCTTGGACGAAAACCCCTCTCCTTTGGCCTCTCCCTTATTCTTATTTTTCCAACTAGACTTGTACCCCGACTTGATCTTGTCATCTTCTTTGCCACTCTTCAAGTACTTGCCTTCAATGGCAATTGTCTTCACGGTAGTGTCCTCGATATTGGCCATAATAAAGAGTTTTAACTCTTTCCTAATAGACTCCAACAAACCCCCCGTGTACTTCATGAATACCTCATACTCGTCCACATCAATGTCCAAAACCAAAGCTTGGTTATGAAATGCTGGAGTGTACTCCTGTACGGATTGCTCAAACTTTTGGCGTAAATTGTACCATTTATACCATCTCTCTTGGTCATACCTAATCGGATAAAACTATTTTTGCACTAAAGCCTTAAATTCTTTCCAACCCAAATCTCCTACATTGTGGCGTTTTCGATAAGATTTCTACCACGTGAGTGCATGACTTGCAAATTTCACAGTAGCAAAGCAAATTTGCTGAGCATTGGAGTATTCGTAAACTGAAAAATAAGTTTCTAATCTATCTAACCAGTTATCCAATATCTCGGCATCAATCGAACCATCGAATACCGAAATTTCAATCATAAAACCAGTACGAAGATTACGCATAAGATTTGTGAACTTACCAATAACCGATCGTTCCACGTCGGATTCAGCATTACTAGAATCACTATCGATCTCCGCAGTACGCTTGTCACCATCCCCCTCCATAACTTCTTTCTTCTTCGAGCGGCCTTGCCATTTGCCCGAAGCAGAAGCCTTCACGAGGTTTGTGAGGCGCAATTGTTCAACTAACTTCCCTACCGTAGAAGTTAGGTCAGAAACTGTAATTTCCAAAATCATGAGTCTATCATTAGAATTGCCCATCTCCAAATCATCATTCTTCTTCAAATTAGGTTTGTGATGAATCATCAACAGAGTCACTAGTTTCTCCTTCGTTTGCTTGAGACGATCACGCATAGAGACCATAAACCACAATCAACCCCGCGAGAATCAAAATTGGAAAACTGATACCACTTAATCCATAATACAATTAACAAGCTTTAATTAGTAGAAAAGTACGAAGAACGCCAAATTGGATGGGAAAAATAAGAGATTCAATTGTATAAATCAAGTAATTGCAATGAATAAACTCTAAACCCTAAGCTTCTTCCTTAGAACTTCTCTCAAGATCTAACCTAGAAAAGAAATAACTTAAGTCCCCTTTATATACTAGGGTACTTAAAATACTAAAAGAGCGCATCTCGAGGCAAAACATCCCTCAAAAATACAACCAGTGCCTAAAGAAAAAAAAGGTTGAATCGCTCCTTTGTTCGAATAGAACCAGTTTTTGTTCGAATAAAATCAATGTATTTGAATAGAATAAAAATCTATTCGAATAAAACACCTCAGGCAGAAATACCAGAAATCTATTCGAATAGAATAAATTCTATTAGAATAAAACACCTCAGGCAAAAATATATTCGAATAGATTGAACACCTCAGGCTGAAAAGTATTTGAACAGAAATAATTTTGTTCGAATAGAAACTTGAAAACCTTCATGTCTTCTTCAGATCCTCCTGGATCAGGTTGCTACCGCGGGAGGGGAGGAGACCACTTCCAGAGATACTACTCGGCTATAGCATGTGTGTTTCGCGCATGGGAGGGAAAAGTCCTTAAGAGTTCTCATGAACCAAGGGCTATTAAAAGGTATTAAGGTGTGCAAATTGGACTTATGTGAACATTGTGTTTTGAGTAAGCAGTCAAGGGTAAATTTTAGCACTGCTATCCACCGTACTCGCGAAACCCTTGATTATGTTTACTCTGATGTTTAGGGACCCTCCAAGAATGTATTGCTAGGGGGGAAAACATTACTTTGTATCTTTTGTTGATGATTTTTCTAAGCGTGTATGGGTATATACCATGAAGAGGAAGGATAAAGTCTGAGAAATTTTTATCAGGTGGAAGAAATTGATTGAGACTCAGACTGGCAGAAAAATCAAGTTACTCCATTCAGATAATGGTGGAAAGTATACTAGTGATCCCTTCTTACAAGTATGTCAGGATGAGGGGATCGTTCGACACTTAACCGTTAGAGAGAACGCAACAAAATGGGGCAACTGAGTGTATGAACTGTACTTTGCTGTAGAAGGTGCGGTATATGTTGTCCAATTCTGGGTTGGGCAAAGCATTTTGGGCTGAGGCTTTGACATATGCATGTTACCTCATTAATAGGTTGCCTTCGGCTGCAATTGAGGGTAAAATACTAATGGAAGCTTAGTTGGGAGAACCTACTACAGATTATGATACTCTTCGTATTTTTGGGTGTCTGGCATACTATCATGTCAAAGATGGGAAGTTGGATCCATGAGCAAGGAATGCCATTTTTCTGGGTAAGAAGGTGTAAGAAAAAATATACAATTACTATGATTAATAATAGGCTATGGAAAATATATTATACTAACCTCTTCTCCTGCTCTTGCAAAATCCTTTATTCTTGAGTAAAGTCTTCCCTTGGATTGGCTGCAGACCTTAATGGGATGGTTTTCCATGTTATAGCCTCTAAGAGGGACTTCTTCTCTATTTATCTTGATTGGGTTTGAGTGGTCTTCCCATTATACCCTCAAACCCTAATAAAGAGTAACACTAGGTCCCACAAACCTTAACTTGGTATAACAATTGAGCATAGCCAATAACACCTATATGACCTATTAATATGTGAGCTCTTGAACTAGAAGATTAAGTATTGAGTAGTGCCGGTATAGATGGAAAATTCAACAATCTCCAACCCGGCGCTAACTCAATTTTTTTTTTAAAATATTTTTTTTAGCCTTATTCACGGTTTTTTATGAAATGCGGATGGCCATCCTTTATTTTTTTTAAATACACACGATAATTTGTCGAAGACAATGTTATATCAAACTTGATGCATGACCTTTAAATGATTAAGCCCAAAGGCTTGAATGATTTTAATCTTATCCCTCTCCTAGGGTATTTTGAAGTCCTACAATAAATCAAAGTATTTACAACTACGGGAGACTATCATACTTCAAAATTCATTAGGTTTTATTTTCTTTTTAGTTTTAATTGTTTCAAGATTAAGCTTAGGCTTAAATAATAGGATCATTCTAATATGGGAATCCTCTAGCTCTATTATAAATAGGCATGTAATAGTTGAGAGATGCATTCAATCAAGATCAATAAATTTTCTCTTTTTATTATTTATTCCTTGCAATCTCATTTATTTTCTCGATTCAAATTGCTTCTACTACGTGTTCTCTATTAAGTGGTATCATATTTAGCCATAGTCCTGCGCCAAGATTGTGAATAACGAAAATGAAGACCGTGCCCAAGACGAAAATCTTGGAAACCTTGTGACGAGAGAAGAGTTCGCCAAAAAACTTAATTGTTTGGAGGATAAAATCAAAGCTTCCAATCGAAAAGTTCAACAACTCGTATCACCCTCATCGATCCCCATTACTTTCGTACCCTTTTCACCATATACAACTTTACCTATATATATCCCACCCTTCGTTTCTCGAAATTCTGATCTTACACTTACCCCCAACACCCATGAAACCCCCACCAAAGCAACTCAATACTAACCTCAAATCATCCCAACCCATCAAAACCCTAATACCGTTCATACATCATCACAAACCAAAATTCTATTATTTTCTAATAGTCATGCTGATATAACCCTAAACGACCACAATAATTTAGGCAACTCTCACCAATCCATCTATTTTACCTCTTCCCCAAACCACTACCACCAACATGAAATTACGTAATACCACCACACTCCACAAAAGACCAATAACCACCAAAAGTGCCTATCCGGTTACCAATCCTAACAAAAAAGCCATGATTATGAATTATCTATGAATGATATGGCTCTTGCTGATGGTGTTCGTGAACGACCTCCCGATTCATATATTCATGATCCATATATTACACCTCATCAAACACAACCCTATCAATTTGAGTACAAGATGAAGGTCGATCTTCTGGCCTTTAATGGCCATCTTTATGTCCAAGATTTTCTTGATTGGCTTTCTATAGTGGAGAAATTTTTTGATTACATGCATATTCCAGAGGAAAAGTAAACTTTGCTCGTAGCATATAAGCTCAAGACTAGTGCTAACGCTTGGTGGGATAGTATTGTCGAGGCTCGTCGTAAGGATGAAAAATTACCTATTTGTGATTGGGCGCAAATGAAAAAATATCTACGACGTCGTTTTCTACCTTCTAACTATGAAGTAATTCTTTATGACCAACTTCGAAATTTAAAACAAGGTACTAGCCCTGTTGCCAAATATCTTGAACATTTTTACCGTTTATCGACGCGTAATGGTATGAGCGAGAACGAGGTCAAACAACTTAGTCGTTTCGTTGGAGGTTTAGGTTTTGAGATTCAAGACAAGATGTCGATGTCGCATATTCCTTCTATGGATATCGTTATTAAGTTAGCTCAACGAGCGGAATAATTTCTTGATAAAGCCAAACGATTTTCTAATAATGGGCGGCCACAATACCGAGGGTATTCATCGTCCTCATCTCCTCAAACAATCTATTTTACACCTAATGCATCCTCTATATATACGCCTTCATCAAACTTTAACAATTCTCCACGAACCCATAACTTTACCATAAACATCCGTTTCCCGCAACCCCATAACCGTCCTCCTAACCAATACCAAAATAACCGACCATAAACCTATGCTTGAACACCCCACCTTCATGAAAGTCAAAGTCCTACAGACCCTAAAGGAGAAGTTTGTAGCAGCCACAACATCACAAACATCACAGGCAGCCACCACAGCACAGGCATCTGACTTACCAGAAGGCACCAACAGTCAGCAATATGCCAACCAGGAGAAAGCCAAAACCCATATACAGACGAAGATATGACCTTTGTAAATTCTTCAGAAGCTACTATGGTAGATTACTGGGATGCCATGATCGAAGTTCAAGGACAGCAGCTCAAGACTATATTAAAGGGAAAAGCCAAAGTCACTAGCACCGACACTCTAACAGCAATTTATTTACAAGGAGGCTGGCAAGCCAGATCTCAACAGTACTTCAGCACTCAGTATGTTAAGAGAAGCAGTAATTATCAGTATATCATGAAGGACCCGCAGAATACTTCGCCGAAGGATCGTACTCAGAAAATACTCAGAACGCACAAACCATACCTCCATCATCATTTTTCAGAAAGTCAAAAGAAGACCACTATGTGGGATCCACCAACCACTTTGTGGGACCCAAAGACCACTTTGTGGGACCCGAAGACCACTTTCCTTACCTATATAAGGAGCTAGATAACTCAGTTGTATGTACGCTTTCATTTTACACTTTCATTCTCTACTCTTGTTTTCTTCAGTTCTCAGTTCTAAGTTCTAAGTTTGTACTCCTGTGTATAAGCTACCACTGTACATCTTCCACCCTCTAAAAGTCTTCTACTATTATCTAAATAAAGTTCTAAAGTTTGTTTATATAGTTTGTTCATAAGTATTCACATCTCTGCACATATACGCTATTGAGGTGTCTAAGTGCCCTTAGAGGGACCTTTTGGTCATACTCTGGGTTAGCTTAATTTATGTTCTAGTTTGTGTTTTTATCTGTATATTTAAGTTTGTTTGATCATCTGAATTAGTCTATTCCATTCCAAGTATTATCGGCCAGTCCTCCCTAGGGATGTTTAAGCCAACGGTTGTTGACTAGCAGTTCTACCTAGTATTCCTCTTGTAGGAAAAATGGTATTTATTACTCTCTCATAAAGCAGTTGGGTAGCCTCTGGCTACATACTTGTAGAAAGAACAACAAAGTTCTTATATGATCTGAATAGTAAGTATTTTTCTTGTTTTAGTTGTTTATGATCTAAACAGTACTTGTTTTTCTTGTTTTAGTTTTTAATGATCTGAATAGTAACTGTTTTTACTGTTTAAAATTAATAGTTTATATTTTATATTAGCCATTTGATTAGATCCAAACCCCCTTTTATTGGTATCAAAGTCATGTGTGGCTAATTTTTTGGTTCACGTAGGTGTGATAAGTGTCATATGAGAACTTGGTATGTATTACTGTTTATCATTGTTCTTGATTCAAAATGTTTTCCCAGTTTAGTCCAGTAGCAGATGAAGGTATGTTTCCTGTTCATCTTCTATTTCAGGTTGAGATGGTTTCTCAGTCTAGCCTGGTGAGAGAATTAGGTATGGGATGTCACCCAAGTTGCGTATGGCGTTGTTGTCCTGGAAGTAGACGTTTAGCTAAGAATATACTGTTTACACATTTTTATTAGGTAGGAAAGATTAGCAGTAACCATACTAACGTTTAGCTAAGAATTAACATTTTATATAAATAATAACTTCTAAAACTCTCACTAAGGGTAGGAGTCGATGGGTTACCCCAAACCAAACATGTTCCTAATAATATCGAGTTTCCTACTATTTTTTTTTATTTTTTTTGGAACTAGAGGTATCCGGTCCACAGGTCAAACCGTCAAGCCCGACAAGATCCTCTAGGACTCGTGCAATAGCCCGTAAACCACATGAACCGGGTAAGCTGACACAAAGCTAACGGGATCATACCAACCTTAAAGCCAACATGGAGGTGAGAATCAAACCCTGCTCCCCTAGATAGGTTTTAAGCTACCTATCTCAAACCACTGGGCCAACAGGAACAAATTTAGGCATTCATGTTGGATAATTTTCCAGTAAATTACCCTTTTACTTTCTTACACAACATCTGGTACAAATATTTCGACTCTAATTTCCTGCTCCAATCTCTCCACTTTTTCAATTTTTCTCTTTCCTTGCCACTTTTATATCTATTGATTTCTGCTCTTAATAAAAGCATTAGGTTCGTCTTTATTCTAAAAGTTATTTGTTGTGATGATGGAGGATGCACATTAGGATGTAATTTTATCATTTATAATTTTCTACAAGGTCCATGGGGTGCTCATCCCAACTTTCTTAGCAAAAAAAAAAAAACTCTTTGAAATAGTCATACAAAAGGATGCAAGGCCATCTGCGCATCTATTTGTCTTTCTAAATACATGCCTTAAGCTAAAATATATTACACTGCTTTATGTGGTATCTAATTGCTTGCATCAGCAGAAGACAGTCCAAAAAAAGGTTCAACTCCATCTTTGATATAGTTAACCATGAGTTTTGAATATGTAGCCAATAGTAAGTTCATGTACCCTCTCTCAACTAAGCTAGGCTCACTGCGTTATCAAGATAACCAGTAATAAAACTAGGAAATACCAATTACTAATGTTAAAATCAAATGAATTAGAAAAGATTTTCTCACGAATTCTTCCAAGGGATTTTTTTAGGAACTTTATCTAAACAATCAAACATAGTACAATTTCCAGCCAATCATTTTGGATTAGGTATTTTTCCGGTGAAGGAACACGCTAACCACGAGGCTCCCACTGATAGACGAGCACGTCTTAGGGGAAGGCTTCTTAACGACCCTCGTGCCAAGGCAAGCAACTCATATTGACAAACACTTCATGCCAGACCCATGTGGAAAGATAAAGCCTAAGACCCTGAAGTGGTATCCTAGGAATTACACACGTCACGTGAGCCTGAGCACTTTTAGGTCAAGACCCTCCCTATAAATAAGAAATAAATATGACCTAAGACGGGACCTTTTTTCATAACCTCTCCCTCCATCTACGAAGCCCTTGCTGCTCTAGAGGAAGATGGAGAAGAGACCCATAAAGAGTCAAGTGGTGCCCTCCTATGATATAAGGTGTCAAGCCCAAAACTAATAATCACACACTGTCATCCCTAAGGACTTCAGGGACTACAATTGGCACCATCTGCGTCCTCGCGACTGAACTTTACCTAACCACAAGAAAATGGTAGTTTTCATGCGAAACCAGACCCAAGAACAAGCGATGGCAGAGATACGAGATGTGAGATGCGTTCTTGTGACTACAAGAATAGATGCTGACAAAAGAATATCAGATTCGACAGCTCCAGGTGGCTAACGATGAGATGAGAGAAAATCTCGTTGCCCTATATTAAGCGCCAGCTAGTGCCCCAATCGCATCTGAAACTGTTAGAGATTCTACGCCACACGAGAAGGTGCTCAACGACCTAAACATTGTAACTCATCCCCATTTACCACCAATATATAGGCTAGTCTATGAGCCCCAGACCACCCCAGTTTACAACTTGTATTCGTTGCCTCATAGGGCAGTACTACAACCAGCTGTCCAACGATCTCTACCGCCAAGGCAACCTGTACAATAAGTTGGCAGACAATGACCACCACTACTACGACCAACACACCAGCTTAGCCACACCGGCCCACCACCACTTGGCCGATAAGCTCCACAATACCAGGGTATGCGTCCCCCCCCCCCAATGCCCATGAGCCTAGTACGATAATTATCACGAGAACCTTCCTCAGTGGTATTAATAATACAGCCCTAACGACCCATCCTACCCACCTGGGTACGGTTATAGGTAGTATCAAAAAAGAAAACCCACCTACAACGACCGCTTTAACGAACAGCACCAATGAGTGCCTCAGTTTGGACAACCGTAAGAGCCATACGAGGACAGCTATTACGTTAAGTCGTCAATCTGGGGAGGACGAGGCCCAAGAAGGGGCGAAGAAGAAAATGACCACTTACCCTTAACGGCCACATCCATCGAGTCGTTAATCAGAAACATACAAAACAACTACCTGGCTAAGTGATTAATGAAGGAAACTCTACGCATGATACATAGCACCCCATTCACAGAGGCCACATTACAAGAAAAAGTACGTACGATAACGTTTACACTATAGCATCTGTATCGAATGCTATTACAAGTCTTTATTTATGGCTTTTTCTAATCCATTGCTATGATATGGTACAGTTTTTTTTTAAGTACGACAGAATTGTTTCAGTTATTCTATAACACACTTAAGTACGCTATCATTGGCCTACACAAAATAAGCTTTAATCTAACTGTTTAGAAACCGCTCTCTGTAGAGATATATATATATATATATATATATATGAAAAGATCAAGTTAAGATCACTTCTTATCCGATGTTCAATACAAAGACTTCTTCATTCCTAAACAAGGTATGATTCGAACAATTTTATATCAGAAAGTAGGCCCTAATTTGTTAGATTTGTTCTTCCAAGGCCCTAATTTTTCAGTCCAAATCCAGGCTTTTGTAATAATAATTATATTTTTTACCCAAACCCTTCATTTATTTTGGAAGATCAGATTCTCGTTCAGTTATATTGGGTAAATTCTCCATCAATCCATCAAGGCGAAGACCCAAATTTAAATCACCAACCCATCATTGATTAATTAGTTGAATAGATTTTGAATAATTGAATTTCTTTTGCATCGATTCTTAAAGTCTCTTAGATGGATATCTGGATTCATCTTGAACAAGATAGTTGTAGAGTTCGTGATTCGTATAGTTAATATATAAAACCCTAGTTGTCCCTGTCACCTTTTGCTAGTTTCCAAAAAGTCGGATGTTTCGATCAGTTGAACATGGTATTTTTTCTGTTGAACCACATTTTTGTTGAAAATTGTTCTAATGGGTATGCCCCATTTGTGAAAAGCTACTTAATATATGTAATTTCCCAAATGTTGAGAAGATTGGTAATGTCATTTCTTGTTTTGTGATTGTAGAAAAGTAAAAGGATGTACATATGGTTTATTTGACGGCTAAGGAGAAAAATATACCAACTTCGATGATCTAATAATTATTTAACCAGTTTGCAAAGCAATTCTAATGAAAAGGTTTAAGTTAGCTTTGAAGAGGATAAAGAATTTTACACTGGACAGAAAAAGTATGCATTAAGTATTTTTAGACCGTTATCGATAATTTGTGTAGATTTATAGACGTTTAAAGTACAAAAAGCTATTATTTCAGATGATTGATGAGACTGCGACCTAAAGTTTAATAAAGCTTTGGAATTTTTTAATGACAAGAAAAATACTAGTATGGCCCTAATACGATGAGTACAATAAGTTGAATTCAATTTCTTTATTACAAGGCTTTAGATTATTGGACAGCGTCAGAGAATCTCCCACATAAATGAAAGGAAATAGGTTGGCTCTCTCTCTCTCTCTCTCTCTCTCTCTCTCTCTCTCTCTCTCTCTCTCTCTCTCTCTCTCTCTCTCTCTCTCTCTCTCTCTCTCTCTCTCTCTCTCTCTCTCTCTCTCTCTCTCTCTCTCTCTCTCTCTCTCTCTCTCTCTCTCTCTCTCTCTCTCTCTCTCTCTCTCTCTCATGTATGATCAATAAGAGTGGAGTTAGCTATGAGTAGAATCTGGTTGTAACTCTAACATTTTTTCTTCTATACATCTGTGCAATTATTGGTTTATTTCATGGCTGAGGTGGACAAAAGTGTATTGTTTTAAAGTTCTCATTAAGTTTATAATTTCAAGTTTGATCATAAAGGTAGTCCTTCTTGATAATATTCATTGAAGTTTTCTATATTGATTTTCATTTTTTGCATTCAGATCAAACTGTGTTTTCATTTTTGTGGTATCTGTTTGATGTATATAATTCTACTTATGTTAGTCCAACTCTACCAGTTAGTTAATAATAATTTCTATTTAGTCAAGTTTATGTTTAACAATAATTTTTATTTTTGTCAACTTTAGAGTGAATCTTCTCGCCAGCCGCCAACCGCCACCTCAACTAAGATTCCCCTTTGGTCAAACCATGGAAATAAAGTTCCACTTAAAAGAGATCCAAGGGATAAAATGGCAAGGGATTCGGCAATAAAGAAATCTAATATGTCACAGAAAAGGGGTGTTTCATGTATTATATTTCATGAACTATAACATCTCCAATAGAATTTATAGTAGTTGCAATTAGGTTTGGGGCGATAAACCACTACGGTAAAATTTTAGTCGAGCTGGGTGAGTTCAGAACTCTAAATTCCTTGTTGGACAACTTGACATGTTTCGGCTAAGTATAAATTTTGTCAAGGTAGTATACAAATAACAACTGATTTGAATATTGACCTATTGAAAATGTAGTCGTATTTGTTGTTTGCCAAGTGTATGTTTGTAATTTATATGTAATATATAATTGATTGAAATTGATGTATTATAGGGAAATTGAAGAATTAAAAGGTGTAAAAGAAGAGTGTTTGCTCTCCAAGATGAAACTGAAGTTCATAGGGTGTCATATGATGATAGCCTATGGCAAACCATAGCAAGGAGTGTTGGTGGCATTTGCTTAAAGGACTATAGAGTGATCTTTATGCCTTGATAACTTTTAGTGATGGTCCCTAAAGGCAATGAATAACTCATTAATCCAACATCTGATGGGGTAAGTATCTTTTTACATGCTTCCAATGCTATAGTAACTTGAAACCTTAATATGAATTGCAGCAGGAAATTTTACAAGAAATGAGATAAAGCTTCAATTAATTTGACATGAATTAGAATTTTCATCTATAATTATAACCTTTTGTCAAAAAAATTATTTATTGAAAACTGAGCAATTTAACCATGACACTTGTCTTTGATAATTTTCTTATGGATCCATAAGCTCTAAATGGTAATAGCGTTCTTGTTGTGAGATAATGATGGTTCGAATCCATCTGGATCAGATTAATGTTACAGAACAGGTAAAATTAATTTGCATTCCATCATTTTCACTAGAAAAAGAGATTAAATGTTAACATTCACGAATGCTATAATAAGGAAAGAATGACATTTAGAAAAGGCTCTCAAAACATCTATAATAGCATTTTACGAATGTTATGTTTTGTAAAGAAATGATAGCATTCTCTAATGCTATAGTAGATGTATAATAATTCTCTAAAATTGTTGTCAAAAAGTTTTTAATGGCATTCATAAATGCTATATTTTTATAGCGTACAGAAAAATGTTATTATAAAAAGGATATCATTGCATTCCACAGCGGGTGAAAAATACTATCATAGCTTTTTATAGCATTTTTCAAATGCAATTATATGTATTTTTCTTGTAGTGCCATCAGGAATTATGTACCGGGGCAGAGCTACTCTAGACCAAAGATAGAGGCATTCACCGAGAGCCAAGACAGGGCTAGCACATCATGAAGTTGCAGTGTAGTATTGACCTACAGCACCAGATAGATTCACACATCTACCGTCTATTCCCCATGACCTTGTCAGATGGGGACCCGATCGACTGGTCTTAAAGCCTTGAACCCAACTCGATATCCACCTTCGAGAAGCTATTTCCAGTGTTTGCGGAAAAATACTTGCATAACGACCAATCAAAGAAGCAACTAGCGGAACTATTTTCTCTTAAAGAGCAGGTCAGAGAAACCTTTGATTCCTTCTTAAGGAGGTTAAAGAACGAGTTATACTCATTGAAAGAGTAGATGCCTAGACAGCTTGCTTGGCATTCATGGGCGCATACTTACCCTAATCAAAATTATGCGAAGCTTTGCACATGAAACGATCAGAGATACTGGAAAATCTATACGAAAATGTATAAAAGTACCAAAATGTGGAAGCGGACAACCGCATGTCTGCCTCTCAAACAACCACTCTTCTTAGTACCCCCTCTGCCCCATTGCCAGTCACGGATCCAGAAATGCCCAAACATCTGAGAGATATGTCGGACAGCCAGCGCAGATATGACGAGGAGTTGAACAAAAGGAGAGCCAACAAAGATCCTTAGGGTAAAGTTGAACCCCCCGTTGAGCGTTAGGAATGATACTCACCCAGTGAACTCACTATTATTCAAGCAGACTTTTTTATTATCTCTAAGAAAGACCCAGACTGCAGAAAGCCACACCCAAAGGTCGACCATCCCGAACGACCATATTGCACTTATCATGAAGTCCTCGACCATAAAACTGAGAAGTGCTATGACCTAATCAACATAACTGAGACGTGGTTTAGGAAAGGGCGCTACACGGATCAGTACTTAAAATGACCAATCCCAGCAGAAGACATACTCCTTTACAGGGAGCTAGCAAAACTAGCAACAACCATACAAGTATAGGGGAACGTGGTAGTCTGCAAGATGATATTGGGATACATTAATGGGGAACAATCCCATAACGTCATCTCCAATTCCACGAGGCAATGTTACCTACTAAGTGAGAATCAGATAACAACTCACAGGATCACGATAGTTCCAGAGATGCACCATGGGCAAGTCATCTACGTTACATACAATGACATGGGGTCAGTATCCCATCTATATAGCGATGCCTTAGTCATTTGGATCATGATCAGGGGAGTCTTGGTCAAGCGTATGTTGGTCGACTCGGGAAGCAGAGCAAACATCCTCTATCACGATGCTCTAAAAATATAAACATGCAAGACTACATAACACACTCCAAAACTGAGATATCGGGCCTCAATGGGTCTACCAAGTGAGTCATCGGGGAACTCGTTACTCAAGTACAAGCTGGACCCGTCGTAATGTCAGTAACCTTTGTCATCGTAAACAACCCCTTAGTCCACTATAACGATATCTTTGGACGAAAGTGGATCCATGCAATGAAGGCAGTACCATCTTCCTACCACCAGGTAATATGTTTCCCAACAAAGTTTGGAATATACTAAATACGAGGCTGCCAAGTCGCCACTCATATTTGTTAGACTAACTCTTTAACAAACTTGGTCGCCCTTGAGAATTCGATAAAGAAAGGAAAAAGTTTAAAAATTAGGGCATATCAACGAATAGGGAACGAACCCATGGCGGTGGACTTGTCCCCCATTTTTGCCCACCCAAGCAATACGGAAATTGATGCACAACTTACTTCTGACCAAAATAATGTAATTATAAACACTAATAGAAGATAATTAACACTGCCTCTCAAAGAGCTGGTCGATAAGATTAACCTCGATGGCCCTACGAGAACTACATATATTGGCTCACTTTTGACAGGAGAAGAACGATCAGACCTTATAACCCTCTGCCAACGATACAAGGATGTATTCACCTAGTCATTCGAGGAAATGTTGGGCATCGACCTTAGTATTGCCTGTCACCGCTTGCACGTTAACATAAAGGCAACACCAGTTAAACAAAAACCATGACGAATAGCCCCAAGACTTCGAGCAAAAATAAACGACGAGATCCAAAAATTACTCAAGGCAGGGTTTATCAGACCCGTAGATTATCCTCAATGGGTAGAAAATGTTATGGTAGTCCCCAAGAAGAATGGCAAAACACGACTTTGCATTGATTTTATCGACATAAGCAAAAACTGTCCAAAAGACAGTTTCCCCATGTCCCTCATAACAAGACTAGTGGACTCCACAGCAGGCCATGAATGAATGTAATTTATGGATGGTTCCTCAGGGTACAACTAAATATCTTTGGCCATCGAGGACCAAGAATGAACTTCCTTCACCACATAGAAGAGCTTTTATTGTTATACCGTGATGCCCTTCGACCTGAAGAATGTAGTATCCGCATACCAGAGACTGATCACGATGATGTTCGAAGAACAGTTGGGTAAAATAGTAAAAGTATACATTGATGATGTACTCATCAAAAGCAAGTTACATAATGACTATCTAGCCGACCTTGAGACCGTGTTCACCAAGCTAAGGCACTACAGAATGAGACTCAACCCAGAAAAGTATAGCTTTCGCATCTCTTCATGGAAGTTCCTGGGGTACTTGGTCATTCAATAAAGGATAGAGGCTAACCCCGACCAGATACGAGCCTTAGCATGTATGCCATCACCTCGAACACTGAAGTAGGTTCAGAGGCCCGTAGGTAAAATTATCACGCTCGGACACTTTATTTATAAAGCCTCGTACAAATGTCGACAATTATTTTAATGTATCAGGGAGAATAAGAAATGCCAATGGAATGAGGAATACGAGGCAGCTTTCCAGGATATGTTAAGAAACTTAGCCATACCCCAATCCTCAGCGAACCAAAGGAACACTAGCTCCTGGGCTTGTACTTGGGCAACACGAAAGAATCAATCAGCACAGTCCTCTTCAGAATAGACGTTAAAATTGAAAAACCAGTGAATTTCTTCAGTAATACCCTCTTGAGGGCAGAATTATGGTATTTTACCATCAAAAAGTAGGCACTCGCCTTGGTATACGCATCACAGAAGCTAAGTCCATACTTCCAAACCCACAAAATCAAAGTCATAACGATTTAGCCATTACGGGAGGTCTTTGTGAAGAAAGACAAGGCTCGTCGAATAATAAAATGGACAATAACCTTAAGAGAGTTTAACATTTGATTCGAGTCTCGGGTAGCCATTAAGGGACAGGTCGTGGCAGATCTCTTAGCTGACCTCCCCATTAACGAAGAAAACTAGATCACTGGGGAATATAACGACCAAGTCGCTCCTCCTGACGACACTAATATACCATATATAAAAGGGTGGCGATTATGCACGGACGGATCAGTTAATGCTAGCGGTATAGGCCTAGAGATCCTCTTAGTCACTCCAGGCGACAATAAGATAGAAAAGGCCATACGATTCAACTTCCTACTAAATACAAAGCCCTGTTGTGTGGAGTAGCCGCAGCATTGGCACTGGGCGTAGAAGAAATTTCCATCTTTACTGACTCGCAGCTAGTTGTTAAACAAAATAACGGGATACTCCAGGCCAATGGAAAGATGGCTGAATACACAGAGATCTTGAAGCAAAGAATTAGAAAATTTAAGAAGGTTAACCTCAAACACATTCACCGAAGCGAGAATAAGCATTCTGACTCCCTCGGTTATTTAGTTGGAATCATCGGCGACTGGCTAAGAGTTATCCAAGTTGAAGTTCTCGACTAGTGGAGCCAGAAGCAATGCAAATTGACAGTGGAGCCAGAAGCGAATAATTTGATTGGCGACGACTACTCATTGATTTCTTGGGTGAACTACACATCCTCCCAGCGGACAGGCCGGTCGCTGAACGTATCTATAACAAAGCAAGAAAATATTCGGTGATAAATAACGAGCTTTACCAAATAAACCGATGTGCCCCATACCTCACATGTATTGTAGGAGAACATATGACGACAGTCATTGAAGAAATCCATGAGGTAGTATGTAGAGCACATACATCGGGTAGGCTCATGGCTGAAGAGCGCGAACACAGGGACTTTATTGGCCAACGATGAGACAAGACTTCATAAAATATGCCAAAAAGTGTGATAAATATCAGTTCCACGATTATCTTATCCACGACCCCAATGTAGACCTCCATACAGTCTCAAACTCATGGTCGTTCATAAAATAGGGACTAGACATAGTCGGAGCGCTCCCCATGGCAAGTGGGAGGCATAAATGGTTGATGGTCGCTACAGACTACTTTACCAAGTAGATCGAAGCTATACCACTCATTCGTATAAGAGAAGAAGAGGTAATCAGCTTCTTGTAAAAGAACATCATCATAAGGTTCGGCGTCCCAGCGGTCCTGATGACAGTCAACAGGATTTAGTTCATAGGCAGTAGGGTCACTAAGTTTGTGTAACCCTACAATATCAAAATATTGTCATCAAGCCCAAGGTACCCCTAAGGGAACGGACAGGCCGAGGCGACCAACAAAATGATAATTGATAGTATCAGTAAGAGGTTAGATGTCGCCAAAGGTCGATGGGTCGACGAACTACACCACATTTTATGGCTTACCGAATAATTCCCCGAAAGTTGATAGGCTTCACTCCGCGAGCTTCATAACTTGCTAAGTGCTCAATTTTTTTATACATCAACTTAATCGGTCGTTTAATAAAAGTATTATCAGCTTCTTTTTGGGTAGGATTATCTATAGAAGTTTTAGGAACAAACTAAGACTACGACAGGGAGAAAAGGAAGAGGGCGGGAACGGGTAAAATTTACAGAGAGTTTTCAATGATTTTATGCAGATAGGGTAAAGCTCTAATTTACAAATTATAGGATTCTAAGTAGTAGAGTTCCTTTATAGAGTAAAATAAGTTGATAACAACTAGCCTAATCCAACAAGGTTTTATACTTATTCTATACAGATTTTAGCTAATTCTAAATTTTTAATCTATACTACTACCGATACATACTTTCTGCCAACGTCTCATGGAGGCCGTAGATTACCCTTTTTCTCGTGCGTTGAGGCCTCTTTAAACGGCTCAGATTGGTTTGAAAAGTTAAATTTAAAACACAACCCTCCGATCTGAACCAAATTGCTTCTCTACGATTTTAAACTTTCAGTGTGTCATTTTACCAAATGATTCGGCACAATTCGTGATTTTTTTCATATTTTGAAGCATTCTTCTCTCCTTCGATTGTTCGATGATGTCGATTGGAGAAACTGTTTGTGCTTATGCTTCTATGATCGCCATCACTATAATGTTCCTTAAACCCCTTTATTTTTTGATGATTTTCTAATTAAGGTTGATGATTTAGGGTTGAAAGTTTGAATTAGGTGCATTTGAATCCATTTGGGGTATATTGTTTTGGTTTTAAATTTATGGATTTGGTGAAAAAAGATGTGGGGTTTGGATGAATTATAAAAATTTGAGGATTTGGTGATGTATTTAGCTGAAACCATCAAATAGTAGTTTTATTTCTTCAAATTAGCCTCTGGGATTCTCTATTTCATCTTTATTTTCACCTACACAAGGTGTATGATTTGTATTGTTTTTCAAATGTTTCTCAAGTGTATTGTGTTGCGTTGATGATATAGGTCAAGTTAGAGACAGATCATGAGGTAATATTACAGAGGGTGAAGACGGCGAAGTTAGAGGAGGGCATTAATGGCAGAGATCAATCTTGTAACATTGTGCAGAGGTGAGTGTTTCTAATTTTGAGGGTTGTAAGTTATCTTACAGCAACTGGACTAGACTCACCTGTGAGAATAGAACCGACCGAATCATCTCACTCAATCTCGATAACATGTTTATCAGGACCGATTCACCCAAGTCTATGTAAGCTTTCATCTTTACAAACCCTTGTTTTATCTAACCACATGATATTTAGAGTTATAGATCATTTCCAAAGACGTTTGAACTTAAAATCTCCATAATTTCCAGGTAATTGTGTTTGATTTGCTCTAATTTGGGGGTTTTACCAACATCGATTTGGTTTAAATATGTTATATTTACTGCTAGATTTTAAGGAGTTTGGTGTTCGATTTAGGTTTAAATGTAGCGAGCTCTCAATACTGATGCCCACATTTGGTCTTTTAGCATACCTGAACTATCTTCTCTGGGTTGAACTGATTGCTATCCGCTGGTTGGTGTTATAAATGTCTCTCTACTTAGCTTTCTTGATTGTGATAACAATGTTTTTTCGGTATGAAAATAACATGTTGAGGACGTATTGGAATTAATGGAGAATGCTTAATCACACCTTCCCTTTGCAATTGATTGCTCTGACGGATACTTCCCCTTAAGATGCCTGCAGGATATGAAGCATTCAAAACTTAGCAACATCCGTCTCAGAGCTGATAGTTTCTGCCATTTCTCCTTTCGAAGACCATGTGAGTCCACTTTCTCTTTACCTTTGCCCTCATATATATATTGGAAGTACTGAGCATCATTTTCATGCAAGAAATGCCTTTTTTCTGTAGCTCCTATTGCTGTAATTTTCAAGAGATTGTAATCTTTCAGGACCTTTTATACATGTTTCTCCAATAGACATGGAAGGCCATGAATCGTTGCAGGAATATAGGCATTAGGAAGACATAAAAGATGGATGGTCGCATGGTGATTATGAATCTTGATAATCTTGAAAAGCATAATTATAACCTTCACCAGAGCACAGGTAATTCCAAGAACCAACTTGCTGAAGTTCTTGTAGGATCTTTTACTCTGATTATCAGCCTCGGTATACTTGCTACGTAAATTGATATACTCCATGGTCCCTTGAGAATTTGTATAGCCGTCAAGTGCTTTTTGTGGCTGGGGACAAATTGAATTCTTTTTTTTTTTCATGACACGACCCTTCATGACGATCTTCTTGAATAGGGTACAAATCGTTGGTTTCTTCCACATTCTTTAAACTTGTGTATGCAATATTGGTATATCAAATGTTTCCAAGTGTCTTGTTAGCCTCACCGCTTCCATCAATAACAACATGCTCATTTTCAGTATCTTAACTTGTGGTTTTTTCCTACCAAATCAACAACAGACTTGAAATATTGTGAATTTTGTCAATAATAGCATGTCCAAGGTCCAATTCAGTATTTGCTCGAGACTTTTTTGCCCTTCCATCAAATTATTGTTATTTACTTCTTATGCATTACCTTGTATTTAGTAATGGCTTCTTAATATTCGTCGATGAGAGCATCATTTTCGTTCGTCATCTCTTCTGTCTCTGACCCTAATGGGAGCTTTGGGACTGTTATGTAACTCTGACGATCTCTCCAAAATTATTACTTTTAATTGGAAATTACATCAAGGTTTTGTCGTTGTTGAGAATTTCATCAAAAGATGTTATATTCAAGTTGCATTTAAGTGTAGCTATTGTTCTGATGGTGTTTAAGCATTTATTTGATGGTGATATAGCTTCTTAGGTCTAGGTTCATGGTAATATGTCTGATGCTCCTTTTATTAGAATGCATGAGTATAAGTTATGTTCGAGCATTGGTACAGTTTTGTGTCTAAATCCAGCCATCTAGGATATATTAAAGGTATCCTTCCTTCTCAAGATATGCACAGTTTTGGATCATTACCTGATGAGGCAAAGGTTGTTCTAATCCTAGACAAGATATGTTAGCATTAAAAAGAATTCAGATCTCCAATTTCTCTTACAAGTGGCATAAATAGGGTCTCTATGTGTTTTATGCTAACATAAAAAAGAATTCAGATCTCCAACTTCTCTTTCTTAGATGGATATGCGTATACTGTGTTAAATTCTCCTAAATATCCATGGTGTCGCCATTGGGTGACATTCAGTTTTTTTGTGCTTTTCAGTGACTTCACTAATGTCCATCTTCTGTCTAGTATTCCATCTACATAATAAGATCCAGGTATTGGAGTTTCTAAGAGGATTATGGAGGAAGAAAAAACAACTTTTGAAGATAGAAGAAAAATGAAAAAAGAGGAAGAGTTACTTACATTCTTAAAACATCTCTGTTCCTTTTTGAAGATCAATACAAGGATTGCAAAGATACTTCCTGTATAACTTAATTACTAAGTTGTTGCGTAAATGCCATGATGTAGGAATATGGCATACAGTAAATATCTTCCCTTAGTTCTAGTTCATTCTTAGAGGGACTCAAAGAAGAGGGATATCTGTTGGAGTGGTATGAGCGGACTGAAAGCTGGGAGTTAGGGACATCTAGGCCAACGTATGGCTTAGCTAATTAGCAATTATTAGCTCATTTTTAGTAGCCGAGCCATGCAGTCCTATTGTGGGATAATGCTCTTAATTTTAGTTGTTTTAGTAGTGTAGCTATTTCATATGGTCCTAGCTAACCTGTGTTGACGTCTTTTGTCATGTAATTACCGTTAAGTATGCCAACAATGTAAATACTTTTGAGAGACATTTTCCAAGTAATTGATTTACCTTGTGAAACATCAGCAGTATTTTTTTACATCAGTATGTGTTTTCAATCACATTAATACCATCAGAAGTTTTAAACTGTTGTTTTGGATCATACATAACAAATTAATAGCACCACCTTCAGCTGAATAAATGTTATATCGTAAGGCATATTGACATAAACGATAAGTGCATGAACATCATTATCATAAGGCGTTTTGAGGTAAATAACATGATAGGAAACATCAAAGTAAGTGAGATATATTGCTATAGTGATAGCAAATCTTCGTCGCGACCTTGAACAAGTATAATGATTAATAATTCCATACATACACAGAGACCAGTGAAAAAGAAGAAAGCGTCAAGCTCTTTCTTTAGAGAATGTTAAATACATATAGACAGGTACACTTATTTTTAAACAAATCACAATATCATAGCAAAATCACAAAAAAGTTATGACAGTTGTCCAATACAAAATACGATTTATAGTTCAAGGACATCCCCAAATAGTTTATGTTAGCGATGACGAAGTTGATGACAATTAATCCCCTCTTCTACGCTTGGCTGCTTTGCAAGGTATTCTACATCTAAATTATCAAACTTTGAAGATTGTAAAAGTGGAAGATTTAAATTCAAATGTTTGTGCCGACGTTTACGCTGTTAAATACATTTATAAATATATTTTTCGCAGCAATCTGGATCATCGCGATATAGTTTTTGTTAGTAACGAGGAAGATGATTATAAACAATCCACTTTTCTAGACTTAGCTGTTTCACAAGATACTATGATTGCTTTCCAACTAAATGGTGGTGACGGAGAAGCTGATGACAAACATACCACTTCTCAAGGAGATATAGAGGAAGATGTTCATGGTAAATAGAACTATTGAGGCATACCAGATCATTGCCTATTAATAAATGGTAGTTATGAAGAAGAAGATGATAACTGATCTATAGTTACAACAATGAACTTTTAAGTTTAGTAGTAGGTTTATGTTACCAAGCCATTTTTTCTTTTATAATAACAATATTCAGGCCCAACTCAAATTAAACTCTAAATGGGCTTCCATTACCATACCTCTGAATGTCAATGGACCAAAATCAGAGTGGGCTACAATTTTAATATTGGGCTTGTGCAACCCATATCAATATAATTCGATCCAGCCCACACAAAAATAATCTTCCAAGTAAATTTTAACACAAATAAGGGCACATGTGCCAATTAAAGGTTATACAAAAAATGAACTGGTTAGCGAGTGCCTTCGTGCTCGTATATTATAAATTTATAGGTTCTATCTAAATCTGGGAACTACTTAACTGCCACGGAAACTTCATAATAGTAAATAAGTTCTAAACAAGGTGGAAGTTGTTCTAGCTAATTATGTGGTGACCTGCTTAATAAATTTCAGTATTGAACAGCAGGAACTTTAGGATTTAATGGCCTGGCCACCATAGCGAGGATTTCGGCTAATTTTAAAAAATAAACTTTTTCTTGATGATATGGGGAGATATATAGGTGAATAATGGAGTAATATATGGGAAATGTAGTCAGGTGCGAGAAATATGGAGGAATTTAAGGAAATATGAAGAAGAAGAAAATTGGGGGAGTATACGGAAATACGAGGCAATGTAAATGATGATGAGATTATGGTAATATGAATGAATTCATAGTTATGAGGAAATGATTGTTCAAAAAACAAAGTATGGGGAGATATGAGACAACCAAGTCAAATATGGGGCAATATGGGAAAATATGAAGGGATATGGAAATATCGAGAATATGAAGAAAATGCGAGGCAATAACTGAAAAATATGGGAAGCTGTGGAATGTGGGGATTTGGAGTATGCAGATACATGAGGAAATTTGGGAATATGCGTGAAATATAAAGAAAAATGTTGTGTAGAAGAAACATAAGGAATAATCTCAATAGTGTACTGAGTTTTGGGTCTCTTAGGCAATTTAGAGTAAACCCGCAGAACCAAAAGCTTTATCTATGAGGCAAAAGAACGTATCCAATATGCACCCTCAAATTACCCACTCGGAACCTAAGTGCCACAACAATGCCTAACAGTTTTAGCACCATGGGATCAGTCCTATTATCTTTGCGATTCGTTTAACCATATATAAAGGATTCCTCCAAAAAACTATGCTCGGCTCATAATTCTTTATTTTGGTCTCCATGCATTCTTGTTTTAATCATACTACCGCTAAAATCCTAGTTGTTCTATTAAGCGTCGGTCTTCACTAATTTAGGATTAAAGAAAATGCAAAGTGGAAGTGTTTTAAGCTACAGATTTTTGTATGTGTCAATATTTGTGCTGATTTAGAAAAAAAGAGGAACGATGTAGCTATCTCGAGTCGAGGTACTTGTCAATTCAGAAAAATGTAGAAGTTTCTAGAAGTCTTTGTGGCCCCCAAATCAAAAGGTTTCAGATGTTGCCCTTGTTTGAGAATCCAACATGGGTTTATTATATTTCCCACCCACAAAGATTTCGTAGTATGACCGTAAGCCACAGAGACCTATTTGATTTTGGAGGCTCTATATACTTGCATTTCTCCAACCTGGGTTGGTATGAGTCCACCAAATTATTTTCAGACATTCGAACTTAGAACCCCATTCCAGACATATTAAAATACTTATCAAGTTCTTTAATTACATAGACATTTAAAAAAAACATATTTCATCCTTAGAAAACTACTAACACTTAATAAAATAATAATATTTTATTACTCATCCAAATAGACAACCTTGATGGACTTACAAAGCATACCAAATTCTTCAACAGAGACTAACAACCCTACTCCATGTTAAAATCTACTAAAAGTTCCTCCAATCAAAACAAAGAGAATGTTCTGTTCCTCTTGTTCCATTCCAGATTTCTCACATGGCAGATTGGTATCTGTCAGTCCCCAAGTTCCACTAACTCATAATAGCATACTTAAAATTAAAACTTAGGCAACGTAATACCCCACTACACTCAAATAGCAGTACTAAACACACTCACACTTCCAATAGTCTCATGATAGTAACATCCACCACCATCATTTATTCCTCAGTCTTAACTGGAGTTTCAGTCTCAACTTTCTCCTCCACTTCAGCTGGTTTCTCTTCTTCTATGGTGATAGCTTCTTCAGCTGGAGCTTCGGCTGCAACTTCTTCCGTTGTCTCAACAACGGGCACCTCGGGTGTGATCTCCTTAGTCTCTTCTTCTTCAGTCTTCTCTACTGGTTCCTCAACCTTTGCTTCTTCCTCCACCACAGCTTTAGGTTCTTCTTCAGCCTCCTTAGGCTCAGCTTCAGCCTCAATTGGAACTTCTACTTCGGTCACTTTGGCTATAACCGGTTCCTCGGTTTCCACTACAATCTTCTCATCCTTAGATTCTTCTGGTGCAGGAGCTGTGGCTACTTCTTCGACTGTTGCTGGCTTCAACTCCTCTGCTATAATGCTTTCTGGCAAAGCACTTGTAGCCGATGCAACCTGCAATGCACCCAAAATAATATCAGGACATGAAATAAGATGATCATAAAGAATTGATAAACGCAGCATATATATTTTGTAGGGAAAAGTTCAGTTTTTATTTAATGCGACTACAAGTCTGAGTTTGATCACTAATTACTTCGTCCGCTAAATTTCTTTTGGAATGCTAATATTGTTGCTTAGTTCAAAATATATACGTTTTACCTAACAGGATGAATTGGGCTAATACAATTAGAGTAAATATATTTTCCAAAGTGACATTTTATCAAGAGAGTCAAGATAAGAGTGTTATATTGAGGATGTGGGGAAGGTCTGTTGGATTTGTGTGTTGTCAATTAGGGGTTGTAGTTCAACTGATGATTGCCTGCAATGTGTTTTCTCATGGAATTGGACCATGCAAGTCTAAGAGACTTGCTCCTTAGGAATTCTCCTCCCTTAGGAATTGGTATTTAGCAATTGTTAACCTGAGATTCAATGACTAATGATCACAGGCACTTCTCACCCGTAAGAATGTTAGAATTCCACTTAGGTACTGCGCATGTAGTTATGACCACGCATATAGATTTGATTTTAATGATCTGAACCTACTTATCAACGCCTAATAACTAAGAATACTAAAGATGGCACAACTTGGTTACAAGGGAATATGAAGAACTTGCACTATAAAGTAGAAACAAAACCTATGAGTTGAGTGTTACCTCAACAGTAGCCATTGAAATCGAAAGGGAATTTAAGCTAAGCTGAACTAGAAGAAGAAGAGCTAGAAAGGATGGAACAAAGAAGAGAAAGAGAGTGCTTGCGAATGGGGTGAAGAGGGATTGTTGGTGGGTGAGGTATATATAGGGGGAAAAAGAAAGAGAGACGTAGGAAACTTAAACTCATAAAAGAGGAGAGAGATAGGGGAAAGAATCTTGGCAATTGGACATCTCATCACTGACATTGAAGGACCATAAACAATGTTAAAGAAATTTTAGTGATGGGTTTCTTGCTATTATTATAGACATCGGATTGCAAAAGCCAAATGGGTGGAAACCATTTTCACACCCCCTTTTGAGTGTGTGTGTTTTGTGCCAGTAGGGCTCTTAGGTGACCTCCATCATGCACACATGTTCTTTATTTTACTTTCTCCACCAAAGTAATCCTACTTTGTGATCTCTTCTCCAATATTAACCCTAGATTAGTGGCAAATTTCCGTAGTTTGTATTCTAAAAATTTCCTCTTGCTAGTATATTACAAATTATAATTTCTTAATGCAGAATGACTTAAATGTATTCAAGTGAATAACCAGTTTATACTCGTAACTTCTAGGGTGTGTTTGGTTGCCAAAAAAATGAGAAACCAAATGAGAAAATAAAATTTTAAAAATGGTTTCTCACTCTAGGTGTTTGGCAACCAAAAGAAAATGAGAAATGTGTTTTCTCGTAAGAAAAATATAGGTCTCATCTACTTAGATAAGAAACATAGTTTCTCAAAGTAAATTAATTAAGGCTTCCAAACACACCCCTAAAGTTTATTAGGCTTCATGCATGCATGATGCACGTTTTATTCAAAGATTAGTAATATATATCCAACGTTTATTTTTCAGGTGTGGGTACAATTGGGAAGGCTTGAAGCTATTGGACATCAGTAATTTACACTGACCTTTGCCTGTATTAGTTTTAGCAAGCAAGCAAGCCACCTCGGAGATGTTTCCCATTGTATAATGCATTTAAAGGAGGTAATGTTTACTTTTCCAGATGTACATTTTGATTAATTGTGTAAATTGCTTAATACAATTTACGAGTTTTTGGAATTTTAGGTAAACTAGTGTTGTGGGGTTGACATGGACAAGAACCAAATGCCAAGAACAGTGAGGCTAAAGCTAGGGGCGGTGCCGATGTGGGGGCCAACATCACCAACACATTTCAGATCATATAATGATACCCTAAAAATATATAGAAGAGATGCTGACGTGTCACCTTTCTTGATTGAAGATCATGCCACGTGGGACCCAGCTACAGCTAGGATTCTCGTGACAACTGGCCCCGCCCACCTGAAAGCATTCTGAGCTGCCACGTAGATTCAGAGTCAGAAGTCAGATCACAATAACCAATCATGGAACCTTAAAAGTTCGGATATACCCTTATTAAATTATATTTAGGGTGTTCCAGTAGAGGGGTGTTTTGGGTGTTTTGAGATCCAAGAACGATTTAGGGAATAATTTTTTTGAAATAATAATATTGTAGATCTCAAGGATTTGATTGGAGGGTGGGTGTGGGTCTACCACGTCGTCGTCGTGCCGTGTCATCTGTGTATTAGCATGAGAATTTGAATTAGATCTTGTTTGTTTGATCTCTAGTTGGCCTGTCCAAGTTGCTTGTCTTGGTGGTACAAATATGCTGATATGGACCTACTTGTCACATGTGCCTCGCCACATTTTCCAGTTCCCGGCACGCTAGATATATTGTTAATGAACTGATGGCCGCAGATAGGGGCCATGCCTCAAGAAGCAGAGTTCTCGAGTTCGATTCACCAGCAACAAGGGGCCACCAACCAGGATTTATACTGATTTAAGCGACATGTTGGTTGTTGGGGGTTCTCACATGCCCCAGGGATTAGTCGGGCAAATGGTGATAAATTATAAACCACCCTATTTGCAAAAAAGAAAAAGAAAAAAGATTGCAAATTGCTGGTAGGCAAGGTAGTTCAAGGCATAAAGTCACGGCAGAATTTTGGACTTGGAGATAAAATAAGACTATTGTAATGGAAGGTTTTCCAAGTTCGACCCCAAAACCTAAAACTGTGATTGTTTCACTTTTCTCTCTCTTCATAATGTAAGCTTAGGGGTGTGAAATGGGATGGGATAGGGTCAACCCGGCCCTAGAGAGAGAGGCCCTTATGAACTCAGGGGCGGGCCAACCCGACCCTCAGCTATGTTAAAGGTTGGGTTGGACATGCCCGTAAGCTATAATATCAACCCTTACTCACCCCTTGGCCCTAGAATCAGGGCTAAGGGATGGGGCTAGGGTCGAGCCAGGTCGGGGTGACTTTAATATCTAATAATAATAAAAAATAGGGGTATATATCAATTTATTATATATAATGAAAAACATGAAAGGGGGTATATATGCCTTACTTCTCTGAAGTGTTGCAGGGGTTAGTGTGGGCAGGTTTAATGAGGGCTAGATTAAGTGGGAAAGGGCTGGGCTAAGGGCTGCAGACATTAAACCCTACTCCACCAGTTAGTTTCAATTGGGATGAGTCATCACAGCCCTTAGATGTTCAAAGTAGGGCTTTAAGGGGCTCAAGCCCTAATTTGTAAGGGTCAGGTTGGACTGGGCCAATGGCTGTTTTTGCAGGTCTATGTAAATTGTTATAGGAGTAATTGATCATAGGACCTCTTGATTTCCAAACATTAGCCCTTAATCTCAATTGATGTGGCTCTATTGATAATATAATATTTTTTACTACAGTCTCACCTACAAACTGAATATTTGCCTTTAGTCCCTAAGTTGTTTAAATATACAGTTTTGGTCCCCAAATTGGCTCTGACCACAGGTCAACCTCCTTTGAACTCAAATTTTGACATGAACTGACTAAACTACCCTCACACGAGTTGCACGTGATTTCCTCTAACAGGTAAACAAGTTGTCTTCAGGTCATCTCTTTACAAAAACTTTATCTAACGGTCATCTCCTTTCCCAAATACCCCAACGGTCATCTCCTTCCCAAATACCTTTAATTTTTCTAAATTTTGGCGTTGGTCATCTTCTTCCCAAATACCTCCATTAAAGCTCTCTCTCTCTCTCTCTCTTTTTCTCTCTCAATTTTTAAGTTTTGGTATTAGTTTATCTCTGTGTCTATGGGAGGTGGAGGTGGAGATGGAGGTGGTGATGATGATGATATGAAGGTAAAATCACTTTATATTTTTCCATCTCTCTAATTAAACAGGTGTTTTATGTGAATTTTGATAAATCACCATTAAAGCTTAAAGGTAAGAAATGGGGACTAAAGACAAATTGTAGGGACATAAATTGGGACTAAATACTAACTTATTGATGATTTATAATTTTACTTGTAGGATGATTTGTGTCCTATCTGTGATCAAGTTTTTCATGGTATTAGGGATTGTTCATGGTTATATAGTATGTGCAAGAAGCCAGATTGCAATGGAATAATGCAATTCCATGTTTCTAAATCAATAGAGAACCCTGGTAGAAAGTATTTGAAATTCCAATTCCCTACCTGCGGTGCTTTTCAATGGTTGAGTGAGGCCATTGGGCAATCTTCAAATTCACCAAGTATGAAGGGCCCCTCTTTCAAATGTGGTTGTTTTGGTTATGAGAAAACTGGGCACTGGTGGAGAGAATGTCCTTGGAGGATTCCAGTTTACCCTAAAGGTGGTTATGGATTCATAAAATTGTAAAAATCTACTACTCAGAGAAACAAGGGTAAGAAATTATTAGTTTATGAAAATGTTGAATGTAAGCACTTTATGTGGCTAAAGGACTATATGCATCAAAAAGAAAAGAAGAATACAAAATTTGAGACTATGACTAATTTGAATATCAAGGTGAGTGTGACTATGGGATTGGATGAATTTTGCAAAGAGTTTAAAGGAAAATCCTCAATGGGATGAGATTGGGAGTTTCTTGTGATACAAGTTATGTGCAATTCTTTTTATACAAGTTTGTTATATTTATAATCTATTAATGATCATGTGTGCACACTCTACACATACTTAACATAACCCCAAACCTTCCCCACTAACCATTATCTCCCCAACTACCAATATTGGAAACCAGAATCTTATTTAGTGTTCATTCTTTTTTTAAGAACCCCTTAAATACATTTTCTTTATAAAACCAAGACTTTCCCCATACTTTCTTCAAAACCACAAGTGTTTCTTCTCTTTAAAACCTTAAAAATACCTCTTTTCTCTACAACTAAGAGTGACTCTTCTTCTGAAGAAGAGTACATTAGATTTACTGCATGTTATGATTCATCCTTCAACAATGAGGCTAGCTAGATGGAGGAGGAGAGTGAGTATGGGTGGACAGAAGAAGCGGAGGAAGAAGAAATAGATGAGGAAGAAGAAGAGACAAATGAGGAAGAAGAAGAGACAACAAATGAGGAAGAAGAAGAAGATATTGAAGTTAATAGAGCAGAAGAGAAAGATGAAGGTTTTGTTTTTATCTGTGGGTATTGCTTTGCTTTCTAGGTTCTCTTTTGGGATCCCTTCTCTTTTTGGGATGTGATGATATTTTTGTTTTTTGTTTGGGATCCGAGAAAGTGTTTTTGCTTTTGTATAGGCTCTTTTTCAGTTTTTGTATTGTGGCAATTGTTTTGTGAATCAATGGAACTGTAATTTCCCTTTCTATCTAACATCTTATATCAGACCAGTTTGAACTGCAATTATTTTGTATTGTGGAACTGCAATTTATTTGGAATTGCCTTTTTTGTATTGTAGAACTGCCTTTTTTTTCCTTTTCCCTTTTTTGTATTGTGGCAATTTCAGACCAGCTTGAATACCTGCACATTTCGGACCACTGTGAGTTCCTGCGCATCTGCACATTTCAGACCACTGTGTCCTTCTGCACATTTCAGACCAGTCAGACTACTGTGAGTACCTTTTGTACATTTCAGACCAGTGTGACTGTGTGAGTACCTTCTACACATTTCAGACCAGTATGACTGTGTGAGTACCTATAAATTTTCAGAGATGTAATAGACAAGCAACAACAAACAAGCATAGAGATGTAATAGAGTACCTATTAAGTTACAAAATAGACAAATAAGAAACATTCATAAAAAAAACTACAAAAACAAATAGCCAAACAACAAACATTTTCAGTCTAACAAAAAAATAGATAGCACTTGTTAACATTTTCAGTCTAACAAAAAAATGGATAGTACTTGTTAACATTTTTAGTCTAACAAACAGCAAACATTTTCAGTCTACATAGCCAAACAAATGTACTTGTTAACATGCAGTTAAATGCTTCCAAATTAAATCACACTGTCACACTTTCCAATTCCTGTTAGGAGATTGATAGCCTTTCTTGTAAGGGTTAGAACTTCGGGCTTGAGCTTGCTGTGTTGATGCTCTAGTTTTCCTTGGGGCTTGAGCTTGCCATGTTGATGCCCTAGTTTGCCTTTGAGTTTGAGTAGCTTGAGACTGCCTTTGGACTTGACTTGCTTAACTCTGCCTTGGGGCTTGAGTAGCTTGAGACTGCCTTTGGGCTTGACTTTCTTGATTCTACCTTGGGGCTTGAGTAGCTTGAGACTGCCTTTGGGCTTAACTTTGCATTGGGGCTTGAGTAGCTTGAGACTGGCTTTGGGCTTGACTTACTCTAGTTTACATTGGGGCTTCAGTAGCTTGAGACTGGCTTTGGGCTTGACTTGCCCTAGTTTACCTTGTGCCTCAGTAGCTTGAGACTGCCATTGGGCTTGACTTGTTCTAGTTTGGCTTGGGGCATTAGTAGCTTGAGTTTGCCTTGATTGACTTTGCCCTAGGCCTTGAGTAGCTTAAGTTTCGTTTTGAGTTTGCCTTGATTGTGTTTGCCTTGGGGCTTGAACTTGTTGTGTTAATGCTCTAGTTTGCCTTGGGGATTGACTTTCTTAAGCTGGCTTTGGGGCTTCAGTATCTTGAGTTTGTCTTGCACCCCTAGAAGATCTCCCACCACCACCACTTCCCCCTCCCTCTTATATTTGGTGTTACAGGTGGTAAGTCAACACTGCTCATATGTCTAGCCATGCTAACATTTGTATCTACCCTCTAAGGTGCTCCTGCCACTCTTGGCATTGGTGTTACTGGTGTACCCTTACAGGTTTTCTTGTTGTGACCATAGCCCCCACATTTTCCACATCTCTTCTGCCTCTTTTCTTCATCTGGATCAGGGATATTTTATTTTCTATGTCTCCCAACTCCTATCACCAATAGGGGAGGTAGAAAATGGTTTTCTTGATTTGTAGGTTGCATATAATACAAAAATAGGCATACATATCAAATATCAACTCAGATACACTTGTGTTCAAATACAAACCTTCTCCCATTCTGATCCATCAACTACAGGATATATGGCATTTTTATATGTTTGGACATATGAAGTAACTTTGTGAAAACAAGAAACATAGCTGTTAGCCATCCATAAAAAAAAGTTAGGGACACAACTTTGTAAAGATTTAGATTATTAACCATAAAATACTTTACTTAACCCATGGCCATCCATAAAGAGTATAGCACTAACATCATGCACACATGGTAGTCCAGAAAGTTACCATTTATGACAGTCACATTCATGTGTGTTGGTGTTCACTTTCCATCTTTGGCCATTTATCTCAATTGTAAGAAAAAATCCTGATATGATCCCTTGCACCTGATATTGACCATAACATTTGATCATCTTATTAATATGGGTTTGTGCTCTAGGGACCAATACCAAACCTGCAAAAAAAGATATACATATAGTCACATAGTAGTTCATAGAAAGAAGAAGATATCTCAAACAATAACAAAAGGTCTTGTTTAGATTACCTGCTTCTTCTCACTCTTTTGCCTTGAGCCTCTTGTCATATACGAGTTTCATCAACATTATATTCAGTTTTTCTAGTAACTTATGGATTAGCCTGTCCCTAATATTCAAAATCTATATGTTAAAAAGACTCATTAAAGTTGTTTGTGATGTGTTCAAATAGCTCCTTAAGTAACTAGTCACGAGCAGCTGGGTTATCCAGTTTGAGTTGGTCCATGTGCTTATTCTTTTTAGATTACTTAAATGTCTTTGTTGCACTCCACACTAACCACTCTATTTGGGTCCCCTTGTGAAACTTCTTCATATTCTTGTACATATGTTTAAAGCAGAATCTATTATTTACATGAGAAAAAAAGGTAGTCATAGCATCAATGAGTCCCTTCTGTCTATTTGATATGAATATTAGCTTTTGATTATGTAGAATGAGATAGGGCTGAAGAACCTCAAGGAAGTTGGTCCAAGTTTCTTTACATTATGATATGCATAAGTAAACTACAATAGGGAATGCGCCATTGTTGCCAAATAGCCATCCAAACCAAGTACAGGTCTACACCCACTTAACCATCCATCAAAAATTGCCTTAAACATCACCAATGAACTTTTCTACTGGTCATTTTGACGATCTTTACTATATTTGGTCAAACTGCCAGGGTTAGCCAATAAAACTTGTCTTATAAATTCAGGTTGTAGAATATAACCCTCATCATATAATCCAACTATCCTCTCCATGCATATAGTCCAAGCATTCCATGAAGTATAATATGAAATATCAACACCATACCTTCTTGAAATCAGCTCCTTCACACCTGTTGGTCTAGTGGTTCTCACTATCCTAATTGTTTCTCCAACTTCCTTTGCCACCCACTGGGCATTTACATTTTTGTTAGATTGGCCACTCCTGCCAAGACATGTGTGAATAAGACTACTACTGGCCCTCATACTGAAAGTGATACCATCTAGGCTAACCCCAGCATAGAATATCTATTGACAGTTAAATGTTTTAGCCTCAGTACAAATGTATCTTACCCTCATATAGTCATTCTTTTTTTGGTTGGAATTGACCCATTGCCTTAAAAAAAGTTCTGCAAGCATCAACTGTGGGCCACTCCATGCCAATAACCCTCTCTAACCCAGGATTATACACAGGTAATGTAGTACGATAAACTTTAGCTTCTTCTGTTGCAAAAATGTTATCACATTCTTTGGCCAAATCTCTGAACTCATCATCACATCTGTTTATATCAGTTTGGGTTGGACCATCATCACCATCAACTGATGAGTTATTTGAGTAATACCCTTTCTCTGTATTTAGGCTATCTGGGTTAGTTTCTGCCCATCTATTCCAAGCATCAACTTCCTCAACATCTTCTCTATTATTTGAAGCCTCTCCCCCTAATCACTCAAGCCTCAGTTTCAGCATTAACTGGAGCATCTCCCCCCAATCCAACTCTACCCTTAGATTCAATATTAGGTTCATCATCACTGAAGTCCATATGTGGCAAATCATCAAGTTCTTCCTCAGGTACTTCAATTGCCCTTGGTTTCTTATCGCTTTTAGTGTTCTCTTTACCACTTTATAAACTATTGCTTTTTCTCTTTGGCTTTGATGCAACTTTTTTTTTAGTCACAACTACCTTTTGTCTACCCCAGGCAATAGTCGCATGTTGAAGTGAATCAAACTGTGTAGTCTGAATCTCAACTTGAGAAGTAGGACATATTGGTGGTCCTTCATCATCTTCCATAATAACTACATCCACTACACCAATTTAAGCAATTTACCACAGTGTTAGTCCGTGGTAATTCCCATTTTACCATGGACTTTGACCATGGTCGTGGTCTGTAACAAAATGGGCATTGCAATTATTTTTCCACAGACTATGTCTCTGTGGTAAATATTTTTGCCACGGATTTTCTTTGTAATTAAATATACCAGTTGCCATAGACTTTATCTGTGGTATTTTGTTTTTTCTATTTTAAAAGAAAGTAGCAATTATAGGATAATTATACCCCCTGAACCTGTAGATCACAACCAATTCTATACTTCATAACATAAGAAGGCAATATATAAAAGAAAGTTCATAAAAATGTATTCCATTCATGCATAAACAATAAAGTATTAAAAACAATGGTTCTATATGACAATTTAATACGACAATTGAATAGAAAACTAACTACATAAGACTCATATTCTTCTGTCACCTTGCAATTTTGCTAACCGTGAAGTAGTAACGCCCTCCCAGAGACTAAAACTTCCTTGTAAAAGTTAACCAAATTAAACATGTACCTCATCTCGCGTAAGAAGTGCCATTTTCTAGCAATCCTACTACTTCAATATAAGTCGAGGACTGAAAGCGGCTCATGTTATCATATGATCATTGGATTCCTCCTGGGCAAACCTTTGTAGTGGAACTGTAATTAAAAGGACAAACTGAGTTACAAGCAAATTAAGATAAACAAGTAACACCTAAACTACAATTATGCTCATTATTATACATGAACAACCCTTTTGTACATGGTAAAACTAAGGCCTTCCTCAACTCCATTGTTATGTTTCCCTTTAGTATTGCATGCTGACAAGGTCAAGCTTTCAAACTGGGAGCTACTAGGATTAACAATGTAACATGAAAAAGAACAAATTTTGTACAATAATTTCAAGAGTTGATAATATAATTAGATATCAGGAATATAAACCAACACACACCTACAAGGACTGATATGATACATACTTCAATTAAAGGCCATAAAAACCCCAAAACATATAACGAACATCGTAATAAGCATACTGCAAATCACGGGAAAAAAAGAATATATGAGTTAGCAGCAAACACTTCCAAACAAAGATGTGAAGTTCTCTTGGTTTTTATGTGCATCAAAATCCATTAGTACATAAAAGTAGCCGGTAAATACCTTATATATATACTAAAGACATAAATAATAGAGATGGAGGATTGTTGTGCCGTACATGCCTATTAGAATGGGATAGACGAGTTTGTGGAAAGATGGTAACCTACAAGTCCTAGAACATAGTAATCCCAGACTTGGGCACAAATTCTAATCCATTAGCACATAAAACTAGTAAGTAAATACCTTGTACATATACTATAACCATGTCATTATGGCTTGGAGAGAATAAAATGAACAATGCCTAATGGTACTTTTCTACTGCCATCATGAGAGCAGTGCTTTATGCTCTTGAAATAATATTTCCTAAATTATCTGACAAATATATAGATATGGTCTAGACTGGTCATTAAGAAAATGATCTTACTTGATCATGATTGAAGCCCTCTTTACAAGATTAAGCATCGTTGATTGCAAACTCAACACAGTTGTAAATAGAATAAGTACTTGGTTAAAAGATCCTTAGGATGATGGAGTTCAAGTCACTAGGTTAATCAATGTTTGAACTATAAGATGAACTTTCATTTGACGCTAAAAAAAAAAACACCTTAACATAGTCAACAAAATCTGTCATTTCCACAACTTTCATAAAATGCCCATTTCACCTAAGTCACAAATTCTATAGAAAAAATAAATGAGATTTAATGCCAGAAAAACAAAACTCAATTCAGGAAACTAGAAGAAGAGTTTACCTTTGTTGGGGCTTGTTAGAGTTATATCTTTGAGCTTCTTGTGATACCATACTGCCACTCCATATGAAAATTCAAAATCGAGCATTCGTGCAAAAGCTCTCCAAAACACAACGGGAAAATAAACATTTAAGAAATGAGAAAGATAAATAGAGATTGTAAGATTATGAGAAAAAAGAAAGGCACAAGGGAGATAACCACCAATCCTATGGGAAATAATACTCTCACAATAGATGTCAAAACATTAAACATCAATAATTCAAATTATGACCTCACATTTCTATTGCACCATTGTTAAATTTAACTTCACATATCAAAGAACAGTGTTAAAAGACTAATTTCAAACATGATTTTTACCTTCCTTTTAGTGATAAAGAGAGAGAGAGAGGTCCCTCAACATCCTTGCGAATCTACAAAAACATTGCAACAACATCAATGGCAGTAACTAGGGATAAGGGGCATACAACTATAAAATTAAACCAAGATGAGAGTTAATAACAAACAAATATGAGCGCATGAGCTGGGGTGATCAAAATCTCTAGGATGTAAGAATCTATTCTCTGAAAATTAATTTGATTGAGGATTCTGGTACTCTTAGCATCGAGAATTTAGAACCCTAAAAAGGGAATAAAGCACGAGCATTCTGGTCCTTTAAGCCTTGATATAATTGCGGCGAAAATAAAAGAAACACCAACGAGGGAATCACCTGACAATGAAGCGACCACTTACAGAAAATCTCAAACAGAAAGGCAAACTGTTTACATTTTGGTGGATCATATTATTACATAATACTTCCTTCAAATGGTTTCTACCTTTTACGCTACTGATGTAAACCATAACTCAAACTTCAATCTAAAATACACATTAAAGGGTCCATAATTTCAAGAAAAAAAAAACTTTAAACAAATGCAAGAGTAAGAGATCGGGTACATGCAAATTTCTAAAAGGGCCACCACCACAGCAAATTACAGCAAAAATAGAAGCTATGAAACCTACAAAACATAAATTAGTGTTATTGTTAGAGACCCCGATTCTAGCTCTCACTATAAATTCTACAACGAAATTGAGTTTAATACAAAATGCTCTGAATCACAAACACTAGAAATCAATTTTTTTAGCTATTCAGCTAGATCGACTACAGAGATTAACATCTAGATACTAATTTGAACTGAAAATTGAAAATAGATACGCACCTTTAAACTAGGTCATCAAAATCTAAATGTCGATCATCTTCTCTTTGGAAATACATGTTAGGTTAGGTTACATTACGAGTTTTGGGTTTTGAAGACTAAAGAGATGAAACTAAAAAAGAGGGATTTGGAGAGGGAAAATAGAAGAGAGCAGTGGCAAAATAATTAGAAAATAAAATTTGTTTTTAAAGAAAGAAAATAGAAATATCTGCGGACTAAATTAAATTTGCCACGAATTATATTCGTGGTAAAGAAACTACGGCATATGTCCATGGAAAAATTGAAAAGAGCTTGTTGCAAATTTGTCTTTTTGGTGTAGTGATCTGGTTGTTCAATTAAAGGTGGAGGCACAACTTCTATAGGCACAACATATACATAGAAATTTACATCCCACATATTATCCACATCAGTACAATGCCACATCTTATACAAACTTGTATCATCACAAACATCCACTATCTCACCTGTACACAGTGTTTCACCACTATCCCAGAACTAGATGAGATAGCTTCATTTATCCCAACAACATCAAACATAATATACTCCAACAGACCTTGATAGTAAAACTGATCCACATCTATATTTTCAACATTGTAGCTTTCTCAGCAGTCTTTGTAATGTAATCCTTGATGATAGCCATGATCTTGACACGTTTAGAGCCAAGAGCCTGACGGACAGGTGGTACAGGGATGGCCTTTGCTTCCTCTAGGGCAAGCTTAACAATATATTACTCTAAGTTAGATGAACATAGTGACATAAATCAGGCTTAGTTACTTAAAAATTTAGACAACTTAATATTCAAAACATTGTAATGAAGAATGAAGATAGAGGACCCAATACGTTTTGTGTCATCATGCTGCTTTTCACCATGATTTTAATGCAAATAAAATATGAAGTAAATAAACCTCTTGCGCACTTACTTTTAACATATCTTATTTCTAAGACCAATAAGAGTTCATATTATAACGATAAGGAGCTGTCTTGCAAAATGATTCCCACAGATAGGTTATCTACAAATGACCTTAGTTTAATTTTAATAAACATTGGTATACTGAGGGTAGTTGCCGGCGAATAAATATATGTGGGAGCAGGGGTTCAAAATTCTACATCTTGTAATAAACCACTAATATATATATAGGGAGAGGATTCGGGAACCCTAAGTAAATTGACCCTAAGGAAACCCTAAATGAGAGCTACACACCCATATGAGATGAGTGGATCACAAAAATTTGTCTTTTCTTATAAAGGAAATGAGATGGTATTGTGGTAATGAGGTGGCCTCCTCTCCCTCTCTCATTACGTGTCACTCTCTTCTCTCCTCTATTATTATTTTGAATTTGAAAGGAAACACTCTCCACTCTCTCATCGTACCTTTTTTTTTTCTCTCTCTCTTTCATTTGCCATTACTAACAAAATTCAAAATTCAAAACAAAAAATCCTCCCAAATCCATTCCCAAAGAAAGCAAATGTAATTTTTCCCTTTGGTTTAAGAGAGAATCTGTGACTCTCACAAAATTACTAGCAATCGATTGAAAGAAGAGATTACAGTTTGTGGAACTACTTAAAAACATGAAGTTACGATTTCGTCTGGTTTGTATGTTGGTAGTTGTATGTTAATTTTTGTGGGTTAAAGTAATTGTATGTTGGGACCCCTTGTATGTTTTCCCCCTAATTTATGTTGTTTGTTGAATTTGTAGGGTTTCAGATTTGAAACGATTTTCTTTCTGAAGAACAACAATTTTCTCAGTCCTGAACAACAGTTCCCCACTTGTCTAGTCCCCCAGAAAAGAAAATAAATAACTGGGGTAATGTTTTCATTCTTAAACATTTAACCACAAATCCCATATGCAATTGTCGATGTATAGGGGTAGTTGACAATGTTATAGACTGTTATGAACCAGCCCGAATTCTTAGTATGTTATTTCAATGTGCTCCCCAATATGATGTGGTTGTTTGTTGTAATTGATAACCCATTGCTTCCCATGTAAAACATCTACTTTTGTGGACTATATGCACCCTATATGGCATGCTTTATGATGATAACTCCTAGCTTCCAATGTATAACATCTAATTTTGTCGACTGTATGCCCTGTTCGACAATATGGTTTTGGGTATGGAGTGCTTATGGGTTGTCGATAATATTGAAGATTGTTGTGAACCCTACCAAATTATGTGTATGCTATTTCAATGTGCCCTCCCAGTATGTGAAACTATGTGATTGTTTATTGCAGTTGATAACCCCTAGCTTCCGATGTAAAACTTCTACTTTTGTGGAATATATGTCATACTTTATATTGATAACTATTAGCTTCTAATGTAAAACATCTAATTTCTTCGATTATATGCCATGCTCAACAATATGGTATGGGTATATAGTGCTTATGATCATCTTGATTGTGGTGTAATCCATTAATTGATAATTCTTCTACTTTAATTGCACTGTTCACAAAGTTTTAATATCTAAGGTGAGAAGGTGTATGATTCGTTTCAATATCCTTGTTTGAGAAGGTGTATGATTCATTGTTGCGTGTTTTTTTTGTTTGGTCATCAGAATGTGGAGTATAGGCACATGGGCATTTGTTAGCTACAAACTATTACTTGGAATATAAGTGGTTTTGACTCAATTTCCCACTTGAAATTGGCTATTATTTCCATTATGTTGTTGTTCTAATATGTATTTAGGTCTAAGAATGTGATTACAATTAGATGTGAAAGTTAGGGTGTCGAATATTTAGGTCTTATAGGAAGGGGGTAGTATTTTGTTTTGCTTAGCATAATATGTATTTTGTATTCTAACATTTTGACTACATAATGTAACCATTTGAGTTATTACTGTATTGTGATTCCACTCATCTCAGTTTATGCATTGTGATTGTTTCGTACTATGACTTGGAATCCCTCCATTGTAATAATATTACTGAATTGTACTTTTGATAATAATTTGTCGAATGATAGATTTGGTTGACCATGTCATGTACCTAGGCTTTGTTGAGTCTTGCCCAGACTGTAGAAATGGTTGTTTACGCAAACTAAATGACAATCCTTAAATTCAAGGTTGTCGGATGCCTAGTTGATCGATAATACAAAACAGACAATGGGAGTTCATACTACACCATAGGTGGACAACTTGAGCAACAGGCAATTCATACCAAACCAAATATATTAATTAGAGGTTCCCATTAATTAGTTTACAGCAAAAGGGGATTGTAATCGAACAAGTTCATGTAGCACTATCCAAAATACGTTTATCCAACCTAACATTTGAAATTGTCGTTTACGCCAACTAACCGACAATCTTGAACGAGGACGTTGTCCACAATATAATCAGCAATAACATACACAGAATGTAAACAACCAAGAATAAACAAATCATACTGAACCAAGTATATTCCCATTAATCAGTCTCCCAAAAGTATTGCAATATAAACAACTATATACAATAGGGATTTCAGACCAACCAAATTGGCCGCCATCAATAAGTGTTACAACGAAAAAACTTTTTAGTAGTAGTTAATCCCCTAAAAAATAAACAAAAACCCAAATGTACTATATACTTTTCCCTTTTGCTTACCAGATGAGTAAGTGTTTAACCCCCCAAAAAATGTATTGCTTATCGCCCAAAAAAACAAAAAAATAATAAACCAAACCTCAACATACTATACACTTTTCCCCCCTTGCATACTAGATGAAGTCATTCAATTTATAACCTTTAACATTGTTCTCTTTTAGCAAAGCCTTGAATAGCTTATTTGTTACACCAAACCATTTCTATACCATGTCCCTTTGAAAATCACCAAACCATTTCTCTACCACAGCAAATCATTCCTCCAACAAACAAATATACCAAACGGATATGGTCGTATATACCCGAAGGTGGTTGCTCCAATTCGCAGCTCCATCTACCCCCAAAATTCTCATTCTCGTCCTCAACGAGATTCAAACTCCGTCTACCTATCGTTCTCTCTCTCACACTACAATCTCTTCGTTCCCTTTGTCGTCGATTCAAGAAAAAAAAAATTAGGAGAGAGAGACACACACACACAGATCAGATAGTGTGTGTGAGAGAGAAAGAGAGAGTTCATCAAACAGGGATGGGCTTTCCATTTTGGGAGAATGTGTAGGGGATTACAAATTCAAACAAGATAGGCATATGTGAGAGGCACGTCATTCTTTAAGAGAGAACCACCTCATCTCAAATATCCACCTAGTCATCAAGATTCTACCTCATTTTGTAATATAGAAAAGGCAGATTTTTGTCATCCACTCATCTGATATGGATGTGTGGCTCTGGTTTAGGGTCTCCTTAGGGTCCCCGAATCCTCTCCCTCAATATGAAGAAGAATAAATAATATGGTTCACCTTGAATTGACTCATAAATTCCACCATGCATCTGTTAACATGCTTCCGACAATTAAACATATGTATGCAACATTATGAAAAGGAAACCTACCCTGTACGATTTAGATTAATCAACACTAATGTATATGCTCTTCCATCAAAACGGTGTGACAATTAAACATATGTATGCAACATTATGAAAAGGAAACCTACCCTGTACGATTTAGATTAATCAATACTAATGTATATGCTCTTCCATCAAAACGGTGCCACCCATCAAATGGGATGAGTTCAACAAATAATGAGCACATAAAATGTTTTGATTTATAGAGTTGCCTTGCAAATATAGATTTTTCCTAGGTCGTGACATTTGCAATATAAAACGACAGCAAAAAAATTGTAAGAGCATCCACAGCTTCTAGGTATACCCTGACGTGGCAGGGTGAATTTGGTTTTCCACCCTAAATCTACCCAAATCGTCTCCCAGCAGCTAGGTCGATTGATAACTTGGCCAAAAAAATCCACCCTCCACCCTCAGGGTGGATTTTTGGTGAATTCATGTCGCGCCCTTCTGAACCGGGTGTAGTAAACGAACCAATAAGATTAAAACACGTGTCAACAATTTATTTAAAAAAACGTTATGCCGCACAGCTCTGAACTGTGCGGCTATTTATTTAAAAAAAAAAATTTTAGACCCTGAGATAATTACACGTGGCTCTTTCTTGGTCGCAGGTATTCTCGCGGGGTTATGAACTGCACGTTGGGAATTCACCTTGAACTGCTGTGGAAATATGTGGGGGTGGATTAGATTCACCCTGCTTTTGGGCGAATCTATCCACCCAACTGCTGTGGATGCTCTAAAGACAAAATAAGTCAAGAACTCGCCAAAATAACACCGTAAATACTTAATTCGGAACTAAGTGCCCATTTCTAATATCTAACAGTAGTGGACCTTATTGGAGAGAGATTGTTTGGCGAAGAAATTAGAGTAGTAAAATCATCAAAGAGAGAGAGAGTCTACTTCAGCTGTTTTGGTTGTGTGGGTCCCACGCAACACAGTGTAAAATACCATTTGTAATTATTTCTAGTCCAATGCCTTTCCATTGGGTTGCACCCAAAAATCTATTCTATTATACTATTATAAAACTCACGCCATGTAAACGACATGTTGACGACGAGGACTCAACACACTACCACATCAACACTTCTCATTGCTAATTGGCTTTGAGATGGACCCTCCAGTTTTAATAACTTGTATATAGGAGACTCCTTATTTTCACGTTAAACGTTAAAACTCCGTTGCTAAATGGGTACAATGGTTAACACAGATCTTCACTCTTCCTAATCGATGCAAAACTCAGGCATATATATGAAAAGATTTTTTTCGTTTCTCCAACAACTCCAAGCCCCTCCATTTCGCTGTTTCCGATGGAATTTTAACTCTAATAAAGTCTATAATTCTAGAAGAAGAAATCGAAGGAAGTTTGAATGAGGGCTTTGTTATGGTTTAATGCTCATTTATGTTTTATTGGGTTTTATTTTTGTGACTTATTTTGTTTATTCTTCATGGTGTTGACTCTTTCGTCTTCACTCCGTGATAGTACAACCAATTGGTGGTATGGTTTGATTTAGCCTAAACATTTTTCATGGTATTGTCGAATCATCCTTTTCAGGATTAAGGTTCTTTATATATTTCTATGACTGTCTTTTCTCCAAGGTTTCAAACAGGGGCGGAAGCCAGAATTTCTTGGTTTCTTTTTTTTTTTGGGGGGGGGGGAGGTAATGCGGTGAATTATATTATATCCAAAAGAAGCTTTGTCCATTTAACGGTATTTTAAGCTTACAAAAATCGATCAAATATAACATTATATTTGACTAGCAAATTATCTGGATTCACTTCTCTTGTAAATTTTTTTAAAGCTTTTTGCGGCAATGACATGATCAACTTAAAGGTGAAAAAAAATATATCAAAATAAGGTTCTTATTTGATGACATCAAAAATTGAACCTCAGACTCTTAGATTATGAGTTTTACCATTTACCAGTTGAGTTAACTTTCTTTGATATCATTAGGACAAAGAAAAATGTAAATCAGCCCCTGGCTCCAAATCTATACTTTTGAGAAAAGTGAACGTATGACGTTTATGATTAGTATGACGTCCATGTTTTATAGAAGGCTACTAGGGATAGTGTATTATGCTAACCATTATACAGAATTTTTAACCTCTTGGGACGTAAAATAAAATATTATATGAAGTCCAAAATTATGCAAGATAATAGTTTTTTGTCTTTGCTAGATATTTTACTATTATCTTATTGTTGCCCTGTTTTTTATATGCTTCTGTGAAGTCTTAATGATTTAATATGAAATTTTCGTTTTAATGTGCATGATCTATTGCAGGGGTCGAGAAAGATGTTTCAAGACTGCAGATAATGCACTTGAAAAATAAGTCTTAAATGTTTCAAGTAATATTCATATCAATTCAAATTGTACATTCAACTGTGTGGATGAATATGGAGGAAAAAAATCATCAGTGTTTTAATCATGTCATACGCAAATGGCGTTGAAAGGAAGTGTGGGGGATGAAATTTTTGGCGCCCTTTGTAATAAGTGTCTTCAGAATGGAGATGTTCATTCACTAAACTCGAGCTTATACTAATGGAATTTTGTGGCGATACTATTATTTTGTATTCAATTCAGTTTTAAGCAAAATTAAGTTGTTCCAATTATGAACCCCCGGACATCATTAAGTTGTCTTGTAACTTTTCATTACAAGCATGATATCACATAAATTACAGCAAGGAAACAGCATAAACCATATGAAGTAAGCCATTGTCAGAGATACTAGCTTGATACCTAATGTTCATTGTTCATTGTTCATTGTTCATTGCTCATTAGCACATCATAAGTTCCCAAAAAAAAAATACAAATTTTTTTTTTTTTTTTTTTGAGTTGGAATGGGATTTAAGACAAAAATCAAAATAGTTATGCTATAAAGTAGCCGAATGATTTGGCTTCATGCGTAAAAAACCTAGGACTCCACATTGGCAAATCCCATTCAAACGGAAGTTGTCGAATGATTTGGCATTTAAATTAAACTATGCGAAATGATTTGGCATTTATAAAATTATAAAAAAAAAAAAACATTTAAACGAAATAAGCCAAATGATACTGCATTTAGCAAAAACCTAATATAAACAAAGCATGCGGAATGATTTGGCTTCAAGTTAAAATGTGCCAAATGATTCGGCAATTAAAAAAAACCATTTCAACGAGTAGGCCGAATCATTTGGCTTTTGTAAATAAATACGCCAAATGATTCCGCATTTAGCAAAAACTCATTTATAAGAAAGTTTCCCAATAATTTGGCTTTGGCGTTAAAACATGCCAAATGATTTGGCATTTATGAGAAAACCCATTTAATTGAAAGAGCCGAATGATTTGGCTTTATATCCAAACATGCCAAATAGATCTCCATTTAGAAAAAACCCATTTAAACAAAAGTAGCCAAATGCTTTGCCTTTGTTAAAATATGTAAAATGATTAGGCATTTAGCATAAATTTGGCTATTAAATTAAAACATGCCAATTGATTCGGTATTTAACAAAAAGCCCTTTTAATGAAACAAGCCGAATGATTTAAATTATATATATATAAGCATGCCAAATGATTCGGCATTTAGCAAAAACCCATTTAAGTGTAACTTGCCAAATGATTTGGCATTTATTTAAACTACGCCAACTGATTCGACATTTAACAAAATCCCCATTTAAACAAAACACGCCGAATAATTTAGTTTTATGCCAACTGATTCTGTGTTTAGCAAAAAATAATAAAGCAAAATAGCCCAATGATTTGCCTTTTTAGTTAAACATGCCAAAAAATTTGGCATTTAACAATAACCATTTAAACTGAAATGGCTGAATGATTTGGCTTTTAAATTAAAACATGTTTGAAATGTAGGGATGTCAATTTGCCCCACCCCGAACGGGGCAGATTTGGTATGAACTAATCGAGTATGGGGGTGGGATGGTATAAGTTGCCCAAAATCCGTCGAGGATCGGGGTGGATTTGGGACTGCTAACAGAAAATCCGCTATCCGCCCCGCCCCTCCCCATTTAATATCTACTAATATTTTTTTTACTAATATACCCCTTATGTATAAAAAAACACTTATAAATCTTATATGTATTTTGTATATAAAAACGGGAAAAAATCATAATTAAATGGGGCGGGGATGAGGCAGGTCTAGTATTAAGGTTATCAATGTGGGACGGATTCAGGGATCCTAGCTTAATTTAAATAGGTTTCGGGGAGGGGATGGGAGGTGGGAGGTGGGAACCTAAGCGGGGATGGGGATGATATTGGTTCCCTCGTCCATAGATTAAAATATTCATGATAAATTCATTATACCTAGATTTTTTTTATTTTTTATTTTTTGTCGGTTCGGTATTTTGGTGATATTATCAGTGGTTCACCAATGCCTAGTTTTGTGGCATAAAACCGTTAATGTATCATGATTTTATCAATTTATCCCCAAAATATATCATGATAATTTGATGGCAATAAGAGATAATTGGTTTTAACTTTTAACATTCTCAAAACCCAAAGAGTATGGAATTTATTTTAAAATAAAAGAGGTATGACCACCCATTTAAAACTTTAAAGGAGATGGTCTCATATCTGAAGACCAAAAGACTAAAACACAAACATTGTTGAGAAAATGATTATTCTCTTATAATTTATAAGTTATAACCATACATAGTTGATGCATTTAAGTGTTAGAAAAACTAAAGAGACATTTAGGTATCACCTTGCTGTTGTGTGGTCAGTTGGAGAAAAGGAGGGTCGGTTGCCTCCACCTAAGCAACCGACCTTACTGTTGCATATGTTCTAAGGGCTAAAAAAATAAAGAGATATATAGCATATAAGTATGGCCTCATCTCCATCTCTTATCCATTAAAATAATTTAAACAAAGATATTATATTTTATTAAAAATACACAAAGAAATGACCATATTAACTTGTCGAATATCTTTATGATTCAAAGAGATGAAGAACTTGACCCAATGTATGAATGGGTCAGATAGAACATTTTGGAGGCTCACGGAGTTATAGATATTGCAGAAGGTGGGCCAAACCCGTACATCGTCGACAAAATAGGTGTGAAATTAATGATCTTAGAGCGGGCTCCTGCAGCAGACAATGAACACGATCCAATTTTGCGTACGCAACTACATTCGGTAGTTGATGTCGACCTTAAACTGACTCAAGAACCAGATGAGACTGTAGGTGAAGATAATAATGACGATGACGATAACGGTGACAATGGTGATGGTACTGAAGGATCTTATAATATTGGTAATCCAGACGGTAACTCCGGTAGCACTAGCCGAAAAATAGGTAATCCTGTTGAAAATGTTTACCCCTCAAGTCATGGGGGTTATCTTCTTTTTAGGCCCTGTTTGTTTTTTGGCCTTTTAAAAACTTCTCACCCTTGACATGTTTTTTATTATTATAAAAGTTAGCAAAATTTCCAGAAAAAATAAAAACTAGAAGTAAGGTTAGAAGTTTGGCCTCACTTTTAACCTCAAAACTTCACTCACCCCTCCCCCCCAAAGTTTTTTGGGTTGACTTCTAACCTTAAAACTTCTAGTTTCCCTTTGATTGCTTGTTTTCCTTCTATATCGTGGTGTTGGTCATTTTTCACCCCGAGACCGGTTTAAGTGGGGATATTTTGGGGTTTTCAACCCTAAAAAACTCAAATTTGCCGAATGAAAACCCACCCCCAACTCCCCAAACTTGCCAAATCATAACCCAAAAAAAAAGCTCATCTACATCAGCGCCTCCCTCGTCTCCCTCACAACGCCTCTCCACGCCTCTCTTTACCCTCTCTCCCAGCCATTTTCATGCCCCTCTTACCTCTCTCTCCACACCTCACTCTGCGTTCTCTCCCGTGCATCTCTCCATTACCCACATTGCCTCTCTCTATTCTCTCTCCACCCTCTCTCTGCGTCTCTCCACGACAAGGTATTTTGTATTTTCTCTCTCTCTCCATCTCTCTATGTTTATTGGTTGAATTATGACAATTGTATTGGTTGAATTGTGATGATTGTTGGGTTTTATTATTAAATTGTGATTGGTTTATTTGGTTAGTTTATTGGTGGAATTGTGATGATTGGTTTATTGGCTGAACTGACCATGGTTTATAGGATAGATCAAGATGATGATGAAACATTAGAATTAGAGGTTGTTGTTGCGGCTTCAGCCATTACAGTTAACCTAGTATTATTGTTAGTTGAGGCCACCCAATATGACTAAACACCTTCTGTCAATAAGAGGGAGCACCGAAATGCAAACTTACGTTGGTTGTATGATGAAAGTGATATTATCTGTCATAATATGTTGTGAATGAATAAATAAGGCTTGCTTCATTAGTTTTTGTAATAGGCTGAGAGGGAAGGGTATGAGAGCTAGCAAACATTTAGATGTTAAAGAAGAGGTAACAATATTCTTGTTGATTGTAGGTCATGACACTAGGTTCATGCATGCCCAAGCTTTGACCATGAGGTCATTAGAAACTATTTCCAAGTATTTTTATGTTGTTTTGAAGTATGTTTTGAGGTTGGGTAAAGACTTAATCAAACATGCAACTCCTGACTTGTCTCTTGCCACTATAAACAATCATCATGCTTGGGCCAACACTTACTTCAAGATGTATTTACTTTTAAGTTAATATTTTAAGATATTTTTGTAATTGATTTTATATTTGATGGCATGGTTTATTTTCTTTAAGATTGTGTTGAAGCAGTGGATGGCACATTCATTCCAGTAATAGTCCCCCTTGAAGATCTACCTAGGTATTGTACTAGGAAGGGGGATATAAAGCAGAATATGCTTGTTGTTTGTTCCTTTGACATGAAAATAACTAAGATATTTGTTGGATGTGAAGGTTTAGCTCATGATAACAGGATCTGAGAGCTGCATTTAATGATGACATGTATCCGTTTACAGTGCCTAGAGGTAAATAATAGTATATTTATAATATCATCCATAATATTTTACTTGTAATTTTTGGTTTGTAATCTTAATATGCACAATTTAACTTTTCATATCATTACTACTTGGGGGATGCTGGATTTCCCCAAGCTCCTGGTTTTTTAGTTCCCTATCGAGGTGTACACTATCACCTTAAGGAATATCAAGAGGGGAATACTCCTTAGACTCCACAAGAGTTATATGTTAGGTTACGACTCAAAATAGAAGAAGTCGTTTGAATGGGACATATAGACGTTTGAACGAAAAGCAAGTCATTCGAACGAGACTTAAGTCGTTCAAACAAAAATTGCATTATATATTTTGAAGGAGATATTCTAAGGCGATGGTTTATCTCGTGATGCATACTTTGCTGATGACCTAATAGAGAGTCTATAAATAAAGAGTGTGAGTTTAAAGCCTATATACAGTGTGTGAGTTAAAAAGCCTTTGTGTGAGTAACTTGAAATCTAGAAGAGATGTAGCCTCTATGATAGACCTTGTAAAGAGTTGGTCTTTACAAGGAAGAAGGTGGAGGGTATTCTCTTAGGATTTGATGGTGAGAGGGAAAGTACCTCTTGGTTGCTAAGATTAGAAATCAATGAAAAGAGAAGATTGAAGGGTTTCAGGAAGAAGGTATGCAACATAGTCTTTGTTGAGGTAATCTTTGGGTTCTTGATGGATCTCTCGTTTTCTTCTTCTCTTGTAAATCTATTTAAGGGTATTATGAGATTAGAGAATTCCATGTTAGTCAGAATCCCTTGAGGGCTTGTAATTGAACTTGGATACATAGTGGATTTCTAACTTAGTGGTGGGGAGTAGCCTTAGGGTAAACCTCTGGTAAATATTTTGTTATGCGTGCATGAATTATTATGTCTATATTTCTTGGTTGATTATTTGTGTGCCATAAAAATAACGGATAAAACCAAATTGCGCACAGGTGATGTATTCCGCACGTTCACCCTAATAATTGGTGTCAGAGCGAAGTTAAGACCTTGGGATTATAGTTCTTGAAGATTTTTAGGTTCGATGGTTAAGTCGGATATTTTTTAAAAAAATTAAGATGGATTTGGTTTCGGTTATTTTGGCTACATGATTTTCTCAAGCGATGGAGTTTGGGAGGAAGAGAATTAGATAAAAGCAATATTGTACACAAGCATGGCAGCATAGTTTATGTTGTGAGAAAGGCTTGAACATGGTACTTGGTTCAAAGTAGAGCGGTTCCGACAAAAACTTCAAAAGTTCGGTAAGGGGGGGATGGCTTTTCTCTAGAGCCGATGTTCGTTAAATTTGGTAATCGTGGTGGCACCTCAAGTTATTCACCATGATTGATTACCAAATTGACGCGTCACAATTTTATCAATCATGATCACAAGTTATGGTTCATGTGGTGACAAAGTGTGTCGATGTACGGAGACTCTAGGTTTGCAACATAAAGTCAAATTTCGCAGGTTTGTTCGACATGGTCGGGTTAGTATGTAGTGTTTAATTTTTCCTTTTTAGATTAAACATACACTGGTTCTAATTTTTGCTGGTGTAGGAAAAATTGTGTGATTTTATTGGTATAGATAAAATTGTTGTTTTAGAGGCTCTTTTCTATGATGGAGTTCAGGAGTGGACTTGATGGTGCTTATGGAGCTGTATTCAAAGTAAAAGTTGGAGCGGTATAGTTTCATGGCTGCAGGTGGAGCAAGCTCATAAATATGGTTTATCACGTAGAGAAGAAAATCTAATGGATGTTTGTCAGCTTTGACGAAGGTATCCGATTTTGGGTACAAAAATGTTTTGATCGTGGGTAGTGGATACGAAGTAAACAAGTTTAACGGTTTTGTTGATGGGTTTATTCGTGCTATGGATGGTTAATGAAGACATGAATTAAAGTTTTTTGCCGAGGTGGAGATTGTTAGGTTACAACTCAAAACATAGGAAGTCGTTCGAACGAGATATAAAGTCGTTCGAACGAAAAGCAAGTCGTTCGAACAAAACTTAAGTTGTTCGAACGAAAACTGCGTTGTTTATTTTGAAGGGGATATTCCAAGGCGATGGTTTGTCTTGTGATGCATACTTCGTTGATGACCTAATAGAGAGTCTATAAATATAGAGTGTGAGTTTAAAGCCTATATACAGTGTGTGAGTTAAAAAGCGCCTCTGTGTGAGTAACTTGAAATCTAGAAGAGATGTAGCCTCTATAATAGACCTTGTAAAGAGTTGGTCTTTACAAGGAAGAAGGTGGAGGGTGTTCCCTTGGGATTTGATGGTGAGAGGGGAAGTACCTCTTGGTTGCTAAGATGAGAAATCAATGAAGAGAGAAGATTGAAGGGTTTCAGGAAGAAGGTATGCAACATAGTCTTTGTTGAGGTAATCTTTGGGTTCTTGATAGATCTCTTATTTTCTTCTTCTCTTGTAAATCAATGAGAGGGTATTATGAGATTAGAGAATTCCATGTTAGTTGGAATCTCTTGAGGGCTTATAATTGAATTTAGATATATAGTGGATTTCTAACTTAGTGGTGGGGAGTAGCCTTAGGGTAAACCTCCGGTAAATATTGTATTATGTGTGCATGAATTATTGTGTTTATGTTTCTTGGTTAATTATTTATATGCCATGAGGATAGCGGATAAAACCAAATTGCGCACGGGTGATGTATTCTGCACGTTCACCCCAACATTATACAATTATCGACATCTAAGGAACATAATTGAGCGTCTGTTTGGGGGGGTCATGAATAGACGTTTTGCCTGTTTGCACACAGAACCCCATTATGATGTTAAAACTCAAACCAAGATTATTGTTGCATGTTGTACCATTCACAACCATATCATAGAGGTAGATCCAAATAACAACTTAGAAGACACAAATGCAGAGGAAGAGGAACATGGAGAAATGCCTCATGAAGAGATATGAGCATTAGGGGGAACTTAAGCATGAATCAATTTTAGGGACAACCTGTGTGCAAACATGTAGCTCTAGTATGTCAACTCTAGCCACTATCATCCTGCCTGAGTTATCTACTTTGTACTATTTTTATTTATTTGCTTATTATACTCTTTTATTGTAGTCTTAGTTATAACTATGGTGTGAGATCACTTTAATAAGTTTGTTTAGTATGTTTCTTGTTTGGTATTTAAATTTTGGTTTGCACTATTGTTATGACTAGTATTATTGTTTGGTATATTATATATCTCTAATGTATTTGATAGTGTATGTAGATTAACAGGTTATTATGTGCTATGACATATTGATGATTTATTATTTTATAGGTGTGATGGCTAGGCATTATGTGGTTTTTGTGGGGCGTGTACCTAGAGTATATAAGACATGGAAGGAGACGCACCCCCAGGTCTTAGGATTTCGAGGAGTTGTTCATTGGAGAGTTAATTCAAAGGCATATATTGATCGTTTGTTTGCTGTATTTGTAGAGAAGGAGAGGAATGTTCAGGGGGGAGTACCTTTGGAGGAAGAAGAAGCCCATCAGTTGTTGAGGTCAAGGAAGCTGAAGATGTAGAGGATCTAGGTGGGATGGCTGTGAGGGATGTGCATGGTTGAATTTTCTCTCTTGTTTTAGCTTGTGTTGGAGTGGTGTGTTATAAAAGTAGGTAAGTGAGTATTTTCATTTTAGAGTAAAAATTGATCGATTGGTATTTTCTTGTATGACTATGAGGAATGTTTTCCTATATATTTGGTAATTTGTGTATTTAAGAATTAGAGAGGAAAATATAGTTTATATGTGTTTTTGATATTTTTGTAGAGAAACTTCTAATATGTGGTCAAATTAGATGGTTCAGCTAAACAGACTAGTGAGATGTTGAAGTTAGAAATCAAGTTTTTAAGTAGAACTTCTAACCTTCAGCCAAACGCATGCAAGTTTTTATCAATTTTCTAACCTCAATCTTTAATGCTCTTCTCACCTCTTTTGACCTCTTCTCACCCCAAAAAAAAAAAACAAACATGACCTTAGTGTAGATGCCAACTTTGACCATGCTACTCAAGATTCTGATCATAGTTCCCGTCAAAGATCGATTAATTGGGGAAATCGACGAGGTCGAACAGGGAGATCACAAAGATTTGGCGAAGGTTCATCTCGTGGGAGTTATGATGCAGGTTCCCTTTTATCATATTTTGATGGTATGAGCATGGGCACTGGCTACTACCCACATCTGTCCTCCTTCGATGCTCAGGAAATTAGCTCGCCTGGAAGTCTCTTTGGTAACGAACATCCGTACGTTGACCTATCCTCCGAATATGGATATGTTCCTGAAGAGTCATCCCAATCTTCGAGACTAAATTACACACAAAGAAGAAAAGCTGGAGTAATCGCTGTAAGCGGTTACCCTCCCCCGGGTACTATGTCGTACTTGCTACAACAAGAGTATGAGAACCACGTAAAAAATTTGGATCTCTATTTTAAGCATTTGACGTGAGAGGAGTATTGCTGGAATGTTTCTAAAAAATGAATTTGAGGAGCCGCGTCACTCGTATATGCATTAGTTTATCGATAACTTTATGAGATAATTCTTAGTCTTCAAGGTGAAATTTGAAATTGAATTGTTCATACTAAGTTGTAATAAATAATTGTTATCTCAATAAATAATAGTTATCTCATATTCCTTCATATTTTATTTTCATTATTTTTTTCCAAGCTCACATTTTTTGAGACTCCTACACTCTTTCTTGAACATTTTTCTAAATACTATTTTATATTTTATTTACATCTCCACTCGTTTTAAACAACATTACAATTTAAACATTAAAATACAAAAAATATCATCGATAAATACATATTTTTTTGGTATAAACCGGTTCTTTCTTTTGAGGATTAGAATATTAAGTGACTAAAATATCGTAATAAAATTAAAATACCCTGATAAAATCAGAAGGGTGAATTCTATATTTTGATCTATGCCCCAAATCCGCCCCAAAAGTTAGTTAATCCAGTACAGTCTCCCACTCGAAGAAGTTAGTTATTAAAATAGAGAATTACCAATGGCATCTCTGTTAATGAGTGCAGCAAAATCTCCAATACCATCTAACAAAGATTCAATCTATGTTGCAGCAATGCCTCTTAGAGCATCAAAGGGACCTCCCCAGATGCTCATGTCATTAGCTTTCTCTCTCAATTTAAGGGATTTGCAACACTATATGGTCATCATCAAACCTTACTCTTCAGCTCCTCAAACTCAGGTACAATTTTTTTCACTTTAATTCCCATTTTTAGCGTTTCAATTTGTTCCTCAACTAGAAATTGTAAATGGGGTCTTTTGTTTAATGATTTTAGGGAGTTTTGGTATTTGGATTCTATGGTATCCGTATTTTGGGTTGATTTAATGTATCCAAGTCTGCGATGGGGTTCTTTTTTTGCACAGATATGACCCATTTCATGTATCCTTTTTGTTAGAGCATTATATTTCGCACTGCCATGTAGTGTTAATAGTCTGAAATTGTAAACCTGTTGGATCGTAATAATGGGTATTGCTGTAAAAGTTAAAAAAGGGGAGCCAAATTGATTAGTCGTTCCCCAACATTTCCTTTCTTTTATTATCAATCTTATTCCAATGGTTGCTCTATCCCGTAACTAATGTGAGAGAAAATCAAATGATAATGATTGAAACATTGACAATGGGAAGAACGCCAAACAGTTTGGTGTGACACTCTTCCAGTAACTAATGTGAGAGAAAATCAAATGGTTGCTCTATCCCGTAACTAATGTGAAGGACGCCAAACAATGGGAAGGACGCCAAATATTGACAATGGTTGCTCTATCCCGTAACTAATGTGAGAGAAAATCAAATGATAATGATTGAAACATTGACAATGGGAAGGACACCAAACAGTTTGGTGTGACACTCTTCCAGGGTGACCTAAGTCAGAGTATTTTAAGGGGTAAATCAATTCCAAGATTTACACCAGCATCGTTTTGTGCTTTTTTGTTGCCAACAAATTATTTTTTGATATAAACACATGGTTTACGCTATCATTGCGGAGCTTTTATAGTTTTGGTGTTTTCTTTTATAGTAATGAAACATTTATTCTTTTATAGGTTCATGTATTCGATTTCCAGCCTCAAATTCCTGAGAATGCATCTGTAGCACTATCAGCTCTATCTGGTAAAAGAGTACCAGGTAAATCTAGCGTTCATGAAGATTGATCATTCTCATTATACTTTCCAGGAGGCTAGGGAACTTTCTAGACGATTAAGTACTGTTCTTATAATTGAACTAATAATATGTTTTTTCATCCAAACTTATCTATTGTTTTTATCATTCCGATAGGAGTCATTATGTTGAGGAAACTATCAAAACTGCCAGAGAGGAAATGCTGGTTGGTCGGAATTACCAAGGTGGATGGTATAGATAGGGCGAAAATATTCAATGAACGGTGGGATACGGCTTTGAAGATCGGCGAACATGACTGTAGGGATTACACAAATGGTAACGACCATTCTATTTAATGTCCAACTTTTGATTGAGTACATATTCAAAAATTAGGTACTAACTTCTTATTCTTATTTGCCTTATAATTTCATAGGACTAGTTGAGCACCTCACTGGTGAAAAGCGTGTATTGGAACGTTTAAGAGGAACCAATGTGAATTGAAGATCTTAAGGAGTGCTCAGGTATCAGTCCAGCTTTCGAGCTATAAATTATTCTATCCGTCAGCAGTGCATCAGTTGTTCATATATACAAAAGACTTGTTCATATATACAGAAGTTTGCTACTCAGAAATTCAGCAGGCTGTTATCTTTTTCCTTTTATCGCAAGATAATATCTTCAAGGAGAAGCTCTTATTTCTTGTTATGGAGGGTTATTAATGATAGTGTACATGCAGGAACAAACTTGAGTATTTTGGGTAGTTTCACTTTTCTGTAATCAAATACCTCTTGTATTCATTGGTTACCTAAAGAATTCTATCTCAATTTGTGGATTTTATGAATAAATGTCTGGAATGTTCTTGTCTAGGACTTCCCTTAGATGGCACTCTATTATAAGAATAAATTTAAGTTTGTAAATTGCGCTGATTGCCCTTTTCATGTACCTTTCTTTGCTTACTTGTTTCTGCAATATTTTCAACAAATCTTTTCTTAGACATCATTCCTAGGAGGTTCTCGTAACAGTCTTATATAGATCTAGTATCCTATATAGGATTTAGATAGTGTCTTTAGTTTCCCCTTTTGATAGACTTCATATTGTAATAATTATGTAGGAAGAGTCATTCAATAAATTTTGGCACAGAAGTCTAAGATCAACTACACTGTTTGATTGTCTATGCAGTAAAGTAACTAGCAAAGGAGTAGAAGAAAACAAAGAACACAAGCACATGCAATACCATTGAGATACTTACATGATTTACCCTAAAACCTGTGCCTATGCGCTGTATGAGTATGACGCTTGGTTGCACTACGATAAAGACTGCAAATCTCACAGTAAGATCCCTCACTCCTTTACATAATGTTCAGCTTCCCAGAGATATATGAAATAAGATCCCTCACTCCTTTACAGGCTTCACCTTCCCCCATATGGGAAAATATGAATACACACGGTGGAGTATGAGTAAACATGGGAATATGAGAAAGTATGGACAAATATGGGTGAATGCAAGGAAGTATGGGGAAGTATTTAGAAATATGGAAGAAACTGAGGAAATTTAGAGAAATATGGAGGACTTTGGCTGAGCATGAGGAAATTTAGAAATATATGGAAGAATATCAGCTTGATCCTAGCAAATGTTAGATTTTATAAACCCCTTTGTGTTTGTGACCTCAACAGCTTGTTGTTTAACAATGTCTCTCAACCAAGCGCCCACCTACGGTTTTCCTTTTATGACATAATGCACTCGAACCAACCATCCTATGCTTACATCGGCCTTCAATTTTATAGCATGAACCATTTGAAAGCAACACCTGCTTCCCCTGCTTCTTCCTCTCTTTATTTATTTATTCTAAAGTTTTTCTCCATTGGAGGATTGAGGGGCTTCTGGGATATCTATTGTAGGTAGAGAAAAAAGTTCTCCTTTAAGTGGGTTACATATGAAAACCATCTTCAACTCCTTTAACTTAGAATTGGATATGCATTCCCTTATAGAATCCGAAATGAACCCTGCAATGAAACAAGCAGGCTTTTACAATAGGAAATATGAGAAAAATATAAAGAATATTAGAATGCAAAGGGAAATTATGGACGTTTATGGGTGAGCTCTAAACTGCAAGAAATTGGATGTGCTAGAGTTATTCTATGTTACCTCTTATCAGTTAAAGTTCATAGGTGAGCAAGTTATTTATTGTATTGGTCTATTAAAGAAAAATGCTTAACGTATTGAATGCTAGATGGTTCTCTCGTTTTGTATAGGTTGAGGACGATTTGAATGAAGGTACACTGATGTTGCTATGTATATTCCTCCTGATGATGTCGGGAAAGAAGGGGTGATTGCGTATTTGGTAGCTATCTTGGAAGCATTGATTAAATCAGATAGAAAACATACTGCCCTAAAAAAACTGCAGGTAAGCACACTAGAGCAATAAGAAAAAACACTTGCTTTATTTAAGAAAATCCTCATTTTTTTGAGTTTGTATCCTTTATGCAGGGACGCATATGGCAAACAAGATTTCAGAATATTGAATTGGAGGAAGTGATGTTTGAGGACATACCAAAAGCTCTTGAAAAATGGCATGCCTCAGCATTCAAGGTTACTATTATATTTTTCACCACTAGGAGTTATGACCCCATGTTGCTACTGATATGAAAATACTTTCGCATTCCCTTTCGTTTGTAGAAGGGTTGTTACTTGTGTAGTCTACCTTAAGCTACCTTACATACGAAATATCATAAATTTGTGTCATAGAGGTATTATACTAGAAAGATGAGAAATTGGACTATAAAACTTTATCTTTATGATCATTTACCTTTTAATTATATTGATTAGATTGATATTAACATGATTTAGCTGCATAATCTCTGAATCTGAAGATTGACGCTCCATTATATGTTGGTCTACGTATCACGTCAATTTTTAGTGCTTCAATTACAATGCCAGATCTGATTGTAGTTAATGTTAGACTATTTTCTAGTTTTTGGTGTCATTTTTTGTTCATATAACGCGTTGATTATCTAGTACTATAAATGACGTTTTGGCTTATAAAGATTAGCAACTATTTAATTACCTTTTTGAGTAATATTTTTTTCTTAGTCTTACACAGTTATCTTTCCCTATGAAGTCATCATTTTCATGTTTGAGGCCATCTCAAGTCCCAGATGTCGGTTTAATTACAACCATTCTCATTGTCCCTTTTATTAAAGGCGTACATATATTCAAGAGGTAGCGTGAAGATCAAGAAGACTGTGATCATGTCACGTTTCATCTATTAAGGTAATTGTACTTTCATACTTGAATAGATATTCAAATTTTATTTTGTGATACATGCATTAAGTAACAAGCTAATATTGCAAAGGGTTTAAGATTTATAGTTGATTTGCTATGTTATTTTTGTTGCAGGCATTATCCTTGGGTCCAAAACATCATTTCATCTTAATATTACTTGATCTCAGGCTACCTTTCGCTTTCAAGTCATCGTCCATTTCTTTTGAATTCTTATGTTCTTAGTTTCATTTCTAAATTTCATATGGAATCTTGTACTTGGGTGTTTTATGGTTTATTCACGAATGAAATAAGTTTTCATGATCCGTCTTTTGTTTAAATCACATTAGTATATTATCTTGATTGAAGAACTAGTATATAAAAGTAAAGGTGCAGTAGGAGTTCTTTAATTTAGGCTTCACAAGTGTAGATTAGCCATATTACTAAAAAAAAAAATATATATATATATATATATAATCCAAAATACCACGGATTTTATCTGTAGTCAAAAAAATAATACCACAGTATTGATCTATGGCAGCACGCTACAATATATCATGCCTTTTTACTACAGACCTCGACTACGGATATATTCCATTACCACAGACAAAGACTGGTAAATTCATTAAGTTGGTGTAGTGACACTAAATCTCTTCTCGGTATAAAAGTCTCAAGCTTATTACATGCATAAAAGTGAAATAGCAGCAAAAAATGAACAGAAACACTTCTACCATAAAGAGGAACTCTGAAGAAGATCAATCCCCACTACAAATACCTAGCATCACTTGATAATTATGTCAAAATAGCTTGGTTCCCTCCACGCCTCCATAAGCCTTGAGTGACACCAGACTCCCTTTATGCGGAATTATATCTGATACATGGAGCCCTCGATTTTGTAAAAAAGTCATGGTACCACTCTCTGGATCATAAGAAAAAAAACAATTACTATATAAAGCTAGAAAGATTTGACCATTTTCCCAGACACTTTGTTATCTTTGCTCTCTCCTGGCGCTTCTATTCTGATAATGTATTCTCGGACAAACTTATTGTGATCCTTGAGCACCCATATCTCAATACTTGTTTTGAGTGAAAAATCAGCAATAGTGAGACACCCTCTTAATTCGAGAAGGCATATCACCAACTCCTGTTTCAAGCCCAATTCTGGATAGGTTGTTTCTTTGAATTCCTCAGTTTCTAAGTCAAAAGAAACTATACGGACTTTTTCTGGAGACAAACCAGAAGCTGATCGCCAGTATAGAAACCCTTTTGCAAAGCGAGATTTTCCAAATATATCATAAGGCGGTGAACTTGAAATATCTCTCCACAGTTTTGTGCCCAGTGTATATTCTTGAATATTGGTAGCCATTTAAACCTCGAGAAACACGTAAAACTTTATATTCGTTGGTCGAAGGACTGAAACCAAATCCATATAGATCTGTAGAAAGTGGGGTTTCTCCAATATCTGTTGGTAGCGCTAAAACTTCTCCTTTAAGTGGGTTACATATGAAGATTTTTCTTGAACTATAATCAGACCCATAGAAACAAAGCAAGTCATCGCACGAACCCTCCAACCTACGTAATTCTAGAGGATACTGTAAAGAGCATATATCGCTTTCCTTTATATCTTTTCCATTTTGTAAAACTGTACGGAAACTTCTATTATGCATCTTTTTATTGGAAAAATTGAAAGGATTTTCAAAGAGTAAAAGATTCGGTACCTCAGCTGAGAGGCTTAGATGTATCTTAGCAACAAACGGGTCATCTATAATGTTACACCATGGTTTAGATACTCACCTGAATCGCATAAGAGACTTTACAGGTAATCTGGGAAGGATGTTGAAGATGATTGTATCAGAAGGGAAGTTCTCCATCACCATGCTCTTCTTCAAGTCAGAGATGTTGAAGATGATTATATCTTCCCTTCTTTCTTACTTTCTTGTTTGTGTCAAAGAAGGAAACGATAACTTCTATAGTAACAACAATATATATTGTTGTCTGTTTCTATACGTTCACTTGGATTCCAAGTTTCTCCTAGAAGATTTCCTGTTTCAAAGCAAACTCAAACTCCAGAATCTTTTGATGATACGAAGTCTATTGGGCATGATTACATATATTTTCCGAAATTCTTGGTTGATATGGCTCCGGAAATATATATATATAATATTAACCCAATAGGTTTGGCTTGATCTGCCATATTTAAGGTCCAGGGTTTATTTTTCGGACTGGGCTATAATCCAGGTTAGCATTGGGAAGCAATCAATTTTATTTTTGGGCTGCAAAAATATAGGAGCGGATGTGTGAAAACTCTTTTTTGGGGCATTCCCTAGACACTTATCTTTCTGGGGCCATTTAAGATGATTTGAGGAAGTTTATATAAAAAGCTTATGAATAACTTATAATCTATCTATCCATCCCTGACTCGTGATTAGAGGAAAATGTTATCCATGTCGTTTTATGACTCTGGGTGTTGCAAAAAGTAATGATTTAGTGGTCATGATCCATGCTCGTTAAGTCAAAACCACTATTTCTTGGTCATAACTTACTCCTGCAATCTAACGGGGTACAAGCCAACTCTAGGATGGGCGTGGTCTGCAATATTTCTTGCCCTGGTTTGATATTTTTGGACTGGACTGGACTTGACTGTAATTAAGAAAAGGAGTGTGTTAAGGCATTGGCCACCTAGCCTGGCAACAATAGTGGATATAGATGGTGCCCGATCTTCAAATCAAGAGACACAAAGAATGACCTCTCCTCAAACCACTCGCATTGATAATCAATTGCTCCGCAATACGTGCCACCATGTTCGGTGAACATATCATGCATGCATTTACACGTGGGACTGCATGCAAAGTATACACAGAAGTCTCAACCTTGCAAACTCTCTTTCCCCAAAGCTTTCAAATACTTCACATTGTTATCCCAGCTAAACTTTTGGTGAAATATATAAACAAAAACTTCTCAAAGAAGCAGAGATAATTGAAACTCTGTGTCTACAGTTCTGTTTTCTTGTTTGTTTCTCTCCTCCGGATCACAATAAGGGTTGATAAACAATGGTGTCCATGTCTAGTTTTGCTGAAGCTATTTCAAACGATGTAGATCACAAACAAGTGGTTTCTATATCCATGTTTGTTGCTATACTGTGCTTTTGTATAGTTATTGGGCATTTGCTTGAAGAAAATCGATGGGTGAATGAGTCGATTACCGCTATTTTGATTGTAAGTTGTGGAATTTAGAATTTGTTGGTTCCAGTACCACCACAGTTTTGTGTAGTGACTGATGAGAACATGTTTTTGGGACTAATTACATTGTTTGTAGTTATTTGTACTTTTGTATAAATGAGTAATTCTATACTATGTGCTTTAATGGGCAATCACTAAAAATCTGAAATTTCTATACTATGTATGCTTCAAAGGGCAATCACTATGTAGGGCTTAGGGCTTAGGGCTTAGGTTTTAGGTTTTAGGTTTTAGGTTTTAGGTTTTAGGCTTTCTTGATTTAGGGTTTAGGGGAGACAGAAAAGAAACTTCACAACTTGTGGACCAATTCTAGGATCTAGGGTTCAAGGAAACATATATATATTTTGTTGTGTAATCTTGAATGAAGGAAAAGATAATAAATTTCATATTGCTTATTTTTTTATCCAGGGAGGGATCACTGGGGCAATGATCATGTTTTTGAGCAAAGGCAAAAGTTCGCACATTTTGAGATTCGACGAGGACTTGTTCTTCATTTACCTCCTTCCTCCCATCATCTTTAATGCTGGGTGAGTTTAATTGGCCAAAAACTCTACTGGTTATCTCGTTACAAAAATAGCTTCGACTGATGAATCGTACAGATTTCAGGTCAAGAAGAAGCAGTTCTTTCGAAACTTCTCAACTATCATGCTATTCGGAGTGATAGGTGTGTTCATTTCAACGGGCATCATTTCAGCTGGTAATATATTTTAAACATGTTTGATTACAGAACAAACAAATCAAGATAATTAAAAACCAATACATTGTAATGCCATAATACCCTACATAGAGAGCTCTGCCATCAAATTTTTCAGTTCTGATGAAAAAGGTACATTTTTGAAATCTTTCTTGTTTGATTTAGGCACCTGGTGGCTTTTCCCAAAGATTGGATTCACTGGTCTGAGAGCATGGGACTATCTAGGTATGATTGTGTACTTAAGTTGTTATCAGATTGGGTATTCCAATTTCTAACTAATTCATATTTTGAATTTATTGTTGTTTTGTTAAGCAATTGGAACCATATTTTCATCAACAGATACTGTTTGTACCCTGCAGGTTGGTTACATCGATCTAACTTACTCTTTAAATGATCTTATGTTTCGCTCTGTTCTTGCCACCTGTAACTTGACTGGATTTTCTTACATGTAGGTCCTACATCAAGATGAAACGCCTTTACTGTACAGTCTAGTGTTTGGGGAAGGAGTGGTGAATGATGCAACATCAGTTGTTCTCTTCCATGCAATCCAAAAGCTCAGTCATTCTAAGCTTGATGGTTGGGCAGCGCCTCGTATCCTCGGAGACTTTTTGTATTTATTTACAGCAAGCACCGTGCTTGGAATAGCTGTACGTTCCAACTCAAATAATACATTCCTGCATTTTTGTTCATATTACTTTATCAATCATCTTTGTGATATACGTTTGGTTCTCTTGTAGACTGGCCTTATCACTGCATATGCTTTTAAAGCCTTATACTTTGGCAGGTAAGGATTTTTCATAGATATCTCCACAAGTAAAAAAAAAAAAAAAAACAAGGAATCCTATTCTATTCTATTTTCTTGTTTTGGGTTGTTTGAGTTTTAGGCTTTCTAGGTTTGATTTGCTAGAATTTGAGATACTCACAAAGATTGAATCCATGTGTCTTGGCAGGCATTCAACTGATCGTGAAATCGCTCTAATGATCTTAATGGCATATCTTTCATACACATTGGCTGAGGTACTACAGATTTTTTTTAGGGAATTATTCATATATATAATATGTTCGAAATATGACAGCAGAATCCATGCGCAACATTGAAACTTAGTGTTGTTCTCATGACAATGGAAAAAGAAAAAAACGAAGTCCAGAAATTATTTTTCGCGTGTCACGGTTGTTAGGAAATCTAAGGAATATAAACTTTTTTGAAGCTTTAACCGTAGTTAGGCTTCAAAATAAATTTCCAATTGCACGCTCATAATAAAATAATAGATTTACATTTTTGTATAGTTATTGCACCTGAGCGGGATCCTAACAGTGTTCTTTTGCGGGATATCCATGTCACATTATGCATGGCATAATGTTACCGAAAGCTCAAGAACTACAACCAGGCAAGTGTAGAATTTCTTGGTGTTGCTGCTACAAATTACAATAATCATTTTTGTTCCATTTATTAAATTAACAGAATATTCTTTCATGTTTTACTCTTTTGCAGGCATATCTTTGCAACATTGTCTTTTATCGCTGAAACATTTATCTTTCTTTATGTGGGGATGGATGCTTTTGACATGGAGAAATGGCAAAAGAATAAGTCAAGGTTTCATATGTTTCTTTTTTATTACATTTTCTATACACCACTACAAAAGAGCAACATCTCCGATTGTATGATAAAGTGTTAAAAAAAGAGAGCTACAAATCTGAAAAATTTTAATTCTCGAGATTTTCATAAATAGTTTATTCAACATTAATATAGATATTTTATCAAGCAAAGAAATTTTTTAAGTGACAGCAACATGATTTTTGACATGATTCGTCATGTTCGTGTAAATTACGTGTAACTTACTAGAAATGTCTTTTTCACCGTCTATTTTTGTTGGAAATATAAATGAACATGACTTGTTGGAGTTGATGTGGATGTCTATAGAAGATTGGTGTTACGAAAACCCAAGAGTTGTTTTGTGGTTACAAAGTCCAAGAGTTAAATTTATTGTGGGTTATTATCTAAGTCTTTATGTTAAGTGATAGGTCGTGGGTGTGACGGTTTTGTGACCGGTCTCTATTTTTGTTTCCTATATTAGTTTATTTTAGGATATTATATTTTGTTATAGAGAATCCATTAAAAAAGTATTACTCTAGTAGTTTTCTGTTTTAGGAGTGTAGAGAAAGAGGTGGAGATCTTCTATATATAGAAGATTTTAGGGTATGAGGTATGCTATGTTGAATATTGAGAGAAATGGAAGAACCCTAGAGAGAAAGAGTTTGTAGTAATGTTTTGATTAAATAAAAGATATCGTTATTCGTTAAGTGTTTTCGCAATCTTAAAAATTAACAAATTGGTACCAGAGCAAGGTTTACGAAGATGGGTAAGAAAACACCGAAGAAGGTTAAGCAACCAACTCAAGGCGAACGATTGAATACGATGGAAGAATTTAATGCATTACTAGTAGAATTCAGCAAAAAGTTTACCGCCTCGAACAAATTGATGTCAAAACAAATTGAAGTAATATTGGTAGCGGTGATGTCAAATCTGGCAAGAGTAGCCTCTTCGAAAGTTGTGGGGACGATAACGGCGGTAGTAAGGGAGGGTCAAGTAAAGGGAGAAGTCTTCTTATGGGATCTTGTATGCGCGACGAGCAACTAGCGGACATCAATCCTATGAATCTACCACCATTGTAAGTAATAGGGCGTGGAAATGAAGCGATGTTTACCCTCAACCACGTTGGGAGGTCCGAGACGGAAGGGGAGATGACCCATATTTACAATTCGTTTGAAGGTCTGACCGTGGATGTCGAAAGCATTGACAAATTTACAGATTCTCGTGAAGATGAAGGATACGACGAGTCGGGAGGTCGCTGACATACTTCATCGAATCCAAAAAAATGAAGCGGTATTTGGAGATGGGTCGAATATACCTTCGGTGATAAACAGTGCAAAGATAGAGGCCACCATAGTCACCATAAATATAATCAGGGAAGAAAAGAATCGTGGAGTAAACCAGATTGACGAAAAAATTTGCGAGTCATTCGAATGAGGAGTTACCCGTTCGAGCGACTCTGAAAATTGCCATGCCAAACCAACAGTTCTGTCGTCGAAAAAAAAAACAGGCAAACTTTGGAGGGTCGTTTGAACAATTTTTTGGGTTGTTCAAACGAAAGGAACCCAGGAGTTGATGTGGATGTGGGCATGCCAACCCTAAGGCAAGGGCAGGGCGGGATAGGTACCGAGGGCATGGGCAATGGCATACATGACATTGGGTAGAGACGGTACAGGGTAAGGCAGATCTTATACATGGCATGTCGAGGAACAGTCAAGGCATGCCTCTGCAGGGTGTGCCAATGGAGGGTATTCTATGTATGACTTCTCCACGTACCGAACACATAGGCACGAGCACTGCTGGAGCGCATTTCTACCACACGAGTCAGAATCGTCTTCTTTATTCGCAAATACGACAATAATGGAGGGGCATGTGGAAAGACGGACATCGACAACACCCCACACCCTCCCCACCGTAACAACATTGGTGCACGGCACCACTCCGACCATATCTCTGGCTCTAAAAATAGCACCACCTCCAACAACTATAAGGCCGACAACTCCGTCGGTTACGACGCTCACCGACACACCATCAACTGCGCTACCAGAAGACAACACCATCCATACACCACCGATGGTAACCCATAACGAGGGCGTCCGCACGACAGCTCCGGCGACAGTTAGAGTACAAGGATCCGTAAATAGTAGTTGGATTTTCATGCATAACGTACAACGAGATGTGGGAAATAGAAATGATAGGAACGGTTATGGGTATAGTAGAAATACTAGTGGGGATTGGAGGACTGGATAGCTGAATATAGGAGGACAGATATCCGCATGAGCACCACCTTATGTGCCTCCGTAACCATAAAGACCGCCTACACCTCCTCAAGGACCACAATATTCAGGATAGGGCAGTCAGCAAAGACATTGGTCATTGGGAAACGGGTTCTCAACTGAGAATAAGTATTGGGATTACCAGATAGGATATGGGGATAGGTACGTTTTTCATGATATAAGAGGTTGAGGTCGCGGTAATGTGCCAAATAACTTTGAAACATGTTCTTACACGGATAATTATCAACCAACTGGGAGTATTGGGGCTACTAGGTACGGAGAGCAGCCACAGTATGGTACTCAGGGGTATGGCTACCAGAGCAACCCAAAGAGTCAAGTCAGGTCGCGAACGTTATTATTTATGTGTTCCAGAATTTGAACTCGGATGTGAAGATTAATGTTCTAGATTTTGATGGGAAATCAGATGTGAATGGTTTTATAGATTGGTTAAATAGGGTCGATAAGATGATTGCATTCAAGAAGTGCGCTAGACAGAGGGCAGTGACACTGGTAGAGACAAAGCAGACATGATACACACTAAATTGGTGGGAAAATACTAAAAAGTTCTTGGTAGCCAACGGTCTTGATTGCATCACAGATTGGGAGGTTATGAGGGGAAAAATGATAGCTCATTTTATCCCGAGCACTTACGAGGAGGAGAGTTTTTCTAAACTTTAGACCTTACGTCAGGGGCGAAGTCAGTCTGTGGATGATTATGCTAGTGACTTTTACATGCTATCGTCTTGTGTTGCTTTATCCGAGTCTGAGGCGCAACAGGTTAGTCATTTTTGTTTGGGTCTTACGAAGCGCATTTAAGATATGATAATCTTATTCTCTCTACAGTCCTTATAGAGATGGCTCATAGAGTTGAGACTAAGCTAAAGCCATCGGGGTATCCATCTTTTTCAGCACCAGCAACGGTAACCTCGACACCGGCTTCTACAGCACCCGCAATTGTGGGCAAACTAGCAGGGATTGCCCGGATAGACATTTGTTACAACTGCGGGAAGATAGGACATATGAGACGTGAGTGTCCTAGCCCACGGAAAGTAATAACACTTCTTTTCCAAGCAGTTACATGATCACGTCGATGAGGCCTTGGAACAGTTATTTAGTTAGGAGTATGAGGACGCAGAGGTGACAACAGTTAATCTTCTGTCTCCTTGAATTCGTGGACGAATTCTTCAAAGAGGGGAAAAGTTGATAGGCCATGGGTCGTCACACCCACGACCTAGTTACACGGTTTTGTGATCGGTATCTATTTTTGTATCCTATATTAGTTTATTTTAGGATATTATATTTTGTTCTAGGTAATCCTTTAAAAAGGGATTACTCTAGTAGTTTAATGCTTTAGGAGTGTAGAGAAAGAGGTGGAGATCTCCTATCCTAGGGTATGAGGTATGTTATGTTGAGTATTGAGAGAAAGGGCCTTGGAGATCTAGAGAGAAGAGAGAGAGTTTGTAGTAGTATTTTAATTAAATAAAAGAGATCGTTATTCGTTAAGTGCTTCCGCAATCTTAGAAACTAACATTAAGCATTAAGTATGGTTCATGTATTAGGTTGTGTACGTCAAAGCTATAAATAAAGCCTAGTGTGTGAGTTGAAGGTAAGGAGTTGAGAAAAGAAGTTAAAGAGTTTTAGTGTGTGGTGTGTTATGTACTGAGAACATCAGGTGTACATCAAGGTGTACATCAGGTGTGTTCTTTGAAGTTGTCATTTGTGTTGTAATAGCCTACTCGCAGCCTTTGAGAACAACCAAATACTCGCTCGTAGACTTCCGAGCAACTCGAAGCCTACCGTATGTATTTGCAAATTAGGTCAGCCAGAGCGAGTATACCATCGTGACCTCTAATGCTTCAGAATGTAGTAGCCTGCTAACAGCCTTCGAGAATATGCCAGATACTCGAAGACCTCCAAGCAGCTCGAAGCTTTTTATGTGTAATAACAAATTAAGCAAGTCATGACGAGTATACCATCAAGACCTCTAATGCTTTGGACAGACACCTCAGCATAAGGTCGAAGGCAGATAAACTCTGGTACAAGACAACTGTAAAGAAGGATATATTCATAATTTAACTTCTCTATAGTGAAATCACATTTCCTATCCTCTATAAATAGGAGAGAAGAGCCACCATAGGAAGATAGATTTTTTTCCCCATACACCCTTGAGAAGTTTTGACAACCTTTGAGCACACTCTAAAAGCTTGAAGACTCAGTCTATTAAAGTTTAATTTGTAATCTCATCTATTTATACAATCTCATCTTAAGAAATTTTATTAGAGTTCGTGAATGAATCCCATTCTAAGACTCCACGCAAGTGTCTACTAGAATCTCTCTAAATTTATATTAAATACGCTTGTTAGAACCCCTAGTTGAGTATTAATCTTGCGGTATAAGAGTGTAATTTCCCCTCTACGAGATTAGGCCCCTACATTTGGCTCGTCTATGCTATTACCCTCACTTTCAAACAACTTTTCCAAATAAAGAAGATTTCCAATGGCTCCCAACCTTCGTTCGACCCCCGTGATAGTAGGAGCCCCATATGCTGCTATGGTATGAACTCGAATTTGTTATGAATGAACTCGAATCAAGTTTGAGGTTCATCGGAGCTCGTGGGACGAGCTAGGATCAAAAACGGGTAAAGAAAAGGCTGAATAGAGCTTTTGTTCGAATAGACTCTTAGTCTGTTCGAACAGAGAGAGGCAGACAAAAGTTTATTCGAATAGACTTTGAGTCTATTCGAATATGTGAATGTTCTGTTCGAATAGACTTTTATTTATTCGAACAGAAACCCTCATAACTTAATTTGTTTGAATACAATTCATGTTTATTTGAATACAACTGTTGTTGTTTGAATACACTTCGGAAGATAGTTTTTGGGAAGTTTGTTAAAGGTCGTTTGTGTGCCTCGTGATCCGTATTTTTGTGTCCTACTTTGTATACTTAGTTCCAATGTATATAAGGGATTAGGATGTGTGTTTTTAATCATCTTTGTGAGTTTAATTCTAGAGAAATCTAGAATTTGAGAGACTCCATTAAAGCTTGAGGAGCTTGGAGAGATCGTTGTAACCTTTGATCTTTGATTAGTAAATTGTTCGCGGGGAGTGTTTTTTTATCCGCAAGGGTTTTCACTTCCCTCCTCTAGGTAAATTATTGTGTTCTTGCTTCGTATAATTTATTATTGACGTTTCCGCTTATCGCTCTTGGGCGAGGGATTGGGATTAGCTACCCTGAATTCCTAACATATGCGAGAGAAATTCGCTCAGGCAGAGGAAGACATGCCAACTAGCTTCGACACGAGCGTGAAGTCTGGAGAAAGGAGCTCGAAACCGAGCGACAACGCCGAGTTAAAGAAACGAACAAACATAACCACGACATGGAAGAACTACGCCACTTTTTGCGCGGCCTACAACAAGCTCAACCACAAGAAGCCCCTGTTCGGTTATGGGCCCCTGGCCATGGCCCCTCGAGGTCTCGTTAAACTCAATCATGGTCACTTCTGTACAAAGAACTGTTAGCTATCGAGGTCTTGTTAAACTTTCACATCCCTAAAATTCGCATATACATAAACACAGACCTACAATCCGACATTCCCGAGTTCTAGAACTCATTAAGCCTTCATGCATCATCAGATCATCTCCTTTGCCGAATGTTCCCCACAAGCTTGAAGACTTAGTCTGCTCGAGTCTAATTTGCAATCTCATCCATTTACACAATCTCATTTTAAAAATCCTCACTAGTAGGTCTTGGGGGAATCCCATTTCAGGACTCCACACAAGTGTGTCTACTAGAATCTCTCTATATTTCTATTAAGTACGCTTGTTAGAACCCCCCTAGTCGAGAATTAATCCTGTAGTGTAAGAGTGTAATCTCCCCTTTACGAGATTAGGCCCCTACATGTGTGATATAAAGTTGTCATTTGTTCCTTCTCCAATTCCTTCAATTTTTTTTTATATTGCAGCTTTGGGATATCCATCGGAATCTATTCTACCATCATCTTTCTAATACTAGTTGGACGGGCTGCATTTGTGTTTCCTCTATCTGCTTTATCAAATTATATGAATAGAAGGGCTGAAAGAGTATCAATTACAGTCCAACACCAGGTTTGGGTTTCATATTTGCCTTTTGATGATCTTTGCAGCGTAATTTATTTTTCATCTTGTTTTCATGATTTCGACTTGATATTGAAATTTTATTAGGTTATAATATGGTGGGCTGGGCTAATGAGAGGAGCTGTTTCGGTTGCTTTGGCTTTCAGTCAGGTTAGTCAGATATTAAAGAAATTTCCCCAAGTATTCTCCTTTACTGAAGTGCTTGTTGCTAATTGTTATTTTTATATGCCTGTGAAGTTCACAAAATCTGGAATTGCTCCATATCCAGTTCATGCTACAATGGTGACTAATACTATAGTAGTTGTACTATTCAGTACTCTGGTAAATTTTACTTCACACTAGTTTCTTTGGTGGGAGATACTTCTTACTACAAATAGTATCCTATGTCCTTTCATGTAATTAAAGTCGGACAATAACAAAAATGTTGTTTTTAGGTATTTGGGTTCCTAACGAAGCCTCTTATACGCATGTTGATTCCTCACCATGTTGTGGGCAACGGCGAGCTTAGCAGCCAAAGCTCTCTTAAAGACGACATTACCCTGCCCTTAATCTCCTTTGAAGAATCTACTACAACCAACATCCTCCGAGCAAAGGGCAGTCTATCTATGCTACTGGAAAGGCCCGTTTACACTATACACTCATACTGGAGGAAGTTTGATGATGCCTACATGAGGCCTCTTTTCGGTGGTCCCCGATGAGAAGTGGCAGGAGATTTTGTACATAATATCACACATTACAAAGGGTCAGGGTCCCAGAAGTACGAAGTAGATAGAAATGAGAAACTAACTCTGTTTCGAGTGTCTAAGACGACTCCGAAATTAACTCTAGCTTTCACTTAAGACTAAGAGATGATGTCCAGTAGTGTAGTTCCTGCAGTAAGGAGTTTTTAAAGAGACATAATGTTTCACTAGAACTGGCTTTGTACTTTAAAATAGCTTTAAAAGATCCCAAACTTGTGGATTTAGTTTTGCATCTTTCTTTCTGATAAATATTTTACTTGTTGCTGTCTCCATCCCATAACATTCTAAATGCTTCCAAGTTCAAAATATCTAATGACAAATGCTACCCAATTCCTATCTCCATCCCCACTTCTATATTTTACATCTGGTCGCAAATATTTGCGACAAAATGCTCTTGTTTCACGTAATTTTCATACATGTTTCCCAGACAAGGCCTTGGTTCAGAGGAAGGGCAGTTCCTTTCCAGTTCCATTTGCTGCTAAAACCCCAGTATCGGGGGAGGATGATCGCAGGGCACTTGAGACTGTCCTCAGGCTTTATACTGCAATAAAGAACAGGAACTTACATGAATTGTCTGATGTTATTGGAGATGAATGCAGATGTGTTTGTAATCTGAACTCTTGTTTCCATCCATCCGATGGAAAGAAGGTACATGTTTACCTTATTAGAATTTTCCGCAGAGTTGTTGGTTGATTTTGGTTTTTATGTTTGGAACAAACTATTGACTGGCATTAATCTCATATTTTCGACCTGTCGGGTACGAATGCTTGATCAATTTTTTGTTAGACGGTATTGCAGTGCTATAGTTTTGGTTTCACTATATTTCGTTGTGACTTGTGTGTATAAGGAGTTGTCTATGTTTTTGTTGTAGCAAGTATTGGAGTTGTTCTCATTCTTGATGGGATACATGGGAAAGCACATAGAATTCGTAGTGAAGCCTACATTGCACGATGGGATGAATGTCGGTGTAGTGTGGAGTCTAGGTTTGCCTCCTCATTAATTTATGACTCTATTTTCGTTCAAATCACCTTTCTGTAAGGGGTATGAATTTGAGTGGTTATCTACACCATATTGTTGAGGAACTAATTAAAAAATAGACAACTTGATTGGGTGCCTGGAGTTTCAACTCAACATGAGGTTGTCCTCTATTCGGATGAAACTTTAGTTATTGAATCCAGAATGGGAAACACTAACATCCTAACTGTGGACGGTTCAATCTCGTAACCTTACGTCCTTACGACAATGTTGTGGATAGTGAAAGTTCTTTTCTTTTTCTTTGCTTGCAGAATGGGAAAAGACTCATGTTCCTCTGGGGCAGGGGTTTAGCTTTTACATGTGCCATACCTACAAAGGAAAGGTGGTAATCAGGTGAGAAATTCAAGACAAAATGTTAGGCTTGTATATGCATTATGGTTGCGTTTATGGCTATCAGTACTTCTAATAAACCAGGAACATGGAGATGTTTATGGAACCACTTCTCCACATCGGGCCTCTTCGACTGGTACTTCAATTCTAAATATGAGTTTGATTTGCAGATGTAGTTATTTCTTTTCTTCTTCCAACTTACAAATCTGTTTACGGTGAAAATGTTGCAGAAAATGCTGGGGGTTGTAATGAATGTGTTAGACAAAATTGGATACCAAAGTATAATCAAATGCAAGGGAAAGAAATCGATGCTTCTTTTGGTTGCTCTAATTTTCATCGTTGCCACATTCTTCTTGTCAAAAACCTCTCTGTTTTGAGCCTTGTGCTATGTTAAAGTCTGCAATAGACTTGTAGCCTTCTACACCATGCTATAAAGTTTTGTGAAATAATTAGAGCTACGATTTTTTGTTGGATGATTTAAATATTTTTAGAGGCAGCTTGCATTTGTAGAGCTCAATGGCATGCACAAAATCTGAGCTATCTGGAACTTAGCACATACTCCATGTAATCATCTGATACTACTATATAGTTAAATTTCACGGTATAATGAGGATTGGATATGTTTCCTTTGTTTTTCTCCGTGCATCATAGATAGACACACTAAATAATAAAAAAAATCCTACATATTACCTTCCAAGTTAAAAAAAATTGGGTGAAAATCTCTTATTTGAATCTTTGTTGTTCCCTATCCCTCCCCAAGTTGCATCATTTGAGAGCAGCAGATCACACAGAGACGTTACATTGCAATAACTAGCTTTGCATCGCAAAAGTCGCAACCCCCTCGCCATCACTGGTCGTTTAACACAGGCAACGGTATCCTTACTTAGAGATGGGCACTACACGTATTTCAAGATTAATCCCACGGCAACATTGTGATATAGCTATATCAGTAAGTTTTCTCACAGAGAGAAACAGAGAAAAAATGGCGCAAATTGTAAACTTCAAACCCTCGTTGCTCCAAACACAACAAATCTCCTCTTTAAAATCCCCAATTAATTCATCTCTAATCAGAATCTATCAAAGCTCAAACCCTAATTGGAAATCCTTGCAACTCAAACTCAAATCCAAACCTAGATGTTCTTGCCTCTTCTCTGACAATCGTAAAGAGGTATTAATTTCAAATATCCTTAAACCCTAATTTCTTTGATTATTTTTACAATTACTTCAATTATATGATTGCCCAATTTACTAGTTTTGTCATTCAATGAGTAATTAGGGGAACTTTTTAGTGACACATTATTGGAACTATACTATTTACTGCATTGGGTTGGACATGTGAAATGGTAATGATTATTTTGTTGATAATATGAGCCTAGAGTTGTAAAATATAAATACCCACTTTGGGTTTTTATGATATATGTGTAATATGTTGAATTAGACTTGGCTTGTACGCCGTAAATGTTTGTGATTGGAATTTTTTCCGGTGATTTAGACTATTGCTGGCCACTGGGTTTGCTAAGTTTTACTCTAATGGACGAATGTAATGGTTAACGGTTCTTTAAAGCAGTGGAAATATTTCCAATCATGAATATTTCTGGTGTACCGAGCATAGCCTAAATTTTGAGACATTTTTAAGTTCAGTAGGTCCAAGCTAAATTTTAGGTGAAAGGAAGTTTGTTGAACTCATTTTGTTGTTTGAGGTGGTTTGCAACATCTTTTTTTGTTAGGAAGGGTTAGGTAAATGTCACGCCCCAAAATTTATATTCAGAGACTTGTCAGAATATGCCTCTCGAGGCCGTGAATAGGCCGGGCATCCCCAAACGGATGAACCCCAACGATGTAGTAAATGAATAGCATTTAATAATACCAACACAAATATATGCAGCGGAAAAATCAATTGAAATAAACGTCTGACCAACAACTTCTACAAGTCTTCCATGAACATGGCTACAATCAAAAAAATAATAAAGAGTCACATAAACGGAATGAAACAAAACAATTAGAGGGATGCCTCAACAACACGTGCCCAGCTACTACTCGCGGTGGTCCTGAACGCCAACTAATAACCTGGTCCTGAAATGATATCGCGCAAGGTGTCAGCAAGCCACGGCCAAGCAAGTACGGTATCTCTCTTAGCGTTAATAATGTTACAAGTAAAATAGGTGAATTAACTATATAAATACAAACCACAATCAATAAATGTCAGATATATTAATAACTAACTATAAGATACTACGAGTTCAATACGGCTAGATGATATGATGCAAGTGTATAAGATGTTGGCGCTAACAATATAAATACAAACCACAATCAATAAATGTCAGATATATTAATAACTAACTATAAGATACTGCGAGTTCAATACGGCTAGATGATATGATGCAAGTGTATAAGATGTTGGCGCTAACAATATTAATGATAAAGGTAAAGTAACATTCTGGAAGTGTCGTGTATCTGATAGAGTTTCTTTGTAATTGTCCTCTTTCGTCCTCTGTACGAAATAATAATCCAACAGCTCTTTGGATGTCTCTTTTAGGGTTTAATGCCCACGGAAATGCCTAAGGTAGAACTCTTCAACCTGACCAATGTCTTTTAGGGATTCATACCCATGGAGATGCCACAAAATCTGCCAATTCGTGTAACCTGACCAATGTACTTTTAGGGATTCATACCCATGGAAATGCCGAAGGTTCACCTCTAGACCTGACCGATTAAGAAACCCCTATCATGTATAGTCACTTCTAGTCCTTGTTACATGGTTAATATCAATTGTTGCATCTCTCTATTTAGACCGTATGATTTATTTTATAAATCACAGCATACACAAACACTAACTCTAGTGTGCAACTAACTTGTGTAAAAGGGCAAGTGGACGAGTTGCTCTACTCGACGCTAGGTTCCCAAGTTCTAGCTCTTAGCCGTGTAATAGCCAAAATAACTCCTAAAAGAATTGTCTGAACTTTCAAGTTACTAATTAAGGTGAACTAGAAATCTTGTACGAGTTAAGCTATTAGTATAACTAGGCTTATCATAGTTGATACATATTAAACATGTAATCACCCTAATCCTACTAGTCTCCATGATCAACAGGTTTTACATGGTAATGGTTTCCTCTTTAACTAAGCTACTATAATAATAAGAGTAATGTATTTCACCTCTATGTTTGATCTTAATATATCCGTCCTTAGTTCATAACTACTAGATGGTTAATATATCCACTGCCACTTTGAAATCTGAGTTTAACTTAATGTATCCTCGTGTTCTATATCCTAGCCCATCGAATAAAGATCGGTAACATCCCCGTGGTTACAGTAACAAAATATAAGCATCTAAGAAAGTGAAAAACATCTCCCCTAGGCTAGCATCATAAATTGTAATGACAGAAATTTTGTGTGTATATATATATATATCATATGGTATAATGGAATCCTTAATATCGTACTTATAAATGATCGTGAAAACGACAAGAGAGGTTGTGTACTTACCTTGGATGATGTACGTGAAAAATATAACGACGAACCAATCGAGAAACAAATGTAGAACCGCTCGATAAACTCACGGAAATAGGCGAGGGTGATACCCTTTGTTCTCCTAGTGCAGTTGCTTCCTAATGATCTCCTTTAAAGCAATATAAAAGATGAGTCGCGATCTTTCTATTTCTTCCCTTGTTGTGACAGAGTATGATATTTCTCTTACTAGTTCTCTCTCTTTCTTGAGGACAATGAGGAGATATATTGGGTTAAATACTTTCTCTCTCTAGTTTTATAGGTGGAGGCTAGAGTTTGTTTCCTAGCTAGCAGCTCACGTGAGAACTATTTCTCTCCTAACCTACAAGGTGTAAACCCAACTCCTAAGGTGTGATCCCATACCATGAGAGCTATTTTGTTAATATAACTGCTAAAATATTGTATGATATTATAACTTACAATATAAAATAATAAAAACTCTGGTAATGACCAAAAATAATTCGGGGCATTACAGTAAACCCCCGAACCAGAGGTATAAATGAATAAGTATAATAGATTTACAACTTACAATCTAACAAACTTTATATGATGTGAATTGTCCTCGCATGGCCGTTTCTCATCGTCTATGGTTTATTTACGTTTATGCTATTTTGATTTAAGCTTTTCTGCTAGAGAAGCTAAGTAGGTTTTAGGGAGTTCCTAACTAACCAACACAAGGTTAAGATGATACTTTTCCCAGTTTCTAGATTATTCCTAATTAGGGTTTCCACCCCCCTTACGTTCTATAAAAGGGAGGCTAAGTTCTCTATTTTATTTAGTTGTTGAAGTTGAAGTTAAAAATTAGGTTTAAGTTATTTCAGTTTGTGTTTTAGTTTATGTTTTAGATTAGAAGAAACCTTAATCTTGAATTAGGTTTAAATTAGCGTAATACAATTCTCAATTTTGCTTTAGCGTTGAGAGTTTACGTCAAATTGGTACCAGAGCTAGCAGGATTTTGCGGGATTTTTTTATACTGATGACTGTTACAGTGATTTCGGCATCTGCTATAGTGATTTCAACGTTGCTATAGTGATTTATACGGTTAAATATCCTTAGAGGAGTTCAGATTTCTAGATCCGCGAGATGGTTATGACGATCAAAGAGTTAAATACCATGTTCAATAAGCTAGTCGAAGCTTTGGTTTCGAAAGAATTTTTTCCCCCTCACCTTAAGGCCCAATTTTGGCAAACAACATTTTCGCCATTACCGGTGGAAACAACACAAAACCCCGACAACGGTTTGATCGTAGGTTTGAAGGAGCAAGTGGAGTTCTCGAGTGAAGAAGACTCAAGAAATTTTGGCGTGAAGGGCTGCTCACGAGGGTACCGTGTGGGTTATAAATCGCTAAAAATTCAACACGTGTTGAAACCCACACCCGAGCCAGACCTTGAAGCTGTTGGTGCTAATGGAAGTTTTGCTTCCTCCGATAATGGAAGTTTTTTTTTGCAGGTTCGCAAACAGAAAAGAAAGTCGCAGGGAGAAGAGCAATTAGAGACGGAGAGGATGCCGGAGATCCCCATGACGTTCAGTGGATTCCTCCTGTTGGAAATCCAACCGGATCTTAGGACAAACCCCTAATATTTGACGAGTATCTAGATGATATTATTAAGAAAGAGTTTGTTGATCCGTTTTGGGAGGGCTTCTTAGCTAATTCGAGAAGCGGATACCATTGTTTATTTTATTTTTGGGAGTTCTTCAATGTAAGGATGTTGGTGACAACACTGTACCCCTGTACTTGGGTACAAACATGGGTTACGGAAAATTTTAAGGCTGAATTCAAGGTTTGATGATGAGTATGCCACAACAAAGAGTTTTATGTTCTGTGGGGTTTAAAAATTTGTCGATTTCGTGGTCGAAATCTTCTGAAAACGGAAGGATTTGATGTGAATTGTCCTCGCATGGTCGTTTCTCACCGTCTATGGATTATTTATATTTATCGTATTTTGATTTAAGCCTCTCTACTAGAGAAGCTAATGAGGTTTTTCGGAAGTTCCTAATTAACCAACACAAGGTTAAGACATACTTTTTCCAGTTTCTAGATTATCCCTCATTAGGGTTTTCACTACTTATGTTCTATAAAAGAGAGGCTAGGTTCTCTATTTTATTTAGTTGAAGTTGAAGTTGAAGTTAAAAAATTAGGTTTCAGTTATTTCAGTTTGTGTTGTAGTTTATGTTTTAGATTAGCAGAAACGCTAATCTTGAATTAGGTCTAAATTAGCATAATAAACTTCTCAATTTTGCTTCAGTGTTGAGAGTTTACGTCAAATTGGTACTAGAGTTAGCAAGATTTTTTGCGGGGATTTTTTTTTCACATTGACTGCTACAGTATTTTATGCGTTGCTATAGTGGTTTCGGCATCTTCTACAGTAATTTCTGCATCTGCTACAGTGATTTCTGTGTTTCTTCAATGAATTATGCGGTTAGATTTCCTGATCCGCGAGATGGTTATAACGATCAAAGAGTGAAATACCAAGTTTGATAAGCTAGTCGAAACCATGGTTTCGAAAAGATTTTTATCCCCTCACCTCAAGGCCCTATTTCGGCCAACGACAGTTTTGCCGTCACAGGTGAAAACAACACAAAACCCCGACAACGGGTTGATCGTAGGTTCGAAGGAGCAAGAGGAGTTCGCGAATGAAGAAGACGCAAGAGCTCGCGTGCAGGGCTGCTTACAAGGATACCGTGTGGGTTATAAATCAGTAAAAATTTAACACATACCGAAACCCACACCCAAGCCAGACCTGAAGCTACTGACGCTAGTGGAAGTTTTGTTTCTATTGGTAAGAAAGATCATTTTTTTTTTGCTGGTTTGCAAAGAGAAAAGAGAGTTACAGGGGGAAGGCCAATCAGAGACGGAATGGGTACCAGAGATCCCCATGACGTCCTTGTTGGAACTCCAATCGATTATTGAGACAAACTCCCAATATTTGACGAGTGTCCAGATAATGTCATTAAGAAAGAGTTCGTTGATCCGTTTTGGGGGAGCTTCTTATCTAATTTCAAGAAGAGGATAGTATTGTTTATTTTATTTTTGGGCGTTCTTCAATGTAGGGATGTTGGTGACATCACTGTACCCTTGTATTTGGGTACAACCATGGGTTACGGAAAATTTCAAGGCTGAATTCGAGGTTTGAAGACGAGTATGCAACAACATAAACTTCTGTGTCCCGTGGTGTTTAAAAATTTGCTGATTTCGTAGTTGAAATCTTCCGAAGACGAAGGGATTTCATGTGCATTCTCCTCGCATGGTTGTTTCTCACCGTCTCTGGTTTATTTACGTTTATGTTATTTTGATTTAGGCCTCTATGCTAGAGAAGCTAAAAAGGTTTTAGGGAGTTCCTAATTAACTGACACAAGGTTAAGATGGTACTTTTTCCAGTTTCTAGATTATTCCTAATTAGGGTTTCCACCCCCCTTATGTTATATAAAAGGGAGGATAGGTTCTCTATTTTATTTAGTTGTTGAAGTTGAAGTTAATAATTAGGTTTCAGTTATTTCAGTTTGTGTTTTAGTTTATATTATAGATTTGCAGAAACCCTAATCTTGAATTAGGTATAAATTAGCGTAATAGACTTCTCAATTTTGCTTCATCTTTGAGAGTTTACGTCAAATTGGTACAAGACCTTGCATGATTTTGCGGAGATTTTTTTTATACTGACTGCTACAGTGATTTTATGGTTAGATTTCCTTGGAGAAGTTCAGATTTCCTGATCCACGAGATGGTTGCGACGATCAAAGAGTTAAATACCAAGTTCGATAAGCTAGTCGAAGCTTTGGTTTCGAAATGATTTTTACCCCTTCATCTTAAGGCCCAATTTGGGCTAACGACAGTTTCCCTGCCACCGGTGAAAACAACACGAAACCCAACAACGGGTTGATCGTAGGTTCGAAGGAGCAGGAGGAGTTCGCGAGTGAAGAAGATGCAATAACTCGCGTGCAGGGATGTACACGAGGGTGCCGTCAGGGTTATAAATCGCTAAAAATTCAATACATGCCGAAACCCACACCCGAGCCAGGCCCTGAAGCTACTAACGCTAATTGAAGTTTTGCTTTCATCGGTAATAGATTTTTCAATTTTGTTTCTGCGTTGCGAGTTTGCTTCAAATTGGTACCCGAGCTAGCATGATTTTGCGGCAGTATTTTTTACACTGATTGTGGCATCTGCTACAGTATTTTATGCGTTCCTACAGTGATTTCTGCATCTGCTACAGTGATTTATACAGTTAGATTTCCCTGGAGGAGTTCAAATTTTCTGATCTGCGAGATGGTTACGACGATCAAAGAGTTAAATACGAAGTTCAACATGCTAGTCGAAGCTTTGGTTTCGAATGGATTTTTACCCGTCGCCTTAAGTCTTAATTTGGGACAACGACAGTTTTGTCGTCACCGGCGAAAACAACACAAAATCCCGACAATGGGTTGACCGTAGGTTTGAAGGAGCAAGAAGAGTTCGCAAGAGCTCGCGTGCAGGGCTGCTCACGAGGGTGCCCTGTGGGTTATAAATCACTAAAAATTCAACACATGCCGAAACCCACACCCGAGCCATACCTTGAAGCTACTGACGCTAATGGAGATCGCAATTTTTTCTTAAGGGTTCGCAAATAGAAAAGAGAGTCGCAGGGGGAATATCAATAAGAGATGGGGAGGATACCGAAGATCCCCTTGACGTCCATGTTGGAACTCCAATCGGATATTGTGAAAAAACCCTCAATATTTGACGAGTATCCTGATAATGTCATTAAAAAAAGTTTGTTGATCCGTTTTGAGAGGATTTCTTAGCTAATTTCGAGAAGGGGATACCATTGTTTACTTTATATTTGGGTGTTCTTCAATGTAGGGATGTTGGTTACAGCACTGTACCCCTGTACTTGGGTACAACCATGGGTTACGGAAAATTCTGAGGCTGAATTCGAGGTTTGATGACGAGTATGCCACAACAGAGAGTTCTGTGTTTCGTGGGGTTTAAAAATTTGCCGATTTCGTGGTCGAAATCTTTCAAAAACGGAGGGATTTGATGTAAATTGTCATTGCATGGTGGTTTCTCACCGTCTATGGTTTATTTGCGTTATTTTATTTTATTTAAGCCTCTCTTCTAGAGAAGCTAATGAGGTTTTAGGGAGTTTCTAATTAACCAACATAAGGTTCAGACGTACTTTTCTCAGTTTCTAGATTATTCTTCATTAGGGTTTCCACCCCCTTATGTTCTATAAAAGAGAGGCTAGGTTCTCTTTTTTATTTTGTTGTTGAAGTTGAAGTTGAAGTTAAGAATTAGGTTTCAATTATTTCAGTTTGTGTTTTAGTTTATGCTTTAGATTAGAAGAAACCCTAATATTGATTTAAGTCTCTCTGCTAGAGAAGTTAAGCAGGTTTTAAGGAGTTCCTAATTAACTAACACAAGGTTAAGATGATACCTTTATCAGTTTTTAGATTATTCATAATTAGGGTTTCCACCCCCTTATGCTCTATAAAAGGTTTTAGCTAGGTTCTCTAATTTATTTAGTTGTTGAAGTTGAAGTTAAGAATTAGGTTTCAATTATTTCAGTTTGTGTTTTAATTTATGCTTTAGATTAACAGAAACCCTAATCTTGAATTAGGTTTAAATTACCATAATAGACTTCTCAATTTTGCTTCAGCATTGAGAGTTTACGTCAAATTGGTACCAGAATTTTGTGGTGCCTTTTAACACCGACTGCTACAATGATTTCCACATCTGCTACAGTATTTTCTGCATTGCTACAGTGGTTTCTGCATCGTCTACAGTGATTTATGCGATTAGATTTCTTTGAAGGAGTTCAGATTTTTGCTACGATAAGAGTTATATACCCAGTTCGATAAGCTTGTCGAAGCTTTGGTTTCGAAAATATTTTTAACCCCGTACCTTAGTCCCAATTTGGGCCAACGACAGTTTCGCCGTCACTGGTGATAACAACGCAAAATCCCGACAACGGGTTGATCGTAGGTTCGAAGGAGCATGTAGAGTTCGCGAGTGAAGAAGACGCAAGAGCTCGCGTGCAGGGCTGCTCACGAGGGTGCCCTGTTGGTTATAAATCACTAAAAATTTAACACATGCCGAAACCCATACCCGAGCAAGACCCTGAAGTTACTGACGCTAATAGAAGTTTGCTTCCGCCGATAATGGAGATCGCAATTTTGTTTGAACAATCGCAAACAGAAAAGAGAGTCGCAGGGGGAATATCAATTAAAGACGGAGAGGATACCAGAGATCCCCATGACCTCCTTGTTGGAACTCCAATCGGATATTGGGACAAACCTCTAATATTTGACGAGTATCTAGATAATATCATTAAGAAAAAGTTCGTTGATTCGTTTTGGGAGGGCTTCTTAGCTAATTTCGAGAAGGGGATACCATTGCTTATTTTATTTTTGGGCATTTTTCAATGTGGGATGTTGGTGACAGCACTGTACCCCTGTACTTGGCTACAATCATGGGTTACAGAAAATTCTGAGGCTGGATTCGAGGTTTGAAGACGAGTATACCACAACAGAGAGTTCTGTGTTCCGTGGTGTTTAAATATTTTCCGATTTCGTGGTCGAAATCTTTTAAAGACGAAGGGATTTGATATGAATTGTCCTCACATGGTCGTTTCTCACCGTCTATGGTTTATTTACGTTTCTGTTATTTTAATTTAAGTCTCTCTGCTAGAGAAGTTAAGTAGGTTTTAGGGAGTTCCTAATTAACCAGCACAAGGTTAAGATGGTACTTTTTTCATTTTCTAGATTATTCCTAATTAGGGTTTCCACCCTCTTATGTTCTGTAAAAGGGAGGCTAGGCTCTCTATTTTATTTAATTGTTGAAGTTGAAGTTAAGAACTAAGCTTCAATTATTTCAGTTTGTGTTTTAGTTTATGTTTTAGATTAGCAGAAGCCCTAATCTTGAATTAGGTCTAAATTAGCTTTATAGAATTCTCAATTTTGCTTAAGGGTTGAGGGTTTGCGTCAAGTTGGTACTAGAGCTAGCAAGGTTTTGCGGGGACTGTTTTTTACACCAACTGCTACAGTGATTTCGGCATCTGCTACAGTATTTTATGTGTTGCTATAGTGCTTTCGGCATCTGCTACAGTAACTTCTGCATTTGCTACTGAGATTTCTGCGGTTAGATTCCCTTGGAGGAGTTTAGATTTCCTGATCCACGAGATGGTTACGACGATCAAAGAGTTAAATACCATCTTCGATAAGCTAGTCGAAACTTTGGTTTCGAAAGGATTTTTACCCCCTCACCTTATGGTCCAATTTGGGCCAACGGCAGTTTCACCGTCACCGGTGAAAACAACACAAAACCCCGACAACGGGTTGATCGTTGGTTCGAAGGAGCAAGAGGAGTTCGCGAGTGAAGAAGGCGCAAAAGCTCGCGTCTAGGGCTGCTCATGAGGGTGCCGTGTGGTTATAAATCGCTAAAAAATTAACACATGCCGAAACCCACACCCGAGCCAGACCCTGAAGCTACTGACGCTAATGGAAGTTTTGCTTCTACCGGTAATGAAGATCGCAATTTTTTTTGCAGGTTCGCAAACGAAAAAGGGAATCACTGGGGAAGACCAACCAGAGATGGAGAGGATACCAAAAATCCCCATGACGTCCCTGTTGGAACTCTAACCGGGATATTGGGACAAACCCCCAATATTTGATGAGAATCGAGATAAAGTTAGTAAGAAAGAGTTCGTTGATCCGTTTTAGGAGGGCTTCGAAGTTAATTTCTGGAAGGGGATACCATTGTTTATTTTATTTTTGGGTGTTCTTCATTGTAGAGATGTTGGTGACAACACTATACCCCTCTACTTGGGTACAACCATGGGTTACGGAAAATTTTGAGGCTAGTATGCCACAACTGAGAGTTCTGTGTTTCGTACTGTTTAAAAATTTGCCGATTTCGCGGTCGAAATCTTCCGAAGACGGAGGGATTTGATGTGAATTGTCCTCGCATGGTCGTTTCTCACCGTCAGTGGTTTATTTACGTTTATGTTTTTTTGATTTAAGCCTCTCTGCTAAAGAAGCTAAATAAGTTTTAGGGAGTTCCTAATTAACCAACACAAAGTTAAGATGCTACTTTTCCCAGTTTCTAGAATATTCCTAATTAGGGTTTTCACCCCCTTATGTTCTATAAAAGGGAGGTTAGGTTCTCTATTTCATTTAGTTGTTGAAGTTGAAGTTAAGAATTAGGTTTCACTTATTTCAGTTTGTGTTTTAGTTTATGTTTTAGAGTAGCAGAAACCCTAATCTTGAATTAGGTCTAAATTAGCATAATAAAATTTTCAATTTTGCTTCCGCGTTGAGAGTTTATGTCAATATACCCCTTGAATCCTCCTCTAATTTGACTCACATGTTGTTATGAGGGGCGAGAACAATTTTTCTGAACAGAAATGCCTAAGGAAGCCAAATAATCCGCACATTGGTTGGATTTTCTAAAACAATGCACAATAGAAAATAATTTGAAAATATCTTTTATTCTTCTAATGTACTGCAACAAGTAGTGGCATCTCCAGGGGCTTTTTTTCCATGCTTGATGAAGGCTAGCCTTGGAGTCAGTAGTGACACTCTTTTGATCCCCTTATCTAGAGCTTGTCGATTTGATGTGTGGATACTAGTATGCCTGTGGACGGTGAGAATGATTGTATCTATACATGTGGTGGTCGGTGGTGGCTATGTACGTCTGGAGAAGGTCATATAAGAAGATGCAGGGAATTTGAGAAGTGAGAAGAGGGGAGAAAGATTGTAGATTTTACAACTAGACATCAAATTAATGGTGATAAGATGGATGTCAATTTGGAATTGTATTTGTAGGGAAAATGAGTTCTTATAGGGCGTTTAATAAACAGTGGCACTTCTAGCTATCGGTAAGGCTTAAGCTTTATTATGATTAGCGATGAACTAGACAAATTTTATTACCTGCATTTTTTACGACCCTTATGTATGTTAGGTTTTTGGTAAGATGAGAACGAAGGTTCAATGAGATGAAGTGGGAAACTCTTGATTTTCCCACATATAGCTTTTGTGTATAGTTGTAGTACGAGAGAAAAAACCTTGTTTGATTCCTTTATACATTCTGCTTTAAAACCCAGACCAGATCATGTCACATTTTAAGTTAAAAGTAAATCATATATGTATGTACATTGTGTAGATTGTATTTCACTCCGATTCTATGTTGACAGCTAGTCAAGCTATCCTCGGTATGTGAAAAAGATTTTGGGGGATTGTTCTCTCTGACCATCAATATTTTTGTTTTTAGAAAGGTTATCTAGTTACTTGAGGGAGGGATTATCTAGTTACTTTGGGCGCAACTAGACTGGTTTCATTGATGAATTATTGATATTTTTAGTTGATAGTGTTACATATCAAAGAATTGGAATGCAAGATGTATGCTACATCTACAATCTCTGAATAGTTCGTTGCATAGATATATCCTTGCATGTGGTGTCGGTGGTGGACCTGGTGGTTATGTCAGTATGGGTACCAGTATTCCCGCGGACGTTGATAATGATTGTATCCTTGCATGTGGTTGTCGGTGGTGGTTATGAGAGAAGGCGAGATAAGGACACAAGGGAAATTTGAGAGGAGAGAGTGATTTTAGAATACAAACAGATCAAAATTAAAGGTGATAAGATGGAGATCAATTTGGATTTGTATGCCTAGGGAAAAGGACTCATAGGGTATTTCATAAGTAGTGGAACTCCTAGTTATCTGTAAGTTTAAGTTATGTTATGATTGACAATTAACCGGGAAATTACATTACCTGATTTCTTTACGACCGTATGGCTTATGCATGTTAGATTTTTTTAGAAGAGAAGGAAGATTCAATGAGATGAAGATGAAGATGAAAATTGAAAAACTTTTGAATGACCTACATATAGATTTTGTGTATAGTTGAAGTACGAGAGAAGTAACCTTGTTTGATTGCCTTGTAGCATAAGTTGGAGTACAGAATACCCAATCCAGTTTACTTCCTCCGTAAATTCTGATTTAAAACCCAGACCTGATTATCAGTTATCACAACTTAAGCTAAGGTAAATCTTATATGTATGTACATTGTTTAGATTGTGCGTCACTCCGATTCTATGTTGGCAGCTATTCGAGATAGCGTCGGTCTGTGAAACAGATTTAGAGTGATTGTGTTCACTGACCATCAATTTTGTTTTGTTTTTAGAGAGGTTATCTAGTTATTTGGGGTGCAACACTGCAATTACACTGGTTTCATTGTAATTGTGTCCATCAGAGAAGACTGAGAAATCAGAGGGAGAATCTCCTTACTCCTGCAGCTAAAAAACAAAGTCCTAGGAGTCTTCAAATCAGACTGTAAACATACAACTGTGATGTTGTCCTTCAGTCTTCCTCCTCACATAGAACAGAGCTTTGTTTCTGTCTTTATAAACAGAGTTCAAAAACAACAACAGAGCAATAGCCAAACATAGAGAGTGATCAATGGATCTGTTCTTTGATTGGAAATATATTGGTTCTTTGATTGGAACCATTATGATCATTCGAACTGCCATCCGAAACTTCCTCCCTCTCCAATTTCAAATATTCCTAACCAATCTACTCTCCAGGTTCATCACATCTTTCAAACCGGAAAGTTCAAGCATGATTGAAGAGTTCGACAGTGGCAATTTCAACGACCTCTTCGACGCGGCCCAGTTATACCTCAGTTCTAAAAGCATATCTGCTCTTCAAGTTATCAAGGTCTCTAAACCCTAAAATGCTAAAACCCTCACCATCAAAATGGATTTTAATCAGATTTTCGAAGAGGTTTTCGAGGGTTTGAAAGTTGAGTGGTCTCTAATAAGGGTTGATGCAAGTCATAATTCGACTCAGCAATGTTTGAAGCTGTTGATTCATCGGAATAACAAGCAGAGGATCCTCGATTCTTATATCCGTCATATAGTCGACGTTTCTGATTCGCTTCTATTCAAGAATCGCCAAAAATTGCTTTACTGGAATCAGGCCATTGACTAATGGACGTTGGTCAACCATGCCCTTTTCGCATCCCTCTACGTTTGAAACATTGGCGATCGATCCAGTTCTCAAGACGGAGATTCAAGATGATTTGCAGAAGTTCGTCTGTGGTCAAGACTTCTATAAAAGAGTTGGACGGGCTTGGAAGAGGGGGTATCTCTTACACGGTCCGCCTGGTACGGGTAAGACTAGTTTGATAGCTGCAATTGCTAATTTCCTAGACTTTGATATCTATGACCTCGAACTAACAGCCGTTAGTAGTAATTCCCAACTGAAGAAGCTATTGGTTAACATTCCAAGTAAGTCTGTGATCATTGTAGAGGATATCGATTGCTCACTTGATCTTTCTGGCCGGAAAAAGCAAGCGGTTGACAAAAAAGTTAAGAATACCAAATCAAGAAGTAATAAGGTGACCTGGAACTCAGTGAGTTTATCAGGGATTTTGAACTTTGTCGATGGGTTGTGGTCATCTTCTGTAGGGGAGAGGTTGATGATTTTTACGACAAATCATAAGAAGAAGCTTGATCCAGCATTGTTGAGAGCGGGTCGTATGGATAAACACATCAACCTTTCTTACTGCGATATCGACTCATTCAAGATGTTAGCAAAGAATTATTTGGATATCAAGGAGCACGAGGCAATCAATGAGGCTGAGGAGGTTTTGCCTCTTGTGAATATAACACCAGCTATCGTTGCGGAGATTTTCTTGAGCTGCGAGGCCAACAATGAAATGGGTCTGGTGAATGCGGTTAAGGAAATGAAGAAGAGGCTGTCTTTGACCGAAGAAATTGTGGTTGCCGGGATGGAGACACTACTGCCGACTGTTGAGGCTAACAAAGATGATGACTCGGTTGCTAATGAGAAGAGCAAAATTGTGGATGAGGATGAAACAATTGACAGGGACGAGACTGAGGAGGCGGATTGAGATGAAGAGGAGTAAGCGCTGGAGCAGAGTTTAGAAGTCAGATGTGGGGTATTTGTTAGAAACTGTAGGGATCAGTTAATTTAAGAAGTAATTTAGTTTTAAATTAAGAGATTTATGGAGTGCAATCTGATTTAGCATGAATTGCACTATCAACCAATCATTCTCATTAACGTTGTTGTGGAAGACAGTGTTTCACGTATTGAGATTTGACGAGATGAATGTAATTGTGGCAAGCTTTTGAATGTTCCGTGTAGCTTTTATATGTAGTTGAAGTAACCTTGTTTTAAAATGCCTAATTTAATTGCCTTGTAGTATAAGAAGGAATTTAGAAAGCAAAATCCTAGAGTTTACTTCCTCTGTAACTTCTGCTTTAAAATCCACACCAGGTTATGACATATCTTAAACCAGGGTCAATGTATATCTATGTATTGCGTTTAACCCTGTTTCTCTGTTCGTGGCATACACTTTTCTGAAGTCTTGAAGGACTAAAATTTCTTATGAATTTACTGTTATTTGAGTTATCAACAGTCTTTAGTGAAGAAGATTTTTGTGTGATTGTGTTCTCTAACTCCAGGATCAAGCAAGAAAAGCATTAGAAAGTGCTCTGGGAGGAAAGAAAGACGATTTTGACAGATGGAACAAAGAAATTGAGAAACGAGAAGAGATGGGTGGTGGGGATGACGCTGGTGGGGGAGGTTGGTTTAGTGGGGGATGGCTTCGTGGTTTCAATGGCGATCATTTTTGGCAAGAAGCACAACAAGCAAGTCTTGCTCTCTTGGGTATTATTTTCATGGCAAGTTCTTTTCTTTCATTGTTTTTTACATATGTTTTTTTAAGTTTTATTCGTATAGTTCTGTTAAATCTAATTCCACTAGCACACTAATATTTGGCTGTACAGTATCTTGTGATTGCAAAGGGAGAAGCTTTGCTCGCCATTGTCTTCAATCCAATGTTGTTTGCGCTGCGGAGTACACGGAACGGGTTCGCCTTTCTAACTTCACTTGTTTCCCGAAAGATTTCTCCTGTTGGTTCTACTGAGCCCAGCATTCCTGTGGAAGTTCAGACCCGTATTTCTGCTAAAGAGAGTGTGATTAGGAAATGGGGAAGTGACTAATATCTTTACGGCATCACATATGCACTACTTCCATCTGCTATGTTTCAATAAGTGAATTATCATATATGGTCTGGGGTATTATAAAGAGGGTCAAATTTTGTAGAAAATTGATTTAGTGCGTCTTTCCCTTGAATATGTTAGTCTACGGTGCCCGATTCTTTTTTAAGCTTACACTTGCAAGACATTTCACTCATTTATAAAATCTCTAGGTTAACTCGTTGCCCTTGTTTTGTGGTGTTTATATTGAACTTTGCTCTCCTGATTATTTATTACTATTTGTTTAGAGGAAGTCAGTATCAGATGTAGAAACCTATATTATACTCAAAGCTTCGAGCCTCCTTGCTATCCTTATTATCTAACTCCATTTTAAGTCGCACAAAGAAATTTGTAGTGTCAAGCCCCCTCATTGTTTGTTCCCCATTGTCAACTGAAAGAACACATAGAAATTAGTTTAACGAACCGCCAAAGTTATCTACGGTCACCCAATGCAGGTAGACCGTAGACGACCCCATCACCTAATGCAGGTAGACTGTAGACGATCCCAATATCGGTTTCTTCGCATGCTTGGCTAGGATTTATGCGACTGCCTCTTCGGTCGGGTGCCATTGGATTTCTTGTTGCGGGCTACCCGACCCATAATAAAACCCACCCCTCTTTGAAACATGAAACGCCCAAAAAAAAAAAAAAAAACTGCCTGCCACTAGACCGTTGAGAAAAAAAGTGGTAAATTTGTTAACTTGCCTTCACGTCTCAATTAAAAAATGCGTAATTTCGGATCACCACATGACCATTTCTCACAAAAACCTCTCTCTCTGTCTCTCTCATTTGAGCCATTTTGTCTCTCCTTGGCAAGGTTTCTCTTCTTTAACCTAGAGAAGTTATCTAATCTTTGGGGTAGACCCTGAAAATATCCTTGACAAAGAGCTATCTTTTTTTCTTTTTTTTCTTTCTTTCTGTTTTTGTCTTTGTTTCTTTGGGTTTATCACATTGTCACTGTTTCCAACATCTTCTCTTCTCCTACTCTTGCCTTTGCTGTTTTATCTTTGTGGGGTTTTTGTTTGTGTTGAGGTGACTCTTTGGGTATCATTAGATTCTTTGTTTGTAACTTTTGATGAGGTGTTGATGTCTTTGAACCTTACTACTACTACTGGAGCTGCTGCTGTTTCAACAAGTTCTTCCTCCTCAAACATGGGTTTTGATGAAGAGAAGAAGAATGCGGAGGAGGAGGTTGGTGGTGGAGGAGTTGGAGTTGGAGATGGAGTTGGGGAAAAGTATGATAGGCAGATGAGTGAGGCTTCTTGTTATGCAACTGAGGATGATGATGAGGAGGATGAGGTTGGCAAGATTGTTTTGGGTCCTCAGAGGACTCTTAAGGAGGAGCTTGAGAAGGATAAGGTATGATATGTTTCTAACATTTCAATCTAAAATATTAGAAAACATTTTATTTGAAACTATTACATTGTGTATGTGTTTATGCTTATGTTTGTGTTTCAGGAAGATGAGAGTCTGAGAAGATGGAAGGAACAGCTTCTTGGGAGTGTGGATTTGACTTCTGTTGGAGGTATTATCATGCCCAATTTTTATGAAATATTTTGGTGAAATTTCTCTTTTGTTTGTGTATTTTCTCTTAAAATCATTTTTTATCAAATGGGTTTTTGTTTCTTTGTGATAAATAACATTATTTGATTTTTTTGATAGTCTATGTGACTAGTACTCTTTATTTAGGCCTAAAAATCTTGGGATTTCTAGGCATTTATGTTTATGTTAACTATTAGCTTGGTCATGTTTGGCTTTTAAATAAAACAACAATGGTTATTTGCTTATAGACATTTCTTGTGGTTTTGTTGTTGCAGAGACATTAGAACCAAATGTTAAGATCCTGAGCCTTTCGATCCTCTCCCCTGGTAGACCTGAATATGTGCTTCCTATTCCCGAGGAAGGAAATCCAAAGGGATTTTGGTTCACGTTGAAAGAAGGTAGCCGTTACAGCCTAAAGTTCTCTTTCCAAGTCACCAACAACATTGTCTCTGGCCTAAAATACACCAATACAGTTTGGAAAACTGGAGTGAAGGGTAAGCATTTTCATTTTCAAGCCCAAAAATCATTTGGTGTTTTTCGTTTATCTTGGAAGTAAGATATAAATTTGTACACTTTATTAATAAATTAGTACACTTTATTAGTTAGGTCCTATAGAAATTAGAGTATTATTACTGTGGGCCGGAAAGGAAAACATGGTATATTGTTATGGGAAATACATTCCGAATACTCTTTGAAAGTTTGGAATATGTGGACCTATAAAATGCCATGATGAAAAGAATATTGCTTACAAAACTTGAAACAGATGGTCTTTCTTTGAATAACACTGTGATCCTTGTCTTCGTCAGGCATCGGGAGATCGTAGTTGGCCTATTAAAATGTTTTGAAAAAATTCATTTTGTTTCCTCATGTACTAGATGTTGTAGATTTCTTTTGATCTTTTCTTACATTTAATTGGATGTGCAAACTTAGAGGTTTTTTCTTCTTCCTAATACGTGTTTCTTATTCAGTGGAAAACACGAAGGAGATGCTTGGAACTTTCAGTCCACAGGACGAGCCTTATACTCACGAGATGCCAGAAGAGACCACCCCTTCTGGTATTTTTGCTAGGGGATCATATTCAGCAAAAACCAAGGTTAGTTCAAGAAGCTCACCTAGACTTCAATACTTTGTAAGCATTGAATAACAGGAGCTATGTATCTGTAGCCTGTGACACCCATGGATGTTTCACTATTATCACAATTCTAGTCCACTTACATTTATCATCTCTGTCGTTCTTCAACATCATTATTGTTTCAGCTGGAATGCAGTACCTTTTGCCTGCTCTGTTTTATGATGATAATAATGAGTTTTTATGTCACACCAGTTCTCATATGTTCTTAAAGGAGTGTACCTCATATTCATATCAGTACCTTCAGTAATTAGCAATACTCTCTTCTCCTCTCTTTTTTTTTTTTCTTTTTTATCTTTTCGTACATTTATAAATTAGCATTTTCCAATTTCTAATATGATGGGAACTAGAGACAGCCTGAATAAATTCAGACACTTGAACTGGCGCTCTTACTATTTGATGCATATGTTATCCAATGAAGTTCACCACTTGGTCTGGTTGTCCTAGTTATAATGAGGAAAAGTTCTAGGCCAAAGACATTGACAAGTTCTCAAACTCTTATTCATCAGGGTTCATATAAAGTATGAATTACAATATACAGTAGGGGGAATTTGACCTTAATAGCCTATCTTTAGCAAGCCATATTAAGTATTTGAAAGACCTCTCCCCGTGTTGGAAATGTCGCATTTAGGAATTTCCAAAGTAGCTAAGCAAATCTTTATTCAACGGTTTAAGCCGCCTTTACCATATATAAGAGACTTGCTTCTTATGTATTGAAATGTAGTTTTAGTTATTGAATGCGATCAATATTTTTAGGCAACCATCCTTAGAATTGGCTAGTTTTATGGGCTACTCATATATTTGGTTTGAAAACGGTAAAATCATTTTGGAGAGCCAGAGCCGGCCTTTGACAAAAGGTTCTAAAATGTGAGTCATGTATAGGTATGGTTTGTCATTCCTTGGTCATTTTGTAATCCTCTAGTAAGTGAGAAAACCGTTCTCATACCACTACCAAGGCCACATAGAGAAAAATAGACTGGTCATTTACAAGTAAAAATTTAGAACCTGCTCGTAGTAAGTCTTTCCACATTATGCATAATTGCTCCTTTTGTTTTTTTCTGGCATCTAATGAAAACATTAAACACTAATCATTCTTGCTTTTTGCGGTTTTAATTATCCTTTTTTTTTTTTTTTTTTGTAGTTTGTAGACGATGACGACAAGTGCTACATGGGGATCAACTACAGCTTCGACATCCGGAAAGAATGGTCATCTACATAAACAAAATATTTTTGCACTCCATGCCAGTTCTTCACTCACTCACTCGCTCACTCACTCACTCAATGCCATTTCAAGTCCAAAACAGCTGCATTTTCCTCTCCTACCACTTGAGTATCTGAACAACCAGCCCTTTTTGCCTGAAACTAAACTAACAAAGCTCAACAATATAAAAGGGAACAGTTTTACATCCATGTGTGTTGGTAACATGTAATAAGAGAAGGCTTGGCTTTTATTAGAATTTCCTTTTTCTTTTTCTTTATTAGACCAAGTTGTCAAAGATTCTCCTCCATTTCTTTATGGCAAAGCTTTAAATCTCTCATCATGATATGCTTGTAAACAAATCATCTCTGTACTACTAAACTTTTAAAGGATGATGAAAGCTGTGTGCGGGGACTCTCTCTGTTTCCAACTTCAGTATATCTATTTATTTTCGGGTGAATTTGACATATACCCTGATGTTTTATGGCATATTTGATTTACACCCACGGTTTGCAAAATATTTGACATACACCCCATTTATCTTCTCAATAGTAGATTTAACTTCTTTTTTTCTTGTGATATTTGGTGCTCTTATTACATGAAGCCATGCCAGGAAAACATTTGCAGGAAAACCTGAATCGATTTTATTAAGCCTTGCAGCCTAACGCAGCCTAACAAGGATGTTAAAAGTTGGTTTAACGAGATTGCCTTTGAAGAAAAGATTTTCATTAGTATCTTTTGTTGACACACTATTTCAGAATTGGGGCCTCACAGAAAGATACATCTGATCTTCCCAAGCGTCGGTGATAAACTAAAATACGAAACATTCTATATGTTTGGACTCTAAGTCTAATCTAGATATAACGTTATTGTCACTCAATTGCTACTAGAAGTTGTTGACGAGGCCAATCTTTACTATCCACATTAAGTTTTCCAGGAAAAAAATGTTTTCATTTCATCTGATAATAGTTTTCTTCAAGTAAACAGCTTTATGAAAGAGTTGTAAGCAATTTACATGATGGCGTTATTACTAGAGCCTGGCATTATCGCCAATAGTTGTATGCAATTTACACAATGGAGTTACTACCAGAGGCAGGCTGGTATTATAGCCAAATACAACAACAAAAAATGAGAAAACATGACTAGATTTCGCACCATTTCCATCTGATGTTATCTTCATCACTGGTATGAACTTTAGAGGTGCCTCCAAACACTAATTGAATGAGAGTGTCGTCTGGCAGGAGCAACAGCTAATACTGGCCAGGATCAAATAACATGGTAGGGTCATTTACTTTTAGGATCCCCCGGGTCTTTTTTATGATTACTAGCATAAATATTGTACCCTTTGGCCTGCTCGTTTCTAGGAGCAGTCTCATTTTGTTTCTACTTTACTTGTATGATTACTATGAGTGTATAGTTTTGAAATTCAAATTTAGATTTCAGAATAAGTGTTCAGATTCAGGGGAAAGAAAAAAAAAAAAAAAAAAAACCTAATGCAGTTAGGCAATTTTTATACATAATTTGTTTCCAGAAACAATCGACTTATTTAATCACCAAAAAATTACTACGGACTACGAGATACACGAGGTGTCGGTGGAAATTTGAAATTGGTATAAAAAAAATTGTTTAGTAGAGAGTCAATAAGAAGGTATCAATGAGTTGGAATATGATTTTGAAATCCCACCAGACTATCTCACATCACTCAAAAGAAAGTTAAATTTGTTTATTTGCTTTGCTAACAAACAAAAACAAACTAGCAAGCACTGCACCACCTCTGCCTCTATATCCTGTATTCACCAACTCTTTTACACCAGCTGCCAAAACCACATTCATACTTAACCTTTCTTTCCTTCAAATCTATCTTTATATAATCTCAACATTGTATCTGCCTTCACCATTTCTCTCTGAATTCCTGTTGTTGCTCATCAGGTTAGTGTTCTTTAGGCTCTGTTTGCTTTTGTTTGATCTAGTTTTATAGCATATGTTAATGGGGTTTGTCAGCTTGATGAGTTGATCAAGATCTATAATGGGCTTTTGATATGTAAGATATTTGGAGATTTGGGTGTCTAAATATTACCCCCATTAACATGTTCTCAACTGGGGTTTAGTTCTTTTTACTTAGTTGCTAGTGGAATCTCCTTGGATTTGTAACATTTGATATGTATGGGGTTATAATGTTATATATATATGTATTGGGTTTTGCAGGGATTTGAAGAGTGATATATAATGGAAAATATTATGTTTTTCGCGTTTAGTTGTGTAGTGATCTTGTTGGGTTCTTCACGTGTTAATGCTAAAACTGTTGTATCTCCATCAGTATCACTAACTCCTACCCCGGCACCAGCACCCGCGTCTGATTTCGTCAACCTTACCGAATTATTCACAGTTGCTGGCCCATTTAAAATCTTTCTTGGCTACCTTGAATCAACCAAAGTCATTGAAACCTTCCAAGATCAAGCAAATCAAACTGAGGAAGGCATAACTATCTTTGTCCCAAAAGATGAGGCTTTTTCTTCACTTAAAAAGCCTTCGCTCTCTAATCTCACTGCGGAGCAACTTAAGTCTCTCCTACTTGCTCATGCCTTGCCACATTTCTACAGTCTTGCGGAGTTTAAGAATTTGAGTGAGTCGAACCCGATTAGTACATTTGCTGGCGGACAATATGCGGTGAATTTTACGGATGTATCGGGGACAGTTCAATTGAGTTCGGGTTGGACTAATACAAAGGTTACTAGTAGTGTGCATTCAACGGATCCGGTTGCTATTTATCAGATTAATAAGGTACTACTTCCGAAAGCAATCTTTGGAACGCCACCACCTCCCTCCCCTGCTCCTGCACCATCGCCTGACATTGCCCCGGTTGCTGATATTCCATCTGGAGCAGATGGAGACAATGCATTATCTCCAAAATCGCCGCCCCCTCCTTCATCTTCTTACAGAATCATCAGTTGGAGCATTCTTAATTACATTGTCTTGGCTGTTTCAGGTGCGTTTATTTCATTCTTGTAAGTTATGAGGGAGATATTTGATACATGGAGTATTTGTCTAATTAATTTATACTAGAGTGAGTTCGCCCTTCATTCAATCTCTTTGTTCTCAAATTTATTTAATTGAAAGACATTGTTCAAATGAAATTATGAAGATATGGGTTTTTCTTTGTGTAATCGCTGTCCCTTATTCTCTCCTTATTCTCTGAATATGGTTCTATTTGACCTGCTTGTTGCCCACTAGAAATCGCTGCAAAACATACCTACGTTTATCCACGATTCACAGAGATTCAGTTAAAAATAATACATGGTATGAATAAGAAGTCGAGAACAGCCATTGCATACATAAAGATATAGCATTTGTATGCTCAAAGCAACCTTTATTTTCTACAATCTGTTTGAATTAAGGTAATCAAACCAAGAAATAATAGGAACACAATCTTACTTAAAAGAGAAATCAGTCTAGTTCAAGCTTTCCAACTTAAGTAGTATTTAGATGGAGGGGAAGGCATTACATAGATTGCATCACCTCCTAGAAAAAAAAATCACTAGTTGTATATCGTTCTTATTCCCTGAGAACCTTGTCATCTCCACTTCTTTGAGGTGAGGCCGCAAGAAATCGAGAGGAAGATTAAGCGAATTCTGGATTGGAAAACCAACTAGGTTCACAGGATTTTTGGATTGAAACTGAAAATAAAAAAAACAGAAGTATGAAATGTAATAGCCTATATAAAATCAAGCGCTCACAATAAATCAAACACTATATCATGTACATTGTGCAAAGAAGAAATCGACAATACCTCCAGGTAGATTCTGTGGGGATAATGTATTAACGGTTTGCTCGTGGTTATTGTAAGAGTTTCTAGATGAGCTGAAATACTGAGTAAGTGAACCACAATCTCTGTGTAACTCATCTTAGGCTTTAAAAATCTAATTTTCAAATGCTTGAGATTAAAGAACAGAGGAACCAAATGTTTCAGGTCTTCATTTGGAATAAAAACACCCATTTTACCCTGAAGTAGAGTGTTCACCATCTGTAATTCCTTTTCATCTCCGTAATAGGTTTGTATCTTTACTTCTTTGAGGCGCTTCCTAAGATAATCAAGAGAGAGTTGAGTCCTGCTCAGGCGTGGAAGATCTACGCTGTCCACGGGATCCTGGGGTTGAAACTTAAAATAGAAGAGCCAAGATGATTATAATAGACTTTAGCCATATGTTATATTTCAATACGTCAAACGGTTAAACGCTTAAGATTATATAACAGGGGAATTGAGTTTTGCAGCTCGTCCTCTGGATGGATTATCATCTGCTCAAATCACAAAAAAGAAAAAGGAAAAAAAAAGCTGATACTGATAGAGATGAGATATTTCCTAAAATTGAAAACGAGAGATATTTTGAACTATAAGATGTGAGGAAGATATGCTACTGTGTACCTTCTCCGCAAAATAGCGTCAGTTTCAGAACTTTAACATGGTTGAATTTCTTTAGAAGACCCTTCAGTTCAAGATCGATGTTCTCATCAGTAAATTTGATCTTCGCTTTGAGCTTGCAAGTTGAGTTTATTAGGGATATATCCACCTTTATCCCACGAAACTCAAATAAGAGGAACACTCATGGCATCAAGTTCAACTTTTTTAAGTCCGTTGATGTAAGATACTTTTAAACTCTTAAGATTATGGGCCAAAATCTTAAGATGTCCCGTTGTTTCACAATTCTCCACCTCCAAACTAAGCAAACAGCAATTAGACAACACTGACTGTAACAATTCATCCGTTATACTGAAACAAACTAGCTGAGATTTCTGGAAATAGAAAAGTAGAAGGCATGAAGATCCAACACTTAACTGTAAGAGCATCTCTAACAGAGTGGTATGCTGTTAAGGTTTTCCTATACTCTTGCAAAAAACCCATCCAACAGGGGTATGGTGTTCAACATACTTACCCCCATACCTCTCCAAAGTATGCGAAACCTGAACTTGGCGAGGAGTATGCGCATACTGCCTAGGCGCTGAACCGTTCAGCGCCTAACAACTTTTTTAATACAACTGTCTAGGCGCTGAACTGTTTAGCGCCTAATAATTTTTTTTAATACAGTTGTCTAAGGGAAAAGTAATAATTAACAGACGCTGGGCGCTGAACCGTTCAGCGCCCAAGAAAAAAAAAACGTAATTTGCTGTTGGACCAAAATAGTATGCGATTATGGAATACCGGTATGGTAAATCGGAACAACATACTCTTCTGTTGGAGATGCTTTAACAATTAAACTTCTTGGTTCTTACTTTTTTCCAAGAATACATTTTCAATTGAATCGCAAGCTGTTAAAGCCACATTCCGTAATTCCAAAGAACATATTATCTCTCCACTTGAAAGTACGAAAATTTGGGGTATCCATATCAAATTTTCCAAGTAGATAGACATGCGCCTACGCGTGCAAACACGTTATTTTTGGGATTAAGATGGGGTTTTGTAATATTTTTTGAGTTATAAACTTAATGAATTACACAGGTCTCTTTTAGATAACCATACACATCTTTTATAATATATCCACATATTGTTTTAATTTTGTAATCTCATAAAATTTAGATAATCATCTTGCATTATCATCAGAGCCTTACGAAGTTTGCAAACTTTACCAGGCGAATGAGAAACTCTTGGAGGAGTCATATACACTTCCTCAGTCAAATCACCATGCAAAAAGGCATTCTTTACATCTATCTGATATAACTCCCATTGTCGAGCAGACATAATAGCAATCAAGAGACGAACTGTGGTCATCTTTGCAATAGAAGCAAAAGTCTCCTCATAATCAATCCCATACTCTTGCATTAAACCACGAGCAACAAGGCGGGTCTTGTACCGCTCAACTGATCCATCAAATTTTATCTTTCTTTTGTAAATCCAATGAATACTAACAACATGCTTCCCCAAAGGTAACGACATCAAATCCCATGTCCCTGGTTGGTGTAAAACAGATAGTTCCTCATCCATGTCCTAACACCAAAGAGGATCAACACATGCCTCTTTGTAAGAAGATGACTCAGAATGACCATGAATAGTTGCTAAAAAATAAACAAACTCAATGGAATAACAAGAGTTAGAAAAACCCAATTTATCAGGAGGACGACAATCACACACTGGATAACGTCGAGGAGCTGGTCCAACAAAAATAAGAGTCATTGGGACATGCTCAGGAATTGGCAGTGTAGCTAGCGTATCAGATGTATTAGAACTAGTATCATTAAAGGGAAATGATCAACATAGAGAAACTCCGATTCGTGAATCTTTCGTGATCGGTCAGGAATCAAATACAGAGGAATACGCTCTAAAAAGACTACGTGGCGGGAGACATAACTTTTGACCAATAGGATCATAACATCTGTAACCTTTCTAAGTATCACTGTAGCCAAGAAAAATACACATAATATATTGACAAGAAAGCTTACTACGGTCGACATTGTGGCACATAACAAAACATGTGCAGCCAAAAACCCTCAAGGATGAATAATCTAGAGGTTTTCCGAACAAACGCTCATAAGGAGTAATGCCAGAAGTCAGAATTGTTAGAATCCTATTGATTAGATGAACAACTATTAGGACTGCCTCGCCCCAAAAGATACTAGGAACAAATGCAGAAAGAAGCATAAATCTTGCAGTCTTCATTATATGACGATGTTTTATTTCAGCAACACCATTTTGTTGAAAAGTTTTACTACAAGAAGACTGGTGGATAGTCCCATCTGAGACAAGTAAATCTGCAAAATCTCCAGAGGTATACTCTCTTCCCAAGTCACCTCGAAAGCATTTGATAATAGTTAAAAATTGTGTTTGAACTA
>JACGCM010002791.1:0-39003 GCA_014058105.1 Kingdonia uniflora | reverse complement strand
GTGCAATTGTAGGTTTGTTGTTTGGATCTGTGAATGTGGAGGTTTGGTGGTTAGGGTACCGGAGTATTTATGAATCGGCCAGGTTCTTCATCAGAGAGGGCGAAACTTCAAAATTTTGTATCGGCCTATTTTGGCGGGAAGCAGGATATTGCTAAAGTGTCTTCAAGAAGCTTAGTGTCTTGAACTTTGATTAGAAACGTTAGTGATAGAAAAAATAGTTGTCGATAATAGGACTTGTAAAATATCAAAGAAATCCTGTATCAAGAATCGAATGAATGATTGTGTATCTAGATAGTAATGACATTTGATGTGTTGGGAGATTAAACTCGACAACTATATGATTATTAGCATATGAACATATATAAAGTATCAGATATGTATATACTAATTTTGGTAATAAATGGAATCTGATTTTAGGTTCATTAAATGGCTGAACCTATTCAAATTGATGATAAATAAATCTTCGAGAACCTTATAATGTAGTGCCCCTTCTAATTGATGTGATACCTATGTCCAAAGTTGGGCTGCAGGTATAGGGTGAGGTCGAGTAGCGTAGATGTGGCTAGTGTCGAAAGTTTAAGGTGTACCTAGGAATGTGGAAGTTTTGGACGAGGAGGGTACCGGGACAAACGTGGATCACTAGTGATCGGGAAGGTAGTGGTGGGGGGGGGGGGGGGGGAGATGTCGATGATGATGATGATGTTTGTTGCAGAGAGGGACTAAAAACGAGTGAGAGTTTGCATTTCAAAGTTAAGTACGGTATTCTTGAGGATATTAGATTAGAGGTATATCATTATGAAATGATTGATCAAGACGTTCCTTTGGATAACATACTTGTCCATCGAGAACAGATAAAAAAGGGGTTGAAACTTCCACTTCGAGCAGACTAAAAACGGTTCCTAAATTTCTTCGATGTTGCCCCTTGTCAATTTAACCCTAATGTATATGACCTCTTCCGGGTATGTGGAGTGATAAACGGTTGATTAAAAGTGAGAGGGGAAGAGTTAATCACAGTGGATGATTTATGTGTATATTGCACACTGAAACAAAATCCATCAAAGGTAGGGTATAGGTATTTGCAAGGTTTTTGAAGAGACCTTTGTTTTACGAGATGGTATCGACAAGGGGCAGTATTTTGAGGAATCTCTCATTGTCTCGGAAAATTACAAATTTGATTAGAGAAATCCAGGGGAGGCTCTTAAAAAGAAGACTTTCCATTTAGGTCTGTGGTTAGGTAATTGTATGTCGAAGTTTTGATGTGCTTGTATGATTTCAAGGCTTTAACACTTGGTTGTTTTGTCTTTATGCAACTTTGAAGGAGATTGATAGAAATTCAGATATTGTTGAAAAGTTGTATAATATCAGGAAGGGTTTTTTGGTTGTATCAATAACTTGGTGGTCGACCAAAAGAAGGTAGACGGTCTGTTTCAGGAGGCTGGTTTAAAATGAACTCCCGTAAAAGGATATGAAATTCGTATTGTCGATAAAAGATGTATGTGAGGAATAAAAGAGCTACGGACTCGTGCTTGCTCCTCGAGAATCCTTCACTGAGTGGTTACACCACCGATTCTGCAACTGCAGAAAGAGATGCTATACTGACAGAAACCTTTGCAAGAGTAAGGAGAAGAGGGCTGCTAGCCAGGTTGTTGCTCCCCTACTACCCCCAAAAAGGGCTTCTTAGAGATCGACTATTGATGAGGGGAAGAAAGTTATTATGACTCCAGCTGGTGTGTATGATGGTCGACCTCCTAAATCGTCCACTAGCGTGTTGTCGAAGAAAAAGGTATCTTCTGAGTCGTCGAAGAAGAAGTTCATCGAGGAGTCAGAATCTGAGGTCTAAAAGACTATGGATGCATATGTGTCCGGGATAATGATTTTGGAGGAAGAATTTGATGATTGTCTAGTGGGGGCACAATTTTTTTCTTCCTTTTTCAGCGAAAGCCACTGAAATATGAATAAGGTGAGGAACTTTTCTGATTTGCTTCGATTAAAGAATTTGGTGCCTCCTTCAAAAACTCATATTATAACTATAATGCAGATTAAGAAGTTGTTGATCGAGGCTAAATCTCGCATTATAGGTGCTGGTACTCTAGCAAACCAGCTGGTCGCCTACAAGAATATTGAGAAAGAGCTGGTGAAGGATAAAGAAGATCTGATCGAGGAAAATAAGAAGTTGGAAGCGAGGTTGAGGAAGTACAAACTGGAAGCTGGAAAAGCGAAGGAGGTTACCCTTCATGAGGGTAAAAAAGCTTGGAAAATGGAGAAGGAAAAAGAGATCCATGAGATAATGGTCGATCTTGCGAGGGAAAGAGGGGAGGTGTTATCTTTATAAAAAGCCAATTTTGAAAATGATGTTCGTGAACAAATTGCATCCTCTCGGAGGGCGATGGAGTTGGAGCATGGAAAGGTCTTGAAGGAGGTTAGGGCTAAATTTATTCGAGATAATATAGGCGCGCTCAAGAAGATAAAGTCCAATTTGGTTGGACAGTATGAGGAGTTTGAGAATGGGAAAGAATTTTATAAGATGTTAGCGATTGCTGATAACCAGTTCTTTCTCGACTCAGATGTGGAGGATGAAGTTCCTGAAATGCCTGAAGCACCTGAAGCTCTTGTGGTGACTATCCCCGAGGGTATTCTAGCCAAGGATTTATTAGATGAGCTAACTACATGTATACCAGTGAAGGTTGATGCTGCAATCTCTCCCCCTGCAGAGTAAATGATGTGCTAAACTATTATTTTATGAAAGGTGTAAAAATGGTTGATAGGACCGAAACAATATTTTGTTTTTTGAAAGTTAGTTATGTTGAAAGTAACTAATGATATGTTGATGTGTTGTTGAAGAATATTTTGAAAATAACTTATGTTGAAAGTAACTAATGATATATTTTTATTCGAGAAGATCGATTGCATTAGATAGTAACAGAGATAATATGCAGAATGTAGATTTGGAGCAAGTATCTGAGATGATTAAAAGAGGGCCATGTAATGGCTCATGTGAATGTAGAATGATGACCAAATGTTTTACCGTGACGGGATATCTGGGTTTGATGTTGATGAGAAAAAAGGAATAAAAACATGACATGTTTAGTTCGATAAGTAATGAAGTGCAAATAAGGTTATCCTATAATTGGATAAACGTTTGTCGAAGAGATGAAAGTTAGCGATGATGTATACTTGTTAAGTATATATCGATACTAAGTGAATGGTACTTAAAGAGTTAGAAACGATAATAAAGATGTCTTTATTTGAATTTGTCAATAGCGGTTACAGAGATTATCTGTAGAACATTTTTAGTTGGGCTGTATTCCATGAATATTCGAGTTGTCTTTCGTCTTCGGTCATTAACCAGTAAATCCCACTATCGGTCTTGCCACTGACAATATATGGCCCTTCTCAATTTTCTGATAATTTGCCATAATTTTTAGGTCGGGTACTGTCCTGGATGCCTCAAAGGACAAGATCACCAATGCCAAATGTTTGTTTTTAAACCATTTTGTTGTACTTTCTTGAGAGTACCATGGTATCGCTCCAAGTTTGCAATGGCTTGGTCTCGGGTCTCTTCGATCTAATTGAGGTTACAGAGGAGTCCTAGTTATTTTCTTCATATGTAATTTTTCTTCGAGTACTTGGTAGATCGAGGTCTGAAGGTATGACTGCTTCAGTGCCAAAGGCCATCATAAATGGAATACAACCTGTAGATGTTCGAGTAGTCATCCGGTATGCCCATAGGACACTTAGTAATTTATCGACCCATCTGGCTTTTTTCTCGTCGAGGCACTTGCGTAACCCTGACTTGATGCTTTTGTTAATGGCTTTAGTTTGGCCATTTCCTTGAGGGTAGTATGGTGTCAAAGTTGGCAGTTGAATCTTATATTTGTGAAGGAAACTGAAAACTTTGCTGCTAATAAATTATTTTCCGTTATCAAATCGTATCATTTGTGGGCAGCCAAATCTTGTTATGATGTATTCCCAAAGAAACTTAATAACTTTATTTTAGTCAGTGTGATATAGAGGTACTGCTTCGACCCATTTGGTGATGGAGTCTGTTACCACAAAAACGAATTTATGGTTTCCTGATACTGGGTGGAAAGGTCCAATGATATCGATCCCCTATCTTTTGAATGGCCAGAGAACATTGCTAATATACAAGTCGAGTGTTGGACTTTTGATGTCTTGAGCATGGATTTGGCATTTGCAGCACCTTCGAACAAAGTCTTTGCAATCTTGTCGTATCTTTGGCCAGTATAATCCTTGAGTGAATGCCTGCTGGGCCAATGATTATCCCAAAATGTGAGCTGTACAGATTCCTTCGTGAAGTTCTTGGATTTTGACTTGTGCTTGTTTCTGAGAGATACATTCAATAAGAGGTCCTCCTTATGTGATGCGATATAAGATTTTATTATGAACTGTGAATCGAGAGCATTTTGCTAAGAGTGGTAGGGCCTCTTCTTTGTTACTTGGGTGGATGTTAGAATTGAGGTATGTATAGAATGGTCTTCTCCAATCTTTAACATCTTCGTCTTCTGTAACACTGATTTTCATAGTATAGCTTATATCATGACTAGAATGTTCTATGACCTCGATGTCCAAAGTTTTCCTTTCACTATCTTTGAGCATTGCAGTAATGTATGTTAATGCGTCAGCGTGGTGATTCTAGGCGCGAGGGAGGTAAGAGATTGTCGTTATTTTGAATTTGTTTATTTTTTCTTTGACCAGGACTGCATACTCTACAATCTTTCCTGATGTTTTGAACGTTTTGTTGTAATAGTTGATGACGAGCAAGGAGTTGACATAAATAGCTATTTCTTCCACCCCAAGTTTGATAACAAGATCCAGCCCATGAAGGATAGCTTTATATTTTGTTTCATTATTGGTGGCATAGAACTTGAGTTTAATAGCTTTCTCGATTCGATGAATGGATGGTGTAACTAGGACGATGCCGATTCCTGATCCTCGTGGTCCTGCAGATTCGTCTATAAATAGTCTCCATCCTACGCTTCGTGACCATGTGTCTGATTCTGATATTAAGTTATAAGTCAGTACTTCTTCGAGTTCTTCCCAATCGGGGTCTTCGACTGGAAAATCAGCTACTGCTTTGCCTTTGATAGATATTTGAGGCCCGAAGGAGATGTCATAATCACCGAGGAATACAGGCCATTGCTGAACTCTTTGAGATTTTTCTTTTTTAGAGACTACAAGTTTGAGAGGGAACTTGGTAATGATTTTGATGGGATGAGCTTAGAAGTAGGGTCAAAGTTTCTGAGAGCTGTATACCAGGGCGAGTAGCTATTTTTCAATTATTGTGTATCTTTTTTCAGCAGGCATGGAAGTTTTGCTAATGAAGTAGATTCATTTATCCACACCACCATTTTCTTGAAAAAGGATAGAGCTAATAGAATCATCGGTGGTTGATAAGTACATTGTCAGTGTTTTGCCATCAACAGGAGTACTCATTATAGGAGGACGCCACAAATATATTTTAAGATCTTGAAAAGCCAATTCACAGTCAGGGGTCCAAATGATTTCCTTGTGTTATTTTTTGGACAGTGGAGTTGGATTTCCACGAAGAAAGAGGTAAAAAAGTTTACATCGATCAGATGACTTGGAGATGAACCTGTGATGAGCTGGAATCTTGCCAACAAATTTTTATACATCTTTTTTGGTTCGAAGAGATGGCATGGCCATGAATGCTTTAATTTGTGCTAGATCAATTTTGATTCCCCTCTTACTAACCAGATGTCTTAGAAATTTACCTGATGCGACACCAAATTAGCATTTTTCTGGGTTGAGTTTCATCTTGTAGCTACAAAGGATATCGAAGATGATTTGGAGGTTATTGCAATGATCCTTACGCTTCAAGCTTTTGTAGATCATATCATCGATGTATACCACCATGATTTTGCCTAAATGATCTTTGAACATTTTAGTGACAAGCCATTGGTAAGTGGCTCCTACGTTTTTTAATCCAAAAGGCATTACTGTGTAACAGTAGAGATCTCTTTCTGTGATAAAAGTTCTTTTTTCTTGGTCTTCTTCAGCGAAAGGAACATGATTGTAACCAGAGGCTGCATCCATCATAGAAAAAAGTTTGTGCCTTACTATAAAATTGAGGAGTTTTGTGATCTGTGGGAGAAGAAAGTTATCTTTTGGTGTAAACTTGTTGGGCCCTGTTAAATCGACATAAACTCTGATTTTTCCATTCTCCTTTGGGATCGCTACTATGTTAGAAACCCATTTTGGATATTTTTCTTCCCGAATAAATCCTACACGAAGTTGTTTATTAATTTCTTCATTTACGGCTTCACGAAGGCGGGGAGCTAGATTTCGGCGCTTCTACACAACTGCTTTGATGTCTGGAAGGAGGTTAAGTTTGTGGCATGTAATCGAGGGATCAATGTCGGGCATCTCTTGGAAAGACCATGCAAAGATGTCAGAATTTTTCTTTAGGAGTTGAACCATGGTTTCTTTTGCATCAGACAATAGCTTTGATCCAATAAAGGTGTTTCCTCCGGGTCCATCTAGTTCAATGGAGTCCAGAATCTTAGTATCATGTTGCTCGAGCATGGGGGGGGGGTGTTTCTTACTGTAATTGTTACGCTTTTAGAAGTTTTGCCGTGTGAGAGTTGGTGGTGGTATTCTCGCCCATACGTACAACTGCTTAACTTCCCTTAATTTTGTAGACTCTATAATCTATTAGAAATCACAAGGCCAGATGGTATGTCGAAGGTACTACTTTGACCGAATGTAGCCAACTTCGACCTAAGATTCCTAAATATTTTGACTCGGCATCTATGACAACGAATTTGACGAAAGTGGTTTTCGATTCCGCTTGAACTAGCAAGGTGATTTCTCCTGTGGCCGACTCTTTGGAGCTGCTGAAACCTGTGATGGTGGTTGTCGAAGCTTTTACCAAATCTTTGAGACCAAGAACATCAATTACTCTTTTGAACAAAACGTCTACTGTACTTCCTGTATCGACGAGAAGTGTGGAGAGGTAGTTCTGTTCCACTTTGAGCATAATGACCAGAGGGTCATCATGAGGGCATTTGACATGGCTTGTGTTACAATCCTTGAATGAAATATGGTACAAACATTTTGATTTAGTGGAGTTGGGGAAGATTTTTGCTGACTTGTCTGAGGATCTCATTTTGCAACAAGATGTAATTCTATCGTCTTGTTTTATCTTTTTTCTTTTCTCAATCTTGATCATGTAAAGATGGCGAGTTTGTCCTTGTACTTGATCTTGTTGAACGTCGTTTCTTTTAGTTTTTTCTTCGAGGAACTTTTGAACGTCGAGTACATAATCGTGAAGTCTTTCGGCTAGCATAATGCGATGAAAAATCTGAATTAAAGATTAATAGTTGTTAGTCTCATGGCTATGCACTTTATGATACTCGCACAAATGTTTATTGGGTATATCAAGAATTACTTGTGCTTCCAGAAATAATTCGTCTCCCTTTATCGTGGGCTAAATGGTAGAGAGTATGGTTGTCATAGGAGGTAAGACTTGGATGAGTTTATCTGGCTTTCTGTCTCTTCTCTTAGCGTTGTCGGTGTTCCTTCCACATTGCTTGGTTGTCCCGGTATTGGTTATCTTTTGAGGTGGCGATGAAAATGCTTCATTGGAATGGATGACTGAGGAGCTCTTTATCTTATCCTTTTTGGATCATTCTAATTCAATGTAGTTATTAACAACATCAATCATTTCTATCACCGTTCTAGGCTTGTACAGGGTAAGTTCTTCTTGAACTTTAGAGTCGATATGTAGTGCCGAGATGAACGCTGGAATGACAATTTTGGGATCTAAATTCCCAATCGTTCGTATTTCTTATAAGAAACGCTTGTAAAAACTCTCCAAGGTTTCTTTAGCACCTTACTCGAAGAAGAACAATGAATATACAGTTATTTCTCGCTCCTTAGCATGAGCATAATTTGACTCGAAGAGGCGCTGTAACTGGCTGAATGTATTGATAGAGCCTTCGGGGATAGTATGAAACCACCTTAGGGGTTCTTCCTTTATGCTCATGTTAAATAATTTGCATAGCGTGTGATCGAGTTTGGAGTACAATTTGACTGTAGCTCAGAAGTGTCAGACATGGGTGAGAGGGTCACTGAGGCTCTCATACTGATTAAATTTTGGCATGTAGAAATTTTCCAGAATGGTCATGACTTCGAGATGACTTTGATATGGGATTTATTTTGATTCTATCGAGAGCCGACTTTCGGCCTACGATGTTAGAGTTTATGGCTTGGATCCTATGTTTTAGGTCATCCAAGGTGATGAATTGTGGTGGAGGATTTGGTACGGCTGTAATCTGTGGATTAAAGTCTCCATGTCCTTCAGGTCTCAATAGTTTTCTTATAAGGCGTCTCAGTGGTGGCGGTGGAGTTTGATTACATAAACATTTACTTTTGAGAGTTATCGACGCTAAAGATGTAAGTCCAAAATGTCGGGAAACCCTGTATGAATTCCTTGATCTAGATCAAGAAGTTCGTACTCGTTCTTCTTTTGGCTTGTTTTCTCTTTGGGTCGCCCTGGAGCGATGATCAGTTTGGGACAGAGGAGGTGACGATTGACGGCCAGTGAGCCGATCTTGAGTTATTTGTAAATGTTCTATTTCTTTCTGATGTGTCAGACTCTGTTGGTCTAAGGCTTTTCTCCTTTTGTCTCTTTCATCTAGAAGAGCTTACGCATGAATTCGCTGATCTTCAAGCCTCTAGACTCAGTCATGTAGGGGCCACCCCCTTGATCTTACCTAAATCGAGCTGTATCCAGTTCGAACTACCTCCATATTAGGCTCACGCATTCTCTATATGACTTTTCCAGTCACCATTGCCACCTACTCCATGAACTGATGAAAAATGTAGGTCGAGCTCAAATAGAAAATCTTGAACAAGTCAAAGCTATCTGTCTCTCACGAACTCAGCAGTTACTCAGTCAACCGATACTATCCACATTATTTGGAGAACGTGCTTCAGCTCGATGAATATCTGCGAAGAAAGCCTCTATAAAGAAGAAGTTCTAGAAGAGACAATGGCCATAAAAATATACGGGAAATCACCAAGAAAACTATATTTTCTAGATTCTCAAAACTTCAAACTTCTTATTTACAAGATCAAGCATTTCCAAGTCAAGAGAGATATCAGCCTTAAACAATAAAAGTCACTATTACAAAAATCCTTAACTCGAGGTCATAGTTTTTTACCTATTCAGAGGTTTTCCACGCTAAATCACCTGTATCATTTCTTGCTTTCTATTAGATTTTTTTCATAGGTACATTGGTGTAAGAGCTAATTCCAAGCCACTTTGAGCTTACGGAATTAGGCTATTATATTTGGCATCGTCTGTAGAAAAGAAATCATTTTCATGATATCCTAAGGCATTCATTCACTCTACTACAAATTTCAATCAAGGTCACATCCAGGCGAACAGCAACCAGAATCTAGCTTGATTTTTCAGTTGAGCCAAAACAACCTACAGAGCTACGGGCGAATCTCAACACTGAGACAGAGAAATATAATGAGCTCGAACGTTAATTAACCCTTGATCGAGAGCTCTGTGAGAAGGACCTCGATGTCGAACGATAAACTATTTTGACAGTGCTCAAATGACATGAAGATCAAATGGCAACAATACAGACTGTGTTGCAAGCTCTGCAAAATACTCATCAGGTTCCTCTAACACAAAATCGTGATCAGGTGCCTGAAGCCTCCCAGGTTTCTGTGTGGGAAAGATTGAGACCTTAAGGAACCACCAGCAAAGCTATTTCCAGAAATATTTAGAATGAACATCAACCTTCCATTCATTTGGGTGGTGAAATTTTGTTTGAGATCAGCTGAGGTCACTGATTTTCCATATGTCAAGAGGAAGAACCGCGACCTTAACTTTGAGTTCCAGCACTAGATCGTTTGAGTGAAGTTACTGGTACTCGCAATCCGCATCCTCCTCGTCAAACCACTCAGCCGACCCGTCATTATGTTACAATAGAGCATATGGACCAGCGTATTAAGTAGTTGATCGAAGCACAAGTTCTGGGTGCTACCGACGACCTTACCAAGTTACAAGGAAGTCTAATTGCCAAAGAACTATTCAATATGGAAATACCGAAAGACTTCTATACTCAAAAAATTCGCAAATGCAAGGGTACCGATCCCAAGGTGCACATTCAATAGTACCGTGATTCATTGGAGTTATACTTCAATCTCAACCACATTCTCTACCATCTGCTTGTCACAAGTCTACAGGAGGAATCGTATCGATGGTTCCACTCTTTGCCTGAAGACTCCATATACACAATCGATCAGCTGCATAAACAATTCATCAAGACATATGCTCATAGCAGAGATAAAGAATAAAATTTATATTCTCTTATCAGTCTCAAACAGTCACACGGAGAGAAGCTCAAGGCTTTTACGAAGAAATTTTTGCAGCTCGTGCTTAAAGTAGACAATCTCGATAAGAAAACAGCTGTTACTGCTTTCACCAACGCGTTCTAACTCGACTGCAAATTCAAAGAGCACCTCTTCCTCAACAAACCTGTAACCTTGGAGGATATGATCACCAAGGTCAATAGTTATGTTAACTTGGAAATGATGATGTCCGAAAGGCATAAACCTACTAAATCCGTCCTTACCACGAAAGGTCCATTTACAGATCGAAACACTGAACCAAAGGAGGATCAGGGTGACCAAAAGCGCTTCAAGGTAAATACTAGCAACCCTCGGAAAGGTGGGTCACAAGTCAAACCAGTCCTCCCAAAGATGAATGCTTGGATCTCTATAATTTTACTAATCCTCTCAAGGGATAAGATCTACCGTCTCTCCCAACCATTGGAACGAATCAAGAACCGATCATACTGAATGGATCATAAGGTAAACCATCATTCTACTGACAATTGTAATGCTTTACAGAGGTTGCTCGAATACATTTTCAAGGAGGGACAAATATTTGAATATATTGTCGACCTGGAATGATACAAGGATATTAGCTATAAAAAGCAGCTTGAAGTTGTCCAAGCCGAAGATCAAGCTGAGGAGAAGCATCTCTATCATATGCGTCACAGCAACATGATCAAAATCAATTAGATCACCAAATCTAACAGATTCAAGTGCAGGAGACTATCTGAATACTGTAATCTCACACCTCAAGACAAAGAAGCCAAACTTTTGCCTGAGTCGAGCAATTACCGACTCGGGATCTCATTCAAAGTTTGCGACACTAGCCATATTAAATTACCACATCATGATGCATTAGTCATGATGCTCAATATGAAGAAGTTTGTCATGCACACAATGATGATCGATACTGGCAGTGGTATTGAGATTCTCTTTTAGTGCACCATCGGCCAAATGGGATTGGCCGATCAAGTTATTCAAAGCGACACCGATATTAGTAGATTCAATGGTTCTAAGGAAGAGTGAGTAGGCAAGATCATCTTCCCTATTACCGCAGGACCATCCACAATCGACGTCATCTTTTATGTGATCAATGCTAAATCTCGTTATCTTAGGATTATGGACCGTTGCTGGATTTATAACATGGAAGTAATCGCTTCCACCTATTATTAAGCACTCCACTTCAAATATAATGATGGTATCTATAAGATTATAGGTAGTCAAAAGCTTTCTCAAGCTTGCAGAAATATCTCCTCTGCTATTCTAGATACCTTTGACAGATATGCTGCATATTAATGACAGAAAGCTAATCTCCCCGATGATCAGCCTTCCATGGAGGAGCCCGTAAAATACATTAACATTAATAAACCTAGCAAAGGTATTTTCAATGGTATTAAGTTGGTTCCGTATGAAAAATACACTCTCATTTAGTTCTTATGACTAAATTGAGACGTTTTTACGTGGTCTTTCAAAGAGATGCCTGGGGTTGATCCGGCCAAGGCATGTCACAAATTAGCCATCAACATCAATGCCATGGCAGTCAAACAGATACATCGATGACTATCACCATGAATTCGAGATGAAGTTAACATGGGGAACGAGAAATTGATCAAAGTAGGATTCATTCGTGAAGCCAAATATCCAGATTGGTTATCTAACATCGTCGCAGTCCTAAAGAAGAATGGAAAAGTATGAGTTTGTGTAGATTTCACCGATCTAAACAAACACACTCCAAAAGACAGTTTCCCTCTTCCCAACATTCATCAGATCTTTGATTCCACTGCAGGTCACAAATTCCTATCAATGATAGATGTTGCTTCTGGATATAATCAGATTCCACTCTTGGATGAAAATTAAGAAAAGACCACTTTCATTACTGAAAGAGAACTTTACTGCTGCAAAGTCATGCCCTTCGGACTCAAAAATGCAGGTGTAACTTATCAACGGTTGATAACTACTATGTTTAAAGCACATCTTGGGAAAGTCTTGGAAGTCTACATTGACGATCTCTTATGTAAGAGTATACAGTCCACCAACCACATTTTAGATCTCAACATAATATTAAACATTTTTTGATCTAACAGGATGTGTCTTAACCCTGATAAATGTCAATTCGGAGTACATTCAATTTAATTTCTTGGCTACCTTATCAGCAAGAAGGGGATTGAGGCTGATCCAGATCAAATTCGGGCTATCTTCAACACGCCATTTCCAAAAATAATGAAAGATGTTCATAAACTTATTAGCAAGATTGCCGCTATCAAACGATTTGTTTCAAAATCTTTAGATCGCTATCGTTGGTTGTTCCTATTACTTCGCGGTTGCACCAAATGAGGAAAATTTTAGCCAAATACAGAGGTTCAATGGACATCAGAATCCAAAATAGCTTTTCAGGATCTCTAAACCTATTTGGGGAAGTTTCCCATCATAAGCACCCCAATAGATAATGAGGAACTAATTATCTACCTAGCAGTTACAGATACTTCACTAAGCTCGGTTCTCATTCAACTTGCAGGAAAAATTGATAAACTAATCTACTTCATCAGCAAAACCCTCACTCTAGCGAAAATGAGGTACTCTAAAATAAAGAAACTTCTTTTCATTATTGTTTATACTTCACAGGAACTCAAGCACTACATCCAAGCTCATTTAGTCAAAGTCATGACGAACTGCCCACCTCGGGAGGTTCTGTCCAAAAAAGAGAAATCAAGGAGATTGCAACAGTGGTCAGTTAGTTTGGGAGAACATGATATCAAGTTCGTGCAACGTCATTCCAAAAAGGGTCAGGCTATTGCAAATTTTTTTATGGATTTTCCAGTGGAAGATCCTGAGTGGGAGGAGCACGATCTTGACCTAGCATAGGAAGTTACAGAGGATCCACCCCCCAAAACATTTAACGAGCGAGCTAAATTGATTTCAAGGAAAGGGCAGAAACTTCTTATAGATGGGTCAGCAAGACCCGCAGGGTCAGGAATTGGAATCGTATTGATTACCCCTTCCAACGACAGAATTGAGAAATCAATCCGTATGGATTTTGAGGCTTCAAACAATATGGCCGAGTACGAAGCTCTTATTCACGAACTCGACCTTGCTCTTGAGCTCGGTGTCCCAGAACTCTCAGTTTACACAGATTCACTACTCATCGTCCACCATTACTTTAAACATTACAAGAAGAATGGCAAGATGATCAAATACACAACCCTCGCTGCAGATTGGATGAGCAAGTTCGCTCAAACAAGTCTCAATTATCTTCCTCAAGGAAAAAATAGATACGCCGATTCCTTGGCATATCTAGCCGAGGTCTTGGGCACAAAAGCACGATATCTCCAGATCAAAGTGATTTCAACCCCCAGTATTAATCGTATTTTTATATGCACGATAAATACTGGGGGTGATAAAGGGGGAGACGACAATTGGCGAAAGCCTTTCTTAGTTTATCTCGGTATCGACAACACATGCAAAGCACCACATCTAGCTGATCCGAAGGAATACCGACAGCTGATAGATAACTCAAAGCACTATACTAATCAAAATTGTACCTTATACCACCGTTCAGTTATAGGGCCTTACCTCAAGTGCCTCCCCAGATAGAAAGTAGGCGAGAAGCTCTGCAATTTACATGAAGGGACTTCTGGCTCCCATGTTACAGGTTAATCACTGGCAAGTAGGGCAATTACGCAAGGCGTATTCTGGCCTGGCATGCATAAGTAAGCGGAAGAGTACTCACGCAAATGTGACGCATGTCAACGACATGGGCAAATGACCCGCGTCCCTGTGCTTCAACTCTATGCAAGCAAGGTGTTTTGGCCATTCAAAAGATAGGCACTCGATCTTGTCGACGAATTTCATAATTCTCTAGGTAATCGCTGCCACCTACTCGTAGCTATCGATTATTTTACAAAATGGTTAGAAACAATTCTACTCTGTCAAACCAGAGAAGAAGAGGTAATCTCTTTGATCTTGGAACACATAATCACTTAATTTGGGTGCCCCCACCTAATTCGTATCGATAACGAGACCTAATTTGTTGAAGAAAAAGTCATAGCTTTCCTCAATCAACACAATATAATCTACTTACCATCCAATCCCTACTACCATCAAGGCAATGGCCAAGCCAAAATCACCAACAAAACTATTATGGATGGACTCAAGAAAAGTCTATACTAACAGAAAAATAGGAATTGGGTTCGAGACTATTATGGGCATATCGTACCACTCTACGTCAGTTGACAGGCTGGACTCCATTCCTCCATGCCTATGGTACCGAGGCTGTCATTCCCTCTGAATACCACCATCCAGTCAAAGATCATGAGCTAACTAACGAGGAAAATGAGTTCGAATTAGCTTGTAACTTCAATTGGATCGATAAAATAAAGGAACGTGCCATCGTTAACCTAGATCAATATCACCATATCCTGGCCAGTTCATACAATAAACGAGTCAGAAGTCGTACCTTCCAAATCAATGATCTAGTCCTCAAAGAAATACCTCAATATCGCAAAGAGCCTCATGCTGGGAAACTAACAGATAATTGGGAGGGTTCATTCCTTATCGCAGGTCTTTTAGGCCTGAGCTCATATTACCTCATGACAGAAGAGGGAGTTTACATTTCAAATCCTTAGAATACTAGGCGACTGAAACGGTACTATAGTTAAGTCCCTCACTACTCTATTTAAATTTCTCACTTTTTCCATTCCAAAAGTAAGATTTTCATCTCCATCCAATGTACATCCTTTTCTATTTAATAAAACTTACAATTTTTTTCTCCCACACATCTCTCTACTTCGTAAACAATACATAGATTAAAGCATAGATAATACTAGCTTTCAATCGACCTCTATACCAGTTAAATCAAGGATAACACTTGGTTTGGCCGACTCTACTAAATCTATGTGATTAAGACTAGAGTAATACTTGTTTTGCATCAAAGACTCTACCAGATATAAGATAAAGGCATGGTAACACTAGCCTTCATCTACCTTAATATGGCTGCGACATCATACCAGTTAAATCAAGGATAATACTTGCTTTGGTTGACTCAACTAAATCTCTTCGATTAAAACAATGGTAATACTAGTTTTCAATCAAAGACTCTACCAGACATAAGATAAAGCAAAGGTAAAACTAGCTTTCATCCACCTCAATATGGCTACAACATCATACCAGTTAAATCAAGGATAACACTTGGTTTGGCTGACTCAACTAAATCTCTACGATTAAGACTAAGGTAATACTTGTTTAACATCAAAGACTACCAGACATAAGATAAAACAAAGTTAAAACTAGCTTTCATCTACCTCAATATGGCTACAATATCATACTAGTTAAATCAATGATAACACTTAATTTAGCTGACTCTACTAAATCTGTGCGATTAAAACAAAAGTAATACTAGTTTTTAATCAAAGACTCTACCGGACATAAGTTAAAGCAAATGTAAAACTAGCTTTTATCTCTCAGCTTATTTGCAACAACTACATTTTATTTTAGGTTACATATACAACCTCAATAATAGATTCTTTTCTGATGTTGGGATGTCAGCTACGCTTTCCCCTGCAACAGGAGGTCGATCAACCATAAATTCTTGAGCTCGAGTAGTCACAACAATCCTGCCATGCTCTATCAATTCAGCAGGTCGAGGGCCTAAATCTATTTCCATGGACAACATATAATTTCTTTAATCTATATCGGCTCTACAAATACATCCCCTGTCTGATAAACTATTGAGCAAGGTATCTCTTTCTGACTCAAGCCTTTTTAGCTCCTCTATAAAATAGGCAATGATCGTCCTCAACAATTATGAGTGTAATGCCTCGGCTACAACTAACCTAGAAAAATTTGCTCTAACCTTCTGAAGGCCTTCTTCCGACCTCGCATACCATTCTTTTAGCCATGTTATTTCTCTATCAACTTGACCTGTAAAAGCAATATAATCTTCCAATTTCTTGTCAGCTTTAGCTGATTCAGCTTGATTAATTGCATCCAAATCCGCCACCTGAGCACAAAGTGCCTGAATTTCCCTGTTTAAATCTTCCAAAGCCAGTATTTTTTGTAACAACTCGTATTTCTGCTGCATCGAAATCTCTTTCCCCCTGATAGCCTGCTCTAGCCCTTGTTCCGATGAAAGAGCAGCATCCAGCTTCCTTTCGCACTCCCTTAACCGCTCAACTCCTTTTCGCATATGACCTTGAATTCGAGTGACATCCCTTTTCAGCTCTCTTAATCGAGCTGATAGGCTGACTCCATCTCCTTGTACAAGGAAGACCTTGACATCATTTTTATTCTTCCTCGAGTGCTCTCTGGTCTCGGCGTATTTGGCACATGAATTGGTCTGCGCCAATTCGATCTTTAATTATACCACTCTTTCGTTCAACTTATCACACTTATGTTGCACCGTTCAAGATTCCATATCTTTGGCAGGTAAAGCTGTGTACAATTGCTCAATTATATCTTCTGACGCAGATAGATCATCTCGAGCTCACTTCAGCTCATTATCTTTATCAACCAATCACTTCTTCAATTGCTTCAGCTCGCTCTTGCTGTTCGTTAGATTAGTTCAAATTTGCTCCTAATTATTTATTTTCTTGAACAAATCATTCATCAAACCAGCCACCAAATGATTTAATCCTTCTTTCGATTTTTCTAGCGCCTGTATACGGTAATGGGCCATGTCAACCTCCCTCATCTTTACCATCAATGCCTCATTCTGTCTTTTGATCTTCGCTGCATGCTATTTTAATTCCGCGTGCTATTTTTGCCCTTTCTCAATTTTGACATCCTTCTCTTCGATCTGCCGAGCAAGGTCGATAGCAGTCTGTGTTGCCTCAACCAACTAACTTAAAGTGCACCTCTACATGTTGATCTTCTCTGTCTTCATTTGCCTCTCGTATCTTATCAAACTCCTCTCCAAATTCTTGGTTACATTGGTGTACATCATCTTTGCGCAAGCGAGCTGACTCTAATTTGACCTGCACATTATAGATACGTTATATCGAATTCGATTAAGAACACTCATTTAACACATATACCTCATTTCTAACAAGATATCTATTTTTTGACATCTACTGTATAAAACTATTTCTAAACTTAAGGTCAAAGTACAATCTCAGATGGATGCTCCATAACATATACTTCCAAGTATAAGGTACACATTCTCTATATTTTAATTTGTCAGTACTTTACTATTTCCTGTGCACCATTTCAACATCATTACCCCTGAACCAATAACAGGTTTTTGGTTTGTCATTACGCTCTATTTATTACTTTGTAGCTCTATACTAATGAATCATACAAATCAAATATTTCTTGCTCTATTATAACCTATAGCTCCGCTTACAAAGACGACAGGGACGCAGAGGTCTCTCTCTCATTAGCAAACTCAGTCTCTAAATCTTTTATTTTGAGGCACGTTTCATTAAGTCCCTATTATAAGGTTTACAAAAATGAACTTAGCCTACAGAATTGTATCCAACACATAATATCTCATCAGTTTACAACATCCCCAAATACTCGTACAGGCACAAAACCATCACACTACTCTACCTTCTCATTTTCCCCTTCTGGACGCTCATTGTCATCCCCTAGACCTTTATTCTTGATTAAAACCATATCATTGATTTTTACGGTTTTCAACCTTAGATTACTAAAACACAAAGACCAAAACTAATTTCTAGTTCCGTTCGAAAGTGAACAACACTCTAATTTTTACCCATACTAAACACCAGATTTTGACCGTTATCAAAATGACAGACCATATTACCAAAGGAGTAATTCAAATTAAAATCAAGGTGGTGCGTCCTTTACTCCCAATCACCAACCTTTTAAGCAAAATACTCCTTACGTTCCTCCTCAAAATAGGAAACCATCTTTGGATGATGGCATCTAAGCCCTATTGCAATCCAATAACCAGTTGATGCAATAATTCATGCAAATGAATCAGCAATCCATGACTCGAATAGAAGCATCAATTGCTCAATTGGCATCTAGGTTAAGTACTAAAGATAAAGGTACGTTTCCAAGTTAAACCTAGCCCAATCCGAAGGATTAAACCGAAAGTTCACACCGCGATCAGGCGAATGCGGTGATTGCACTTAGAAGTGGAAAGACTGTAGACAACAAAGTTAGGATGCCTGAGGACGAATAATGTAAAAGTCCTAATCCTAGTACTAAAAAAGTTATAGTAGGAGGCGAACCTATATGTGAAGAAACCCCTTTTGTTGAGTAAGAGAATAGGCAGGTCTCGCTAAGTAAGAAGATTATCGAAAATGATCCGCCTAGAATTCCTAGAGCACCTTTTCCCTAATGGCTTTTAGTCAATAGGAAGAACATTCCCGATGAGGAGGTTAAGGAGATGTTCAAGAATCTTATGATCACTATTCCTTTCCTCGATGTATTACGACAGATTCCTTCCTATGCAAAACATCTCAAGGACCTTTACACGTTCAAGAAACGTATGAATGCTTCCAAGAAAGCTTTCAATGTCCATGACAGTGAAAATGTTATTCAATTGGATGCTCAGGTTAGCTCTATAATCTTGAACAAAATACCCATGAAATACAAAGATCCAGGAATGCCGACAATTTCTTGTCACATAAGGACAAATCGCATCGGGAAAGCCTTACTTGATTTAGGTGCTAGTGTCAACTTGATCTCTTATTTGGTATATGAGCAGCTAGGTCTAAAAGGACTAAAACTGACACATAGAACCTTGCAACTAGCTGATCGATCCATTAGAATTCTTAGGGGAGTTGTGATGGATGTACTTGTCCAGGTTGATGTGTTTTTCTATCCTGTCGACTTTGTGGTCCTTGATACAAACCAGGCAGAAGACCTAAATACTGAGATACCTGTGATCCTTGGCCGACTTTTCTTGGCCACTGCTAATGCATTGATCAATTGCCGTAGCAGAGCTATGAAGTTGACTTATAGGAATAAGACCATCGATCTAATATCTTCAATGCAACTCATACTTCGCTTGAAGATGAACCCGATGAGTGTAACATGCTTGGTACTATTGTAAACAGTACATTTCATAGTTCCAATCCTAGGGACCCGTTAAAAGCTTGTCTTGCACATTTTGGAGATAATTTAGATGTTAATGACCTTATCAATAAGGTCAATGCCTTGTTGGATTCTGTTTCTATTGTGGATAACAATAATAATGTTGAAATGCTGAAAGTCAAAGATCATGTTCCAGAAGTGGAGTAAGTGCCCGCTAGGTTAGAACTTAAACCTCTCCCTAAAAATCTCAAATATGTCTACCTAGGTCCTAATGAGACTCTTCCTGCTATCATAGCATCCGACCTTAAACCTAAGAATGAAGAGAAATTAATGCGTGTATTAAAGGGAAACACAAAAGCTCTTGGATGGAACATTTAAGATATTAATGGTATTAGTCCTTCTGTGTGCATGCATAAGATAAAACTCGAGGATAATTTCAAGAAGTCCAGAGAAGGACAACGAATGCTTAACCCGACTATGGCTGAGGTTGTGAGAAAAGAAATTTTGAAATTGCTTGACGCTGGGATCATTTATCCTATTTCTGACAGCCCATGGGTAAGCCCAATTCATGTTGTTCTTAAAAAGTCTGAAATTACTATTGTGAAGAATGATCACAATGATTTTGTCCCCACTCGCATGACCACAGGGTGGCAAGTATGTATAGACTATAGAAAACTCAATTTGGTCACTCAAAAAGATCATTTTCCCTTACCATTCATGGATCAAATGCTTGAACGTCTCGCTGGTTATGAATACTATTGCTTTCTTGATAGGTATTCTGGGTATAATCAAATACCAATCGCTCTAGAGGACCAAGAGAAAACCATGTTTACTTGTCCTTTTGGAACCTTTGCCTATCACCGCATGCCATTTGGGTTATGCAATACTTCAGCAACATTTTAGCGATGTATGTTGAGCATTTTCTCTGACATGGCTGAGCATTTCCTTAAGGTTTTCATAGATGACTTCTCCCTCTTCGGAGATTTGTTTGACCAATGTCTCCACCACTTATCTATTGTTCTTGCTAGGTGTCAACAGAAAAATCTTGCTCTAAATTAGGAAAAATATCACTTCATGGTGAAAAAAGGCATAATATTAGGACATGTCATATCAGCAAAGGGAATCGAAGTAGATAAAGCCAAGATCGATGTCATATCTAGTCTTCCACCCCCACGAATAGTCAAGGACGCTCGTTCATTCCTGGGGCATGGAGGATTTTATCAACATTTTGTTCATGAGTTTAGCAAAATTGCTCGACCCCTCAGCAATCTCCTCGCCAAGGACACTACCTTTTTATTCGATGATTCGTGTCTTAAAGCTTTTGAGAATCTCTGAACACGTCTAACATCATCGCCCATCATCCAACCTCCAAATTGGAACAAACCTTTCGAGTTGATGTGTGACGCATCTGACTATGCCATTGGTGCAGTTTTGGCACAACACATTAATAACCTTCCACGTATCATCTATTATGCTAGTAAAACTCTTAATGATACGCAATTCAATTACACAACCACATAGAAAGAACTTCTAGCGATAGCCTTTGCTCTAGAAAATTTTTGTTCTAATCTCATAGGTTCTAAAGTAATAGTCTATACGGATCATACTACTGTCAAATACCTTCTTACCAAGAAGGACACCAAACAACGCTTAATCCGATGGATACTACTACTTCAGGAGTTTGATATCGAGATTCGGGATAAAAAAGGTACCGAGAATGTAGTAGCTGACCACCTTTCTCGAATAGATAATGATTCTTCAGATAGGTCGTTACCTATTCGTGACTCCTTTCCTGACGAGCAACTCATGTCCATTCACTATATGTCTTCTGTACCATGGTTTGCATACATAGCAAATTATCTTGCCACAGGGCATTTTCCTAGTTTTTGGACCAAGCCAGATAATTATAAATTTCTAAGTGAGTCCCGACACTTCTTCTGGGATGACCCGTACCTGTTCAAATATTGTTCTAATCAAATCATTAGGAGATGTGTCCCAAATTTTAAGCATAGCAAAGTCATAGAATTTTGTTACTCCCAAGCTTGTGGAGGTCATTTCAACTCCAAAAAGACCTCTGCAAAAATTTTACAGTGTGGATTTTATTGGTCTACCTTATTTCATGATGCTCACAAATTATGCAAGGCCTGTGATAGATGTCAGAGAATGGGAGCCTTGTCCTGTAGGAATATAATGTCACTAAACCCAATCTTGATCGCTGAACCATTCGATGTTTGGAGTATAGACTTTATGGGTACCTTCACCCCATCTTCTGGATTCACATACATCCTTTTAGCCGTTGACTATGTGACTAAGTGTGTTGAAGCTATTCCTACCAGGACCAATGATAGTTTAGTTGTTATTGAATTTATTAAAGAGAATATTTTTTCTCGTTTTGGTACGCCGAGGGCAATAATTAGTGATGGGGGGGTCACATTTTAACAGTCGAATGTTTACGAACTTAATGAAAAATTTTGGAGTAACACACAAGGTTTCTACACCGTACCATCCGCAGACTAGTTGGCAAGTGGAGGTTTTCAATCGTGAAATCAAGAATATTCTTCAAAAAACGATAAGACCAAACCGTAAAGATTGGTCAACTCGACTAAATGATGTTATTTGGGCTTATCGTACTGCTTTTAAGACATATATTAGAATGTCCCCTTACCGACTAGTTTATGGAAATGCTTGCCACCTTCCAGTTGAGTTAGAACACCAAGCATATTGGGCAATAAAGGCCTTAAACTTTGACATTGGGAAGGCCTTGAACTTTGCCATCAGTCTTTACTGAATGGGCAATAAAGATGCATACCATTCAGCAAAGACTATGGAATTATGCATACTCATTGGGAACACCGGGCATAGTTAGAACTTTAACATTGAGGAACTTTGACCATGGAATGATGCATACCATTCAGCAAAGACTTACAAGGAGCGCATGAAAGCGTTTCACGACAAAAACATTTTGCGAAAATCTTTTGAACCAAACCAAAAAGTCTTGTTGTACTCTTCTAGGTTGCATTTATTTCTTGGCAAACTGCGATCACGATGGACCGGGCCTCTCACTGTTAAAACGGTATATCCACATGGGACGGTTGAGGTTGAAGAACCGAGTACTAGCAAAATATAAAAAGTAAATGGGCAAAGGCTTAAGCCTTATTATGAACATTTTAGCTTCACCAATGAAGACTTGAAGCTTTTGGACCCAGTTTATAAGGAGTGACATTCATATCCTTTCACCCAACTTTTACTGAGTTTGGGGGTTCCTCCTTTCGTCTGGATGAAGACAATAAATTTAGCACTATCTAGGAGGCAACCCACGTTATATCAGCAGGTACTATGTTACGATTTTCTTTTTCCCTTCTTTTAAGGTATGCATTCAAATATTGGGGACAATACTTCTTTCTAGTTGGGGGTGGGGGAAAATCGTTTACATTTTTTACTCTTTTAGAGAAAAGATAGGTCATTATAGTAATTTATGAGACTCTTTAGTAAGTTTCTGCAAGCTTAGAAGTATTTGATATGGTCTAAATACTTTGGTCGTAAAAACCATAAAAGTTAAAATTTTCATCAAATACATGTTTAAAATTTTTTGGAACATTATCTTAAGCTAAATGTACTACCCTTTAATTAGAGGAAATTTTATGTTGACTGATATTTCACAAAACAAATGCACTTCATAGTACTATTGCATTTATTACTTTTGCTAGAATTTTGAACAATCAAAAGGAATCTAGTATTTGAGGTAGGAATGATCCACTACAAGGGAAACAACTGCCTAAGAATAAGTTTGATCCTGAAGTAATATAATAAGGATTTCTATAAGCCAAAATAGCTCTAAAAACTTTTACGACGCAAGGCATACTTGCATAATTAGAACTGAAAGAGGAAGAATTATCGTCAATCTCGAGTATAGTCATGATCTATGTGAAAGGAGCAAAGAAAAAAGTTTACTTGTGGGAATCCAAAGCCTAGGTCACGAAAGGGCACCAAACCCCGGCAACCTAAGCCAACTGGCTGGGATTGTCGACCAACGACTCATATTATGGAGGCTTCACAAAGGAAGCACGTACCAAAATAAGAAGGCTTATAGTTATTCCCCAAAAATCAATAATAGGATTTGAATTGACTATGATACTTGTCAAACTGATCGTTGGATTTATTTTGCGAAATACGAAATGACTGGATATTGACTCAATAACCCCTAAATAAAATTGTACGTGCAATAACTATTTTCACAACACTTGAGGATATTAGAAAAATATGTGAAATCTTATTTAATTATTGTGTAGTATCTCTAGTTTCGGATAGTTCTCCAAGTTCTCTGATTATATATATGTGAAAGAATTAAATTTTAAGGAGTTTATCTTCTTAATGTTTTTACCATTATCAGATATCAATAAGTTAGTTGTAATGACCTAATGAGCATCTAAACTACTATAATGCCCTTATTAACTTTTGTGGGTATTGTCACTACAAACCCTCACGAGACAAAACTCGTCCTATAGGGGTAACCTATAGGTTTAAGGGATTGTTGCATACGCTCAATGCAATCGTCTTAACCACGAAAGAGTTATGCTTTTATTCTTTTCTTTGCTCGAGGACTAGCAAACTTTAAGTTTAGGGGTATTTGATGGACACATAAAATGACCACTATTCCCCTATGACTTAATGTTTATTATCCTTAATTTTATTATTAAACATAACTTATAAAACCAATTTTTATATTTCAGGTCACATGAAGCTCAGTTACCAAATATGTGCAAAAACGGGATGTATAGCTCAAAAGATAAACTGCTGGAGAAGGACGTAGAGTTGTCAAACACAAGGGTCCTACATGAGGAGGTTATAATTTTGGAGGATAATTCTTGGAGGTTACAATTTTATGTACATTCATGGCATAGGTTATAAATCTCATATTAAATATAAGAATCATTTCCTTCATCTATAAAAGGAAAGGTGGTGAGCTCATAAGAAGTATCCAATTTTGAGATAATCATTCTTGTAGAGTGTAAGAGAGCATTATTGGAGTAAGTTGGTGCAAGTCTTGTAAGCATTTTGAGCATTTTATTTTGTAAGTCAATAAAATTCCTTTTTTTATTGTTAGTTTATGTTCATTTCATTCTCATATCATTTAGGTTTTATAGTTGATATAATGGCCGACTAAGTCCTCACTAGGGGTGAGGATGGATCTGCCATAAGCGTATGATATCATGTAGTAAAATATATTTTTCTCTAATACAATATGAGCATATTATCACAAATCCCAAAACTATATTGTAGGAGACATCCATTATCATCCTATGATCTTTTTAAGTAGAGATATAGGAAGAGTTTTATGATTCTTAAATGATATAGTAAAATTGCATTAATATTATATTTTTCTAAGGTATGGTCCTAATTAACATTTCATAGTTAGCATTACTTTTATGGAATGTGTTTTTATTACATACTTAGTTCATATGATATATTCTACTTGAGTTATAATCATGGGATTACATCGACAAAAGGTCGAAGTTTGTTACTTCAATTAAGTGGAGAATTTAATATACGATAATACTATGTTGATATTGTATGTAAATGGTGGTGAAATCCGAAGCGCCTAGACCTTTATTCTTGATTAAAACCATATCATTGATTTTTACGGTTTTCAACCTTAGATTACTAAAACACAAAGACCAAAACTAATTTGTAGTTCCGTTCAAAAGTGAACGACACTCTAATTTTTACCCATACTAAACACCAGATTTTGACCGTTATCAGTGTTTTAGCACGATAAAGAACTATGAAGAAGGCCTATATAAAGTAGAAGTTCCAGAAGAGACAAAGACTAGAAAAATATGAGAAATCACCAATAAAACTATATTTTCTAGATTCTCTAAACTTCAAACTTTTTATTCACAAGATTAAGCATTTCCAAGTTCAGAGATCACTTGTAATAAGATATTAGACTCAAGCAATAAAAATCACTATTACAAAAATCTTCAACTCGAGGTTGTGGTTTCTTACCTATTCAGAGGTTTTCTACGCTAAATTACCTGTGTCATTTCTTGCTTTTTCTTAAAAAATTTCACAGGTACATTGGTGTAAGAGTTAATTCTAAGCCACTTTGAGCTTACGGAATTAGGCCATTATAAGTCAGATTCAATTTTCTTCTGAAGTTCAATCACTACGCTGTGCAGATCAACTGTTTCCAGTATCGAGTTGTTCTCGTGTTTCCTCAGCATACTGGAGGTACTTCAGAGATTCATGTTTGTCATCGAATTGTCTTTAGATCACAGTGGTAAAGAAGAGTGTGGCATTCCCATAGACGACGCCAATTGTAATGGTGTGTTTTTCAGGAGGATAATCTTCGTTAATACTTATAGTAAGGATTATGTAATAATAAGTCTAAATAAACAATAATTTAAGTATAAACTCAGTAAAGGCTAAAAAAAACTACGACCTCGAGGAGGGTTTTGATGAAAAATCCAATAAGTTGCTAGTTATTACACTTTGTTGCTTAGTAAGATAGTAAGAAGGAATGAATAGTAAAGTTGTGGATCTGAATAACTTATTCTCTGCCTGTATTTATAGTAGATACAAGCAGTTTTACAAAAAGAAAAATAGTTTCCTATTCCTATATTCAACAAAGAGAAAAATAGTTTCCTATTTTGAATATCTGTAGAAGTCTCGTTGTGATCTAACAATGGCATGAGCAGCAAGGAATCTCATAGCCGTTTTCGCTCCGTTGGGATTGTTTGGTTTTTGATCCCACCCCTCTTTGGGTCTGGTGTACCAACTTGCATTTGATGGGTTTGGTAGTAATCTAGTTTTGGGATATGGGGTTTTGATCTTACCTTTATTTATGAATTTTTACGAAATGGGGCTCGGTGATTTTGCCTTTCTGTAAGCGCTGAAAGTTTACATTTTTATGGCTTTTTTTAGCTTCTATAGATTACAGAAAGCCAGTAAGAAAGATGGGCCAGACTCAAGCGAAATAGTAGCTTCACAGGTCTAAACTCACGACGTCACATCGTCGGCTATCGAAAAAGCATTAAAGTCTCGGTTAGAACTGCTCTTTTGTGGCATGTGGTAGCAAGTTCTTAATTTTGTTGAAGAATAGAAGTGGAAACTTCCTTTGTCTCTGTGTATTCAATATTTTATTTAAATCGAGATGAGATTTTTTTTGTTTCGATTACAAAACTCGAAGAACCGTAGACCTAAATTGAAACAGAACCGAACTTGGTGGTTCGGCTTTGACCGGTTCATAAAGTGTCCTAGTTCGGTTCACTGTTATAAAAAACTGGGGGTATCTGGTTCGATTTGGTTCGCGGTTTAGGGCCAAAACCGGACCGAATCGGACCGTGTATCACCCTAGACCACACAAAGCTACATTTTATTAGGCTCTATATTGTTAAGAACAACATTCTTATGTGCACATGCTATTGCATTGGGGTCTATATCAACTCCCACTGATAATACAGCGCAAAAAACTGTAAATAAAACGGGAGAGGATTCGCCTACACCCTCAAAGGTGTTACACACCCACTACATTCTCCTCAAGCCACTGAAAATGCCAACTCAACATCTTTCTCTCTCCCAGTCAGCGTTGACGTGGCGAGAAAAAAAAACAATACAATACAACAACAAAAAACTATCTCTCTGCACTCAACTCACACTCTCTCTCTCACTCGCTCTGTACGCCCAAATTTAAATTCAAATTTCACTATATTCCTCTCTCTCTCCCGCCGTTTTCCGCCACTCAATCACTCTCTCTCAACCTTTCACTTTGAATTTTTGTGTCTCTGGTTAAGGTACGAAGCTTTCTTAGTGTCTCTCATTATTTTCATTACCATGTCAAAACTGTATTTCGTGAACCGAATATTGAAATTGTGTTATGGAGGTAACTTGGTTCTTGATCTTGCTTGAATAACAGGTGGTCAGTAGACGGCATCTGAACAGCTACCAATATCTACTCCAAAAATTGAACAGGTTAGTGGTGTATGTTGCATAATTTATTCCCTTTACATTTGGCTATGCGACAATTTAAGAGTGGCGTAAACCAAAACAATCTGGATTCGACATTTATTTGTCGAATCCAGATTTCCTCGACAAATAATTGTCGATGAAATCTGGATTCGACAAATTTTTAGTCGGCAATAGTATTTTCTGGTTGTACGTATAAATGCCCGTTGTGGTGGCTTGAGGGTCCCTTATTTCGACAATTAATTGTTATAACAAACAGAATTGACTTATAATTCGTGTGTAATCAGAGTTTTTGTTATGAAAAATAGTGTTTCCTTCCTTCTGCATTTGTGGTTGCTTGTCTGTGAGTTTTCATTTCGTTTGTTCGTCAGGCTGTATGGATGTCTTTGATTAATTGTATCCAATAATTTCTTCTATATGACAGGATAATAAAATGGAAGATTCATGTGAACCAGATCGGTCAAAGGTAATTGGAGATGAATTACCACCAAGGGATGCCAATGAACGTATAATGGGTGTGGGTTCCGGAATACCTGATTACGCTGTTGATTCCTTAATTGTAGAGACGCCATACGAAGGGCAAACTTTTGATACAGTGGATGAGGCAAGTTCCTTTTATGAAAAATATGGATGGACGAAAGGGCTTTCCACAAATAAGCGCAACTCCAAAAAACAACCAAGATTAGAGGAGATAGCACGAGCAACATTTTGTTGTTTGAGCAACGGTTATTCGAAGAAAAACTAAATATCAAGTACAAGTGAACAAGATGGGAAGAAGCGTTCTTCTTACCAATGCGGGTATAAAACGACTTTAAACATCAATTGGAGAGAAAATCTTAGGAAATATGTTGTTACAAGTTTCTCAGATGTTCATAACCACAACCTTGTCTCCCCACGAAACCACCGTCGTATGATGATTAATCACTTTTTCCCTGAAGTTGCAAAAACCTAATAGAGACCTTTGAGCTTCACATATCTCAGTGAGCAAGGGGTCTGCTTTATTCCCTGACAAGATCTTCAACAAACGTGATTGTTACAACCACAGAGCCAAAGTTAATAAGGAACGTATATCGAGTGGCGATACGCAGGCTGCATTGGATTGGTTCAAGAAAAAGCAAGTCGATGATCCTATGTTCTACTTTGACATTCAGCTCGATGATGATGACAGAACACTTAATTTTTTTTGGATAGATGGGCGATCCCGAATGGCATATGAGTCTTTTGGGGATGTGGTGACTTTTGATGCCACGTATAGGATGAACGTTTATAAGATGCCATTTGCTCTATTTGCATGAATAAACAACCATTACCAAACAATCCAACTTGGATGTGCTTTGTTGAGGAATGAGCAAGAAACCACCTTTACTTGGTTATTTCATACATGGCAAAAGACGATGAGCAATAAACACCCGACGGCTATTATCACTGACCAAGATGCTGCAATGGGTGCCGCCATCCCCATGATTAGTCTCAGTCTTATGTTTACAGGAATTGTTATAATTGTCGACAAGTCCCTATGTCGACAATTATAGCTAAAATAATTGTCGAAATGGACAAACGCGACAATTTTTTTTTGTCGAAGATCATGAATTCGACAATATATTTTGTCGAAAATCATAAACTCAACAATCCATCTGTGTTATCTAATATCTGTATTTTGTCGAAGGTCTTCCTAAACACCAGACATCGGTTCTGCCTATGGCACATCATATACAAGTTCCCTGAAAAAATTGATCATGTCTATCGAGATCTATCTACATTCAAGAGTGACATATATTTAATTATCCACAACACATACGATCCTGTAGACTTCTATAGAAGGTGGGTCGAGATTATGAAGAAACATAATCTTGATGACAACAATTGGATGCAAGGCTTATTTAATATCAGAGAAAGATGGATACCTTTGTGGAATAGATGTACTTTCTATGCTGGCACGAGTACTACTGGCAGAAGTGAGTCAACAAACAATTTTTTCAATGGTTGGCTGCTTCCTTCAACTGGTCTGTACAGTTTCGTGACAAAATATGCAACAACTCTATTGGAGATATTTGAAAGAGAGAAGGAGGAGGAATTCCAATCCGAACATAGATATCGGCAAGTCAGACCTTATCAGGCTCTACTAAAACATGCAGTAAAGATTTATACGAGGAAGATTTTCCATAAAGTTGAAGACCAATTCAATCAAATTGTGCGGTTCATAGCAATAGAAAAGAGCGTGGACAGAAACGTTCGAGAAATACTTGTAAAGTCACATAGTTGACCGCCTGAAAGTTTTGAGTTGAAGATAGACTTGGCTGGCCTGACAGGCCATTGTGAATGCAAGTTGTTCGAGTATGTAGGTCTGCCATGTTGTCATCTCCTCAAGGTTTTCTCCAAATTTGATATTCTCCAAATTCCAGATGCATTCATTCTACCAAGGTGGAAGATTGGTGCAAACAAATATTCTTGATCGTACGACGAGAGTTTCTTAGATGGAGATAACTTGAGGAAACCGTTACATCATAACCACCTTTCACTTCGCGCAGCAAATCTATTTGAGAGGGCATAAAAAAATAAAGCAAACTTTGAATATGCCATTTCAAGGCTAGACGAGCTTGAGACACATCTAGATGCGTACGATGCATCTCTGACTCAACTCTCAGGGGCGGATCCTTCAATGTCAACTCCATTAACTGAGACAGTGATGTCTTCAACTCCTATTTTGGATCCTCTTGTGGCACAAACAAAAGGCCGTAAAAAAATGATCATAAGAAAAGTGGCAGATGGAAGGGTAGAATAGAGATGGCTGTGGAGAAGAGGAAGAAGATATGCAAAGCCTGTGGAGTCTTTGGTAGCCACGAAAAATGCACTTGCCCACAATTGAAATTATTGTTTAAAAAAACAGAAGTTGGTGAGTATCGTAAAATTATAAATAAGTACTTCTCAACAACTTCTACGATAACATATGCTGAATATTACTAATTTATTTTCCCTATTTCATAAGTAGGTGCTTCAAATCAGGATGGACTCGAGCCACAGTCAGACGACAATGGTGTTGGAAGTTGCTGAAGATGTTCATATGATTTAGGATTATAGACATTATTGGAAGAGGACGTTGGTGAACCACATTTTGTTTGACTAATCAAGGCTGTGCGTTTGTAACTATTTCTGATGTAATGTTCCCCTGTTTGAAATAAAATCTTTCTTTTCTGAGTTGTTATTGTATTTATAGTTGTGGAATTGTCAAATTCTTGTCGAATTACTATAAACTCGGCAATTAATTGTCGAACTGCTTTAAATTCGACAAACTCGACAATTAATTGTCGAAAAACTATGAACTCAACAATTAAGTGTTCTCCCTTTATCTACAACTCGACAATTACAAGTGTCTGACATGTTACTGTCAATTGAACCTTCAACTCCCCTCCACTATTAAATATTTTTTTCTACTTCTCTCCACAAGGTATAAAAAATACATAGATGGAATCGAAAACTGTACATCATCAAAGAATATACAAATATGTACAACATTTAAGAAAATAAATCATTTATTCTGTAATCCCGTAGGTTAACATTGTTGTCTCTCAGCAACTTCATCCAAGCTTCGTTTGGTGCGTCAAAGTAGTTCTTCACACATGGCTTCACAAAAGCATCTAGAATATTTAATTGCACATGCGCCCACCACAGTGTAGAAACCAGAGGAATAGGTGATTGGTACTTGGTCTTCAATTTCATAAAGTTTTCGTCGGATGTCATTCTAACCCACCAATACTTCGTACTATCAGTAAGAATGTTTTCAAACCTCTTATCTTTGGTTATCTTGCTGTTTGCTTTCGGCCAAAACAAAGGTAGGAACGTTAGGGCCTCCTTGTTGTCGATGAAGATGACCACCTTCTCGTAATATGTTGCCAACAAATGACCCATATACAAATATTCCACGAACACACCATTGAACTTAAAGGCTCATAGCAAAGTTTTGTACCTTCTCTCTCCCAAATCACTGTATGCTACATCCAACCTCTGACTGAAAATGCTCTTCCAATAAGAAGGTTTCTTCGTCATCAAGGTACACAAGGAATCCTTCACATTCAAGAACTTCATTTGGCTCTTATACGTATATGACGCAGCAACCCTAAACGCCGTGTTACCATCCCTTTCAACATCGCGTATATTCAGTTGGAACCAATTAAATGGTTGAAACAAAGTCTGTCTTAGATTAGTTTTATGATCAATCTTCTTTAACCTTGAATCGATCCTTTCTTGATACTCCCTCCTTCCCGATAAGATTATGTCATCTTCGTATTCCCCCTTTGGACATTCTTGAGCAATTGTTAAGAGTTTAGTAAACTGCCTACTTAGTTCCTCGTATGTCGGGTCCTCAATATCTTTAAAATCCCCTCCTTCAATAGCGTCTTTCAGTGCTAGCCGCCACACTCCCTACAATGCAAACACGACCACAATAGTGTAGTTAGAAATTAGAACAAAGTAATTTAAAGTAAAAATACTTTGACGCAGGTGGATGACAAAGGTGGACACACCCATTCATTGTTGTCAGTTTTAAGGATGAATCTCATCTCTTCAGATATCATCAGCTTGGTTTGCTGGTCCCATTTAAATCTACATGATTAGTATTTTGTGATAAACAAAATTGAAATCGTAGTTCAACTTACCAGCCTTTCGGTTTCGTGGATGTATTTGACGTACCACCTATCATGAGTAACATTCACCTATCAATCATAGGTTTATACATAAACACACAAAATCAGCATAGGCTGGTTCATGGAAATAATTTGTCGCATCCAATAAATTTTAACAATTTATTGTCGAAAAATAAGTCATAAGACAAATTATTGTCGAAAAAACTATTCATTCGACAAATTATTGTCGAATAAAAATTCATGCGACAATAAATTGTCGAATGAATATAAATTCGACAATTACGTGATTCAGATTTCGTCAAATAAATGAGGAATCGACACATTATTGTCGACTTTGACAATTAAGTTTCGACACTACCAATTTCACAATTTGCAACTACGAGACTAGGTGTTAAATAAGACAACTTTTGCTTCAACAAGATTCCAAAGGGCATATATATAATGGGATCCCATATATAATTTCTATAAACAATTTAGTATCAATGTACATGGGATTACTTCAATGTTTCATTGCAAGTCTCCTCAAGCATAAAATTAAACAACCGCATCAATGTACATTACTACAAAATGTCTTATCAATGACCTTCGTCTAAATCAACTTACATTCATATCTCCCTCACTCAATCTCCTTTAAGCTTCTTCAAATTTCGCATTTAACTCGTCGTACTTCTGTTTCTACTTTTTGGCTTATAAGTGGTCATTTTCTTTTGAGTGTGGAACCAAGTTGAACTGCACAAATGCCATAGAAAGATATTCATGAAACAGCTCATAAAGGATGTATATCTCTAGGGGATTACCTGTACTATATTTCTATATATAAGATTTCATACTCATAGGTAAGGGTTGTGCTTCTTAGTTTACATAAACTTCTTCCATCAACTTGTCATTGATATTGCTCAACATTTCACACTTTTTCACCTGTTATCAATCATAAATGAGTAATTCTAATGGAAAGAATAACTGTTAAAGAAATTGCCTCTTCTTGGGAGTAATAGTACTTACTTTGTCTGCTAGTTCTATTTACAAATCTTCTACCATTTTCTTCTTCGATTCGCACTCCAATATCTGATAACAAACTTGTATTTAAAAAATGACTAGGAATACCTATGACATCTACAAAAACCGCGTAAGGAAGGAAATGCTCAAACATGTACGAATACCATCTCACTGATGGAGTTGGCAACATCCTTCGCTTGAATGTCTGCTTGCATTCTTAGGTTTGCCTCCATCAAAAATGCACATTCACCTGTCTGTAATAGTAACAAATGAGTAACAAAGTTATTACAAAGCAATTCCTTTCCTAATATATGTATTACAAGGTAACTATAACTTAAAAAGTTTTTTAGAATGCACACCTTCGCTGCCAACGCCTCCACCAAAACTGACCTCGCCGGGTCCCCCACCACCTCGGCCGGTCCTTCACCACCTTCATTTTGGCTATGCAGGACTTCAACCTATAAAGGAGTAGAGCCGAATATTAGAAGATTGAAGAAAGATACCTAAAACACTATAAGTATAATCAAATACTCATATTCTCCCTCTGGGAAACACCACCCCTATCCCCCAATACCCTCTCATCGCCGTAATTGTCATCTTCGGCAAGATTAACAACATCTGGGCAAAGTTTGGAGAAGGAAACTGAATTAAACCATTCAAAGTATCCTTTAGTACAAACGGGGATCCCATCGTGGACTTTCCTACCCCTCGTCAAAATGATAGAGTCCCTCAATTTCTCTTCGGAGAATAAATCCACCAATTTATACTTCGGCTTGTATGTGAATGGTTTAACACCAAGACGCAAGCCGCTCTGTTCAACACAAGTAGGAGCCCGAGGCACAGGCTGCCTTCGGTTGAACTGTCTCGGTACTCGGTCAGGATAATATGGTTCATTATGTTCAGGACTACAGAAGAGACCTGTGAAGCTAGCCACTTCTTTGAAATTATGTTTATCCTCCCTCTTCACTAAGTACGGGTCCCAGACAACCTGCAACAGAAATTACAGATAGATTAGTGTGGTAAATAAAGTGAAACAATGTTTAACATATTGTCAAATTCTAACAATTCGACAATAAAGAATGTTTTATTGTCGAATTGTATGAATTCGACAATAAGTACAACTTGCTTTTTGTCGAATTCTATGAATTCGACAAAAACTATGCTTTCTTTATTGTCGAATTCTATGATTTTGACAAAAAGTAAACATTGTTTTTTTTTTGTCGAATTCACTTAATTCAATAAAAAAAATAGCTTTTTTTTATCGAGTTCATATAATTCGACAAAACACAAAGCTTTCTTCATTGTCGAATTCATACAATTCGACAATAAAGAAAGCAATGTTTCTTGTCGAATTCACATAACTCGACACTTATTCAAAAAGTTAAAAAAACAACAAATAAAGGTTTCAACTTACATCTTGAAGCTTATAACTGTCCAAAGCTTCTCTAAACATGTTCAAAGCAGCTGAACCACTTTGCGCGCTAGTCGTCTTAGTCCAAGACCACCTCGTACAGAACTCAGCAATACCGGATTGATTAGGTGTTGGAATACTAGGCAACTTTGAGAAATGTTCAAATATCCAGGACTGTCAAAATAAATAAACTTCAATCACAAGTAAAGAAAACAACAATCCATAAACAAAACCAAATAATGTATGTTGCAAAAACTCACCTCTAGCAATGTAGTACAACATGCAAGCCCTTTTGCATTCACCTCGAGGAAGTACCTAAACTGTAGTACAGGTGTGCCAATGTCGCAGCTCCCCATGACCATGGTTTATTTACGTCCTTGTCCTGAAAGAAGCTAAGGTACTTGACTGATACATCTGTCCCATTCTTGGTAGGGAAGAGAAAAAATCTAAGAACGTATAGCATGTACGCTTTCCCAACCATACGGGAAGACAACTTGATAGGGGAAGAGGAAGAAGATGCCGCTTGGGGGGCATTTGTTCCAACCTTCCCAGCGAAGAAATCTACTATCTTCTTCAGGGAAAGAGATATTCCCTGGCCCCCGGCTTTTAAATTAGGGTGAACCCTGTCAGGCAGATACATTGATTTCCTAAAGATTTATTTAACAGCCGTTGCACCCCACTTCCCCTCCACAACAGTGAAGTCACCATCAACCCTCAAGCCAATCAGCCTGGACACATCCTCCAAGGTGATAGTCATCTCTCCCCACTTGAAATGAAAAATGTTGGTCTCTGGATGCCACCGCTCACAGAAGGCTGTAATCAACGCAGCATTGTAGTACTTGTAAGAGATGGCTCCAATCCTGCCGAGACCCCAAAGATTCACAATGTTTTGAACCCTTTCAATCTCTTCCCCAAGCTCCCACGTAGGACTGTGGTGATAGACACCTAGACAGCCTAGGTCCTGTAAATACAATATAAAGCCATGTGTCATTCCCACGAAGAAAAAGTGTCGAATTTATAGCAATACGACAATAAATTGTCGAATTCACAAAAATTCGACAATTAATTATCGAAAAAATATGACTTCAAAAATTAATTGTCGAATGTCATTGTCGAATTCATAGAAGGGAAACACTTGATGAGATTGGTTTGTTCTGTGTACCTGTCCAAGAACTAGAACTTTGGCTCAATGGATCGCAAAGCTCATCAACAGAGAAGGGTCCCTTGGGCAATATTCGTCAGCTCCTTGTTCGGAGTTTCTGTCCCCAGGGAAAACTTCTTCTTTTATGGTTGCAGTTCTTTGTTGCTCAAGGGTGGCGTTATGAAAATTTTCAGGTTGTGGAACTTCTGCGGATGGAAATTTCTCGTGTTCTACGAAGAAATCCGTACTAGATTGGGTTGTTGGTGTACCTTGGGAATCAGAGCAACTAGACTCAACGGCTGAAGAGTCTTGGGAAGAGTCTTCTTCAGGTGTAACCGACACACGTGGGACACTGCCACTTATCGAGAAATCCCTTACTGGTACCCTAGTGAAACATGTTTTTACTATTTTCGCAGGAATACGGGGCGGGTTGTTATAATTCTGATGCGACAGATCTTCTCGCTCATCATTTAACATCTTTCTTAGGGAGGCCGTTGGTAGTCTCTTCCCTCTTGTTGTGGACATCTTGCGTGCGACCCTTGGTGGCATCCTACAAAAAATTCAATAGAACTGCCGAATCAGAAATTGTCGAATGTGTTAAAGTTTGACAAATAATTGTCGAAAGCATGGAAATACGATAATTAATTGTTGAATTTGTATAAATTCGACAATTAATTGTCGAATATAGTGAAACTCGACAATTACTTGTTGAAGTTTAATAAATTCGACAATTAATTATCAAATTTTTTGAACTTCGACAAGTAATTGTCGTATTTCTATGATTTTGACAATTACTTTTTGAATAAAGACAGATATTCGATAGATTTCTGTCGAATATCTTCAAAATCGACAATTGTTCATAAGTATATACCACATTCGCCTACACTATTTGTCGATCTTGTGTTTACATGTCAAATTTGAAGGAATTTCATGTACAATTTGGTCAAACAAACAGTACAAAAAAGGTGTAATGGCATTGCGCGCGAAATTTTTGAATTTTAATTTTTTCGTTTCAGAATCTTTATACAAATTGGGGAGAGTAGTTTAAATCTTATACCTGATTATGACGGATAGGTTCTGCTGTTTGGGATGAAATCCATAAAGAGACTGAGTCGACAGAGAGAGTGAGTTGTTGAGCTCAGTGGATACCGAGACACGATGAGTGAGTTCGAGACTGAGCGAGAGAGCAACGAGTTGTCGAAGCGATGCAAATGAGAGAGAGAGTTGAGTGACAGTGACAATGACAGTGACTGAGGCGAGGCGAGTAAGTTTTTGAGTTTCAGCGAGTCAGAGAGAGAGAGTGAGTCGAGTGGAGAGAGAGTTTTTTTTACTCTACAAGTCAACGTTGAGTGGGAGAGAGAGAGCTGTCGAGTTGGCAAAATGAGAGGCTACGAGAGAATGTAGGGGGGGAGAGGGTGTAGGCGAATACAGTAAATACTGGGATTAAGTTCGCCAAGAGAAGCTAACTCATGTGCAAGTCTGTTAGCTCTCCTATTAACATACAAAAAGTGACAAACTATCCATATTACATTACTGCACTTAAGTCTTAGGCACATAGAGTAAATCAGTGGGTACAACAAATTATTTATCATAAGTACAAGCAATATAAAAGGAATTTAGCAAGCAGTAAGAGGAGGATGGACAAAGTTATGGGTGATCTCAGATTCTTCAGCAGTAATCCAGGCCTTTAATCTGAACAAAATACCTTAGTAGTTTCAATCTTTATGGAACACACTAAGTAGAACTGCAACAGATAAGATTTAGCTTAACTTGGATAGAGGCAAACTCATGGTTATGGTAAGTGTTCCCTTTATACCCCATATTGCTTGATGTTATCTCTGACCATGGAGAAAGGCAAAGAGGTTCCAACAAAACCCCTACAATGTGCCTTTCCACAACTATACCTTCCCTCAATGACTTCCTTTGGACATTGACAACTACTCTACCCTCATCAGGACTGAATTCAAGTTTATGATACTGTAATTTAATTTTCTCCTTTGATGTAAACATTTCCCATTTCAGCTTTTGTCTCCTATCAGTACTGATTCAGGAGAGAGTACTGATTCCAATATAACTTTTCTACTAATACTAATGATCAACTTGAAGAAAAAACAAAAACCCCATAATCAATCCAAACAGTACCCAATAATCAAATAAACACCACATAATCATTCCAACTTGATCATAATAACTATATAAGAAACATCATGCTAACTTTTATCCAAAAACTGATAAATTATCAAATCTTCTACAACAACACATCAGATTTAATCAAAACCCTACATCACATGTATAATTCAAATAAAAGAAAGAGAGAGAGAGAGCTCCAATTGAGATTGTTCAAGACGAAAAATTTGGGGAGAACAGAGCTGTAATTTGGGGAGACCAATTTTTTTTTTGTAATTGAGCAGAGAGGAGCAACTGTGGAGAGATGGAGGAGATTGGGATTCGTTGGGAGATGGAGGAGAGCTGTGGAGGAGAAGAGCTGTGGAGGAGTTGCTCGTCTAGAGAACAAATTATGAAAAGTTTTTCGTCATTTTTCTGTTATTCTAAGGGCATTTGGGCAGAGAAAAAATTCACTCAGAGTCGGACACAGCAGTAAGCTGGCTTATTGGGGCTGACTCTAAGTGACCCAATCACTGACTCGACTCCACTTAGCCACTGAGTGAGAGAAAAACAAACACTTCTAAGTGACCAAATCACTGACTCCACTCAAGTAGGACGAAGACGACGGAGTGAGTCAGCCAAAAAAAAACGCCACCTTTCTCTCCCGCCAAACCATCTCTCTCTCTTCAAATAGAGATTAAGCTTGGAACTGAGAGACTCATTTCTTAAATGGGGAAAAAATGGACCCAGATAAGGTGAAAGAGATTATTTCTGATCTTCAAAGGAAATGGGGTTCTGTTTTCTAATCTCAACAAGCCTCTCCATGATTACAGAATACCCAGAGGCTAAACGCTCTGGTTGGAGATTTGCAACCACATATCATGAAAGCCTGCTTAGAATTGCCTGTCCTCGTGATGCAGAGGCAACTTTCAACTTTCTAGATGGTAAATAAACTATTGTGTTAGGCCTCCCCTTTACTGGGGTTTTGAGATGAGACCCCTAATTGGCTTTTACTTAATGGTTTTGCCAGTTTGGGGTTCCCTGCTTTAATGTGTTTTTGGGCCATTTGGGGTTTGCTTTAAGGGTTGAGTTGGTACTGGGTTAAGTGACCAACTTTTCAGTTTCGACCTCGCGTATTTTCGGAGAAACGTTTATTAAGCCCATTTGTTTGTTTTGAGTTTGTAAAGTCTTGAGAAATGCCTTTGTTGTGCTGATTGTTGAAAACGGGTGCCTTGTTTCCTTAGTTTCGCTCGATCACAATCACGAGGTAGGCTATCTGAACACCATTACGGGTTCGTAGAGTTTGCTTCTCATGTTGCAGAACGTTGCTACACAAATGTATGGACCAA
>JACGCM010002181.1:0-24926 GCA_014058105.1 Kingdonia uniflora | reverse complement strand
AAACTAGCTTTCATCTATTAATATGTTTGTAACAAATTCTTTCAGGCTCACATAACACCCCTATAATGGACTCTTTTCTATAGTAGGGATGTCACCTACTCTTTCCCCTATAATAGGAGGTCAATCAGCCACAAATTCTGCAACAGAAGGTCAATCAGCCATAAATTCTTGAGCTCGAGTAGTTACAACAATCCTGCCCTGTTCTATCAATTAAGTAGATCGGGGCCTAATTTTGTTTCCAGGGAGCTATACAATTTCCTCGATTTACATCAGCTCTGCAAATACATCCCTGTCTGACAAACTTTGAGTAAAGTATCACTTTCTAACTCAAGCCTTTTTACGTCCTCTACAAAATAGGTAATCACCGCTCTTAACAATTCTGAGTGTGCTGTATGAGGTATAACTGCCTTCGAAAAGTTCATTCTCGCTTGATGAAGGCGTTCTTCCAACCTCGTATACCGTTCTTTTTGCCATATCATTTCGCTATCTACTCGAGATGAATATGCAATGTTCTCTTCTAATTCTTGTCAGCTTTAGCTGATTCAGCTAGATTAATCGCTTTCAAATTTTCCACCTGAGCACGAAGCGCCTCAATCTCCCTAATCAAATCTTCCACGACTGGAATTTTCTGTAACAGCTCATCTTTCTGATGTATCAAAATCTCCTTCCCTCTGATAGACCACTCTTAGCCCTTGTTCACTGGAAAGAACAGTATCCAGCTTCCTTTCACACTCCCTTAATCGCTCAATCGAATTAGCGCATGTCAATTAGGTCTTCAATTGTGTCACCCTTTCATTCAACTCATCACACTTACGTTTTACAGTCCAAAATTCCATATGTTTGGCAGGTAAGGCTAAAGACAACTGATCAACCACAACTTCAGAGGCAGATAGATCATCTCGAGCTCTCTTTAACTCACTATCCTTCTCAACAATTTTCTTTTTTAATCTCTCCAGCTCACTCCAGCTATTAACTAGATTAGTTCGAATTTGCTTCTGATTGTTCATTTTTCTAATCAGTTCATCTTTTAAACTGGCCACAAAACAATTTAACCCATTCTCTAATTTTTACAGTGCCAGTATACGGTAATGAACCATATCAGCCTCCCTACTTTTTGCCATCAACACATCATTCTGGCTTTGAGCTTCGCTGCATGTTCTTTTAACTCTGCGAGCTCTTTAGCCCATTCTTCATTTTTGGCATCCTTCTCCCAATCATCCGAGCGAGGTCGACAGCAGTCTGTGTTGTTTCAACAAACTTGAAGTATACCTTTACATGTTGATCTTCTCTGTCTTCATTTGCCTTTCTCATCCTATCAAACTTCTCTGCAAATTCTTGGTCACATTGGCGTGTCTCATCTTCGTGCAAGCGAACTGACTCTAATTCGACCTGTACATTCAGATATGTTATATCAAGCTCGATTCAGATCACTCATTAAACATTTCTTCTCATATATCTCAGGTCTAAAATGATATCTATTTTTGACATCTATTGTGTAAAACTACTTCTGAACTTAAGGTCAAAGTAATCTCAGATGGGTGCTCCATAACATATACTTTCAAGTCTAAGGTACACATTCTCTATATTTTAATTTGGCAATACATTGGTATTTCCTGTGCACTATTTTAGTACCATTGCCCCTAAATCGATAACAGGTTTTTGGTCTGTCTCTACACTCTATTTATTATTTGTAGCTCTATACTATTAAGATACAAGTCAAATATTTCTTATTCTGTTCTAACCTGCAGCTCCGCTTGCGAAGACACCAGGAACACTGAGGCATCTCTCTCCTTAGCAAGCTCAGACTCTAAATCTTTTATTCTGAGGCACATGCCCTTAAGTTTCCACAACAAGGTTTACAGAAGCGACTTAGCTTACAGAATTCTATCCAATCAGTTTACAAACATTCCCAAATATTCATACAATCACAAAAAACATCATTCTACTCTACCTTCTCATTTTTTTCCCTTGGGCGCTCATTGCCATCCCTTGGTGTCCCGCACCGTTGGGGAGAAACACCATCCAGCCTGTCCACAACCTCAAACAACAACATCTTCAATCTCTTCATCATCTTCCTCCTCCTCCACATAAGTGTCAGTCCTAATGACATCCACCTCATCCTCAAAGTACCCATTTGATATAAGGTGATGCCCGAGTTTGTCACACTCAGCTACCACCTCCTCCAAGTTCATTCTCACTTTAGCATATAGATTGTTGATCTATACCACTTGCGAAGCCTTCAGGGCCTCCATCCGCTTTCCTCATGAGCAAATTAGCTTTTAATCGAGCCACTTTCTTCTCTTGACATTCACTTTCTTCAACTCTACTTTTCCTCTTTAACCCCAAGGCATATCCCCTCATCAGAGAGCAAGCCTATAAAACAATAAAATCGGATTGATTAGCTCGAATCACAATACAAATTCATCACATATTCAAAACATATGAACCTACCATTTTTCTCATATCCTTCTTCACCGTAGAGTGCTACCAGCCTATCCCTTCCTCACCTCCTTCCGCTTATCTTCGACAACAGGTCGATCTTCTACGACCTTCACCCCTAACGACTCGAAGGTTCAACCTTCTCTTTTTTACTTTTCCTCGACCTCACCACTTCCTGTGCACCAGGGTCGAGGGGGTACTTTAACATTTGCTTCTTGGAAACGTACGAGTTATCTTGCTCGATGTAGTAGACTCCGGTAAACCCCGTGTAGTCCACTTCAAGAGCCTTGGGCAAGTTGCTCACCTTTCCCCATCAATTCCCTTCTTCATGTGCCATCAACGCCGTCATTAGCCTCATCACTGAGATTTTTGTACTTTTTCTGCTCGATTGTTAATACGTTTCTTCCTGCTAATGCCAAGTTCTTCTAACACAGCCTCGAGCTCTGTCTCTTCTGAGCAACTGTATCAACAACGACTCTTTCCCCATTACCTAAGATTAGGACCTGTCATTCAGAAAACATTATTAGCAGAGCATCATACAATTTCAACATATCAATCTTATACATTATACACTGTTATACTTACTTGTTTTACAGTTCTAAACAGAAGTTCCATGGGTTCTTAGTCATCTTTCTGAAGGCAATCATTCTACACCCATCTTTTGAGGGCCGAGTCGATCTCGCAAAAAAATATGACCCTCCACTTGCACAGAATAATATTTTACCCATAGAACTGCAAAATGTCCTCAGGGGATATCCTCCCCATTCTCCCATCCCCTTCCCACCATTTATTCAGAAGTTTACAAACACTTATCACCTCCCACATGTTCCGTTTATCTGAGCAGGACATGCCCCGATAATATTCATAATCCCTTTCGCCAGATTGCTAAGGGAAGGCTCAACCTGTACTCCAACTGAGACAGGTAACACAAAAAAACCCCTCTGAAAGTTTACTTTGAACACTCTCATCGAAATACCCAATGTGATCGATTCGTTTATACCCCTATCACGTTTCGCCCTTTCCAAATAAGCCAACAAGTAAAAATATCTTCTCCGTTGCTACAGTGCAACCCCTAAATGAGACCGGCATGTTCTACACAATTACTCCATTTACCACCTACAGAAGCTTTGGCTTTGCAAAAACTCTTTGAACACATTAGAGCAAGGAGGATAGGTAACCAATCTTCTAGGAAAATCTAGAAATAATCAACCCCTACTTCTTCCTCACGATTAGACTCAACCGATCGACCAGAGATCGATGCCTTATTAACAGGTGAATTCACCATTTCAACTACATAAATGGGTCTGATCCTACACAAACACTCCTCACAATCAACCACATACAGGTCCAGATATCTATCATTATCTTTTATACATAAGTTATTCACAAAAAAAATATTTTTCATATATCATATATCAAACAGGTTTTCATTGATTACTATAAATAGTAATTTTTAGATTTGACTAAGCATAAAATATGATCTTCAAAAATACATTCATATATCACCATTCCTCTACTAACCTTCTATGTCGGACTGTGAATCTGACGCAGCGCCAAATCCTTCCCTCACAACGATGTTGTATAACCACCTTCATGACTCAGTCTCCGGAACCCTCTCACACTTTGATTGTTGATCAGTTTTGATTAAATCCTCACGAGATTCTCAGCTATTTTTGTTTTTCTTCTTCCTTCTTCTCTCACTGCTCTTCAAGTGTTTAGAAGTTGAGAAACATTTGAATGACGAAGATAAAGAAATATTTATATTTTCACTCTCTAACTGCTGGCAGTTATTAAGCCTTGCACAAGCCATCATCAGTTTGGAGCTGAGGCATCCCTTCATTATCCATGTCAGACCTCTACACCTTTTCGGTGAAAATGTTTTCCCATCATTACCCTTTGCCTTATATTTTAATATATTTTTATCTCTCTTTTCCAAATCTCCCTCTGACCTCACCACACTCATGATGACTCACGCTTACACGCAATCGAGTTTTCACAGCTTTTACACAAAGGACAAAATTAGACACTTCCTGCTTTTTCTATTCTTACTTCTTCAACTTATAACAATGCTGATGTCATTTCAAAAGTTCTCAAAAAATTTCAAAAATATTCAAATTCATTTTGCACAACAATAACAAACCGCATTCGCAACAATAGAGGATCTATTCAACTTTATTCCCATTTTATTTCTCTACCAATTATTCAAACTCATATAATTACATACACTCATCCACTCCTATTTACATTCATTTTTATTTCCCTCACATATAATTATACTTAAAATAGCCTTGATTCCCTGGGGAACCACATCCAATCAGATACCCTTCAGCAATCCTCACGTCCTCCAATTTGATCTCCTTTATGGCAAGCGATCTCACAGCATCTTTTTGAGCTGCAGGATCCACCAAAATTTCTTGAAACATCTCTACATAGAACCGACATTCATACTCGCGTTCTCTTCTAATCCCATCTAGCCTTTCAACCTGAACTCCCTCACTGGCAATTTAGCATCATAGTCCAATAGTCCAAAAATTCACTCCAGCACTTCAGCTATCTTTATCGCTAAATGCCCCTCAATTGTATAACAAATTTTCTCAGATCGAGTCCACGCTATTATAAACCTCTTTAGCCGATTTAAAACTCCTTGCCCCCTTATTTATACATTTTTGTAACCAATTCCCCACAGCTCGGGATATTATCCTCGTATCTCATAACAGAAACCCTAATATCTTGAGAAAAGTTATTTAAACATATCTCTTCCTATCGACCTCAGTCATTTCATCATATTCCAAATCGATCTTATCATTTCCAAATCTAATGTCCCCGAACGACCTCTTTGAGCTTAATCAGCCATTCTAAAACTTCTATAATTTTTTCTCCCCCAATACCTTAGGTCGAACATCGTGTTTGACACATATTTTCACAATGCAAATGAATTTCTAACAACTCGATTGCTACAAAAAGTATATTTTCTAAATCTCATACATTTTATTTTATACAATATTTGAGAAACTTTAGGTAATATAACTCGATTTCATGAGTATTCTATTCTACATCAACATAGAATTTGGGTAACAAATTTTATTCATCTCGAAACACATTACAGGTACTTTACAGATAACATATCTTTCAAGTGCTTTTATAGATAACAAGCCTTTCAAGTACACAACATCAGGTACTTTATAAATAACAAGTTTTAAAAGTGTTTTTGCAGCTAACAAGTCTTTCAGGCACTCCGACACGTTAAATCATTCAATTCGTTCTACTTCAGTGACTTATCACCCTGATGTAAAGCAGAAATTGGTAAGAACAAATGTCCTCCCTCCCATGAGTTTGGTCAAAGTCTAGACAAATTTTAAATGGAAACTATGAAAGCATGAGACTTAGTGCTTAAACCAACTCTTCAAACTGAAGGTCTTCTCAGTGCAAAGGAACGATGAAAGTACAGAAGCAGACTTCCATTCTCCCTTCCTCCTCCCCTACCATCGTCGCCTTTCCTATAACCACCACCCTCACAGAGTTGTTAGAGATAAAAAGGGACTGACCTTAGAATCTATTACAGCGCAAGACATCAGCGCAACTGCCCCGTAGTTATGCCTATCCTTGGATCTGTCTTCCCAACCTTGTCTTCCACAAGAATGCGGAGACAAACCCAACATTGCTCGCCTGTTAAGACAACGTGGTGAAACCTCTATCTATAATAAAAATCCTCCACAACTTCAGCCGCTTCGTTTTTTGACATTCCTTGATACGTCGGAGGAACAGGACAGGAGTGGGCATCTCCAAGGACTGATCCCCAAAATACTTCAACTACAAACTCTGCATTTCAGAAGTAATTCTCTCTTCAAAAACAATTCTTTGGGTCTTCACCATCTTCAAAAATTTCAAAGGACTTTGTAACAAAACAAGCGTACTTTGCCACAAACCTCGGTATATGTACTATTTATATAACCCTACATTTATTGTGTAGAAATATTTTTCTAAATGTCATCATTCAATATAGACGAAACTCTTCAAACCCTAACTGTCGCGTATATCAAGATTCCCATCAACATTCAATGCACGTACGTTCCCCCATGACACGCGTATTTTCTATGCAGTCAAACAACATCATTTCTTCCTTCATTATTCAAACTTCCAGTCCAATTACCTTTTAACCGCAAATTCTTTCTCAACCAAAGCCACTCAGAATTTAGTCGCAAGGGAGTGATTGAAGAGGCCTACCCCTCAACTATACCCATATCGAGTTATCTCCAGATTGAACTACCTCCATATCAGACTCACACATTCTCCACGTGACTTCAATAGTCAAACATTGCCACCTACTCCTTAAACTGATGAAGAACGTGGGTCGAGCTCAAAAAAAAAACCTGAATAGGCCAAAGACACTTGTCCCTCACAAACTCAACAGTTACTCAGTCAACTGATTCTCAAAACTTCAAACTTCTTATTCACATGATTAAGCATTTTTAAGTCAAGAGATTACTTATAATAAGATATCAGCCTCAAGCCATAAAAGTTACTATTATAAAAACTCTCAACTCGAGGTCTTGATTTTTTTACCTATTCAGAAGTTTTCCATGCTAAATCACCTGCGTCATTTCTTATTTTTTATTAGATTTTATCACAGGTATAATAGTGTAAAAGCTAATTCCAAGCCACTTCGAGCTTACGGAATTAGGCCATTACACTCCCTATACTGAGGATGTTCTTGAAGTAAGACGACCTCCCCACTATGTGAGTCATTTTTTGAAGTAAAAATATACTCCCCATACTAGGGGCATTCTTGAACTGGAACAACCTCCCCACTATATGAGTCATTTTTTAAAGTAAAAATATACTCGCCATACTACAGGCGTTCTTGAAGTAGGACGACCTCCCTATTATGTGAGTCATTTTTTGAAGTAAAAATGTACTCCCCATACTTGGGGAATTCTTGGAGTAGGACGACCTCCCTACTATGTTATTCGTTTTTGAAGCACAAACGCACTCCCCATACCGAGGGCATTCCTGACGTAGAATGACTAAGTAAGGTAGTTCCACGAGGACAACTTAAAAAATCTTGGGGAGCTCCGCAAAGTTCTCAAGTACTTTCTCATATGGTCGTTACAATATCCAACGAGGACAACTAAAAAATTGCTGGTTTAAAAATGATTTGACATAAAAAAGTTGAATCGAAGTGTTGCATTTCCTTGGACAGGGACAAATTATCCACTTTTGCAGGCCCACAACGAGTTGGATATCGCTAGGGCAGGCCGTGGCAAGTTAATGATTGCATGAAAAAAATGTGAGTTGTCACGAAAGTCCCATGAGAAAACACCCCATAAGGATGTGTAGGGGAGATTGCCTATTAATTTAAGTAATTTTCTACGTAAGAATAAAATGCAAGTTTAAGGCATTTTTTATTGAACAACAAATTGTATACAAAGATATGACGTAAAAAATGATCATCTAAATGTTAATAACATTAGTTGATGCCATGTACTCCATGTAAACATTAAATATATGCTCGTTTTCAAAGAGCACAACTACGAGCTGCCTAGCTAGAAGAGCATGTGCTCCCGCATGAAGAGCCAGCCCAGAAAGAGTGAGTAGTGACCTAATCTGGTGAGACGTTTCAATCCCCAAACACAATAATAAGGATTGTGGCCCTCAAATATTATAAGCAAAATATACCCATTAGCTGACGTTTTGACCGCCCAACGAGATCCACACTCACATGCTCTAAAAGAGTCCAGTAACGAAGAGGTTCATGTTTGTTGGCCAATGAATTGACTGAACTAAGTCACGCTCATTTTGTTTTTCTCATTAGATTTTTAGGGTGACTTAGCTCATCCTCGACACGAGCAAGAGCTGAGGGGGTATAATAGCAGGAGCATGTTCCCGCTAGCCACAAGGTGGAAGGTCGCAGGATGGACTCTCTACCAATAGTAGGAGCACTCCAGCTAGCAGTGCTGGAGCACGCTCCCGCTAGCCACGAGGTAGAAGGTCTCTGGATGGCCTCTCTACAAAAATTAGGGGTACTCCAGCTAGCATTGCAGAAGCAAGCTCCCGCTAACCATGAGGTTGAAGGTTACAAGACGGCCTCCCTACCAAAATTAAGAGCACTTTAGCTAGCATCAGCCGTTCATGAAGTCATACGAGTTCCCAGCTATCGACTAGCGACGAGCACGTCTTGGGCAGGAACTCGCCCAACGACCCCAAAGGCACGTGAGTAGGAGCACTCTTCAAACCCTCCCTATAAATAGATGGGGGAGATAACCTAAGGAAGAGGCTTTTCTTGAAAACCTCCTCCTCCATCAAAGAAACCCCAACAGCCTAAGTGGAAGAGGAAGAAGAAACCTAGAGAAAGTCGAGTGGTACTCTCCTCCGGTGAGACGTGCCAAGCCCAAAACAAACAATTACGTATTGTTATCCCTGAGAGGAATCATGGGACTATATGTGTACCCATATAGTACCATTGCAGCATCATTTTAAGTATAGGGGTATATTCGTCTGGCTGAAGACCGTAAACTTAGCGCTTCTTGGGAGGCAACCCATGACACATTCAATTGAGAAATTTTAGTTTTCCTCTTCCATTTATTTTCTTTTTCTCAAAGATTGAGGGCAATATTTGATTTAAGTTTGGGGGTAGGAAACTATTTCTTTAAATGTTTTATGAAGAAAAGAGAAATAATGGTACTTTGACAATTAATGATATATTTTTGACGAATTTCCAAGCACTTCAACTGATTTTACCTTGACATAAATATTATGGAAAAGCTTAAATTTTGAAATTGTACCAAGTATACACTAGAATATTTTAGACCATCATAAGCTAGATGTATCATCTTTTTATTAGCAACCAATTTAAGTTAGCTTGGCATATTTTGAAAATGTGTACTTCACTGTAGTTTTGCAATTAATACCTTCAATAGATTTTTTCACAGTATAAAGGAAATTTAGCATTTATGTTATGAATAATTTGCTACAAGGGAGACAACTGCCTAAAAATAAGTTCATTCCTAAGAATAAAAAATTAATAAGCCAAATATATTCTAAAAACTTTCACGCTGTAAAGCTGCTCGCATGATTAAGAACTGAAGGACAAAAAATGATCACCAATCTCGAGTTTCACCATGAACTATGTGAAAGGAGTAAAAGAAAATGTTACTTGTGAGAATCCTGAGTTTAGGTCATGATGGGGCATCACACCCCGACAACCTTAGCCAACTGGCGGGGATTATCAGCCAAAAACTCCTTGTTACGGAGGCTTCACTACAAAATAATATACTCAAAAGAAAAGGCTTGCAAGAGCTAAGGTTAGGACTTGGCCTCTACCTTTCAAAGCACTAATTGATATACAACTAGATCCTAATATCTCCACCCATATTTTTTTTTAATTTCTTTTTTAAGAAAATTAGAAATACTCTAATAGCATTACCGGTCCATTATACTACAACTTACTATAAAAGAAACAACGAATTTATAAATCATTGGCATGATATGGACGGTAATAGAAAGAATTAATAAAGAAAATTTGGTATTAGAAAGAATAGTTTTCAACGATGCCTCCCCGGCAACAGAGCCATTTAATAAGAGTTTTTATAGGTCATTTAGCAAAATACCCGCTCAAAGTACGGTTGTCGAATTGTAGCACGGATGAGTGGGATCAAATCCACAAGGAGATTTGGGAAAATAAATACTTTCTAGGCCGAATTACGATTTTATAAGAGATAAATCTAAAAGGAATAAATAAAAGTAAATTATAAAACTTAATGAGAGAGAGCTAAGGTTTGAACTTGGCCTCTACCTTTCAAAGCACTAATCGATATATAACTAGATCTTAATATCTCCACCCATCATATGTTCATGTTAAGAGGAATACGATGTTACAAAATAAACCACTAATTCTGTGGTCAAGCATTTAGTGGTTATGCTTTTAAACGATGGTGAAGAGTGTCTTAGAGAATTATCAACTCATCCATGGCTAGGTTTGAGTAATTTTTCTAGTGTTTCCTCTTGTTTAGATTACCAAATCAAGTCTATGGTTAGTAGCACTTGTTTGTATCTAAAGTTATCGTACACTAGGGATGAGCATGGGTCGGTTCGGGTTAGCTTTTGACCTGAACTAAACTCAAACCAACCTAAATTGGTTTCCCAGTTTTGAACCCGAACCGAACCATTTAGGGCTAGAACCGACCCAAAAACATTGTATCAAAACCGAAACCGAAACCGCACCGTTTCGGATCTAATTTTCAAACAAATAATTGCCAAATACATCAAACCAGATTGCAATAACATAATTAAAAGTGCACGCAAATCAAGTATTTTAAAAAACCAAATAACATCATTGAATCCTTCTTCTCTTACAAACGCAACTTATCATCGTTTATAATCGTCACTGCCAAATCTCAATATCGATTTTCAAATCAAAATTACAACTACAATCACTCAATCATCAATGATTCTATATTAACCAAAATGTTGCACCAAAACACCACACCAGAGGCTTTGGTATAACAAAATGATGCATCAAAAGTTTTAAATTAGATGCTTTTGAATTGGTTTCTGCGGTTTCCCTAAAAAGTACTGAATAGAGTGCCTCCTTGCAGTGGGAAGTTCTACACAAATGTAAAACAAAGATTGAAATCACGGAGTTGCATTTGATTCAAAACACCACACCTTGTGCCTTTTTGTAATCGATCAATGGTAAAATGTGGACCGCAACTTTCACACAGCAATCCTCTAAGCAAGAGAGACGGAGAGAGAAAGAGAGAGAGGTTAACCGGTTAAGGAGAATAGGAGATGAGAGAGAAAAAGATAAGGAGAATGAGGAGATGTGGGTGAAACTTTAATATCACTTTTTCCTATATTGCCCTCTTCCATAAATTCTTCAGGGTTTATGTGGTTCAGCTCGGTTTATTTCAATTCATGTTTTACACGAATCGAAACCAAAACTGAGATCAGTCGGTTCCTATTATTCAAACCTAAATCGGTACCTCAAAAACCAAACCGTTTCATACAAAATGGTTTGGTTTGGACAGTTTTTTGCCCAGCCCTATTGTACACCAAACCAAAGATATGGTCAAGCCTTCAATATGAAGTACTAACTTATCAATCATAAAGTACTAAGAGAAAACTAATTAGAACCTAATTAATACCAACTATTGCTCATCCAAGAAGAGGCCTCATCCTGGCCTTAGCTAGGAGATTAGCCGTTCATCTCGGACTTCATCGCATTAACAACTAATGAAGACATTAACAAAAATTAAACTAAAGAGAAGAAGAGACGATGAAATAAAACTAAGACTTTAATTATTTCTTCTAAACTTGCTCCAATATGAGATGCCTAATTACAATGGGGGGAGGGATCCTTTTATAGAAGAAGGAGCCCAAATTTAAAACTATACATTAAATTTTAAAAAATATTTTCACAATAATATCTTCTAATATTTCAACCAATCACCAAAGATTCTTGGATATAATTCCCTTAAGTGATGAAGAGATCTTTCTCCATGGAAACTACTGCATATATCTTCAATATAAAATATCTTCATGGATCTTGGATGCAATATATTCTTTAATTTTATTCTCCAAGAATATTTATGTATTTATTTCTTCAATCTTGAGACCAAATATATTGTGCCTTTGACTTTTTGTGCTATGAACTACTGCAGACACTTTTACTTGACTTTGAAAGCTTGGTTTCAAATATCCATCTCCAATAGCTACAATCAAACAAACACACATAAGTACCCAAAATTAAATATAATGAACGACTAAAATACATGTTCTGGTATATTAAAATTGTCATAATTACGTGCTCATCACGTTGCATTCCAAAATTTTATGAGAAGCCAAACGTAAGACCGTCTCCTAGATGCGTCTTTTATGACCATAAATATTCAAGTGGGCCACTATGTGGATGGAAAGGTCCACATGTGTCTCCATGGATGTGTTTGGAGTAAAGGCTGGAGATCCCACTCCACATTGGTCATACTAAGATGAAATAATAGGTTTTCCATAAAAGTAATCGTTACACGTATACTCTCTGAATCTTCTCTCTTTTGAAGGAAAATTGAGATGTAATCTCGATAATTCTCCTCACTATTTGAGCCTTGAGGAGTATATTATAAACTGTTCCAATAACGTGTTCTAACCTTTTGATATAGAGTAAATATACAAAACCTTGTCTACCATTTTCTCTGATAGTCATTACGTGATAAGCATTATCACGTATCTCCCTAAACTCAGTAAAATTTGGATAGATTTACTAGTTTATAAAGTGGATTAGATACCTTGTATCGTAGCATTAGAGAGTAATAGCATGACATACTTAGTACATTCTATCATGTTGGTTGTGCCAATAATATTCTTGTCATCCCTGATACACAAGGTTAGACAAGAATTATATGCATATTTCAAAAGGATCGAGTGCGTGACTCTTTGATATGTGTCGCCACTCATCTGATTATTGGTCATGCTTATTGAGCAGATAAATCTATAGGTTGGATGTATATAGTAGATCAACAATCATACATGGAATTTAACTACTTCCCAAGCAATAAATTCACAAAATAAAATCAAAGAACAATCTCGCATAGATGGGATACCAAACAAGTGCATGTTATAGGTATTCTATTAAACTAAACACTGAAGAGTTTCCAACTTAGTCAATGATAGAACGTATAAAGAAAAACTACTACTTCAACAAGTAAAGTTACTACTTGGTAATACTCTCTAGGTGATATCATTCATCTATTAAGAATTTATTACTGTTTATTCTTTGAACTTGATCCAATGTTGTATTGGTATCATGGGAGGAATCTAAAGCTGCAGACTCTACTGCAGCGTGGTTTGTGCTAGCTACAATCACGTGATAAGTTCAAGGCTGATCTCTTTGGATCGTCTGGGGTACCTTACAATCCCGTACCCGACTATCTTGTATCCATATTAGAATTTTTCCTATTCATTTTGGTCCATTGGTAAACTTCTTGTTCCCCTTGCCTCAGGTTACTGATGGCTATAATTGAATCCTGCCGTTGTTACTACCTCTCGTTAATCTATGGTTGCAACCCTGTCTACAACTTCCCTTGTCACTAGACCCAACATTGTGTGACCTTGTCACATGCTTACTTTTAGTAGGCATGAGCTTAAGGCTCAAAACCAGTAGCTCATTGTTTTGCTCATAAATGAGGAAAACGTAAATTAGGTCTACGTACACAGTGATCTATCAAATGTTACCCCGGAAGCACAATATTTAAAGTTTAGAAATTATAATAGAATATTCCCAATATCTCAATTTACCTTAACTATTTCTCCATGTGAGATTATAGTGGAGTTTCACTGCCGAATAAAATTTTATCGCAGTCGTGCAATACAATCATAGTATAAGTTAATCCATTATCAGGCCTTCCTGAATATGAAGGCGAGGGTGTCAAACAAAGCTCCTACTTTGTTATTTAGAGACTCATTATTCTCAACATTAGTCATTTCCAGATTCTGTAATAACATATGGATTTCAGTATCTATACAGGTCAAGTTTATTAGAACCTAAAATAGAAATTGTAGTATGGAAAGTACTCAATGTTCAAAGTGTTACCAACATCTATTATGCATGTAGATTAATATCAGTGGTAGTAGTTGATAAACATTCCTTGTATAGAGGTAATTCATAGTATTCAAGTCAGTGATTCCTAATCATTACTTGTAGGTGAACCTTGTTCATATCTTATTACTTATGAAATTTTATTTAAGTATATGATTTCCAATCATTACTTATGGTTCATAGTATATAGCACAATGAAGTACATGATTCGCAATCATTACTTATAAGTGAACCCTGTTCATGGCTTTATACTCATGAAATCCTTTTCTAATAATTAAATCCCAATTTTAACTCGCAAAAATAATGATTTTTATCTTATATGTCTGTTTTAATATAATCGTAGCCAAGATTGCTATTCAAAACCACTAGATGTGTGTTTTTCTTATTTTGAGAACTAGGGTGATCTAAGCCCTCGAATTCTCTAAAGGTCTGTATATTCTAGCCAAATGATCCATTTGCTACAAATATAAGGCGCATTAGATGTTAAGCTGATAAGGGGTCCCACCCCAAAGATTATTGGGTTCACAAGATTGATTAATTATGCATGTCTTTAAACTAACATACTAGGGTACTATAGGTTGTTATAAATGCATATATACCTCTAAATATTATCTTCTAATATCTAATTGCACCTAGAAATGAAAAATTGGTTCCTCAGATACCAAGTTTTTAGAAATAAGACTAAGTCAATTACCAATTGAGCTCTAGTTATTTGTCTGTGATAATTAATTGTGATTTAGAGATAACTCATAATCGTATTCAAAAATAGTCTTGGTTTCGTATTATCTGTGATCCCTGATCATGATAATTAGTATCCTAGGGGCATACCAGTAATATCATATTAGTTATTGTAAGATACTTAATAGGTATTACACCATTTACTTATATCATATATAGGTGAGCTAACTTTCCTTATACAAGATACATCTTCCCAAAAAAAATTTAAAATATTTTTCATTAAAAAAATTTAAAATAAGTCACCCACGGGGTAGGTCCAGTCAATAGGAATTTTCAAAAAATTTTGGTTAATTTGATCAAAAATTGGGCTATTTATAGCTATTTTAGTGAATTAAATGGATTAACTGGTCTGAACTGGCCTGCCACGTGCCATGCACGCACAGGTCACACATGTCACACGCATGGACAACACACATGTCTACCATACATGCCACATGCACAGGTAACACAAGTATCACACGTATAACACATGAACACGTGCCTCGCACGTATCTGCCACGTCACTGCACAGGTGACTGCTCCGATGGCCTTTCGTTAACTTTTCCGGTGAACATCCGGTGACTTTTCTGGTGAACTGCCACATGTCACCCCCGGTGACTGTCACGCGTCACAGTATATGACACTCACGTGCCAAGTATGCCACACATGTCACTGCTGAAGTCCCAGTAGATAATGATGATGTCACATCCAATAATTATTAAAAATAATAATTTAATATCTTTGTTGACGTCATCGACAAAAAAATTGCCATTTTTGGCCGTAAAATTACTCATTTTCAACTCAAGTTTTCAAGCAATTGGAACATCTCCTTGAGACGTGTCATATACCGTTGGAAAGCTCTCAGAGTAGACTATCCAACCAAAGTGGTTTTGCATTTTTTTGATGTCAACAGAGAAAGATATTCATGTTTAAATACAGCCCATTTTTAAGGGAAATATTTTTCAAAAACCCTAATTTTTAATCCGAAAAAAATAGCGAAAATATGTTTTTGAACCATGATAATCTTTCTTATAGTATAGATTAGTAAGAAATTGAATAGAAGTTCAAAAATTGTAAAATACTTCTTCTCCTGATTGTTTGGTTTCCCTAAAAATTTTGATTAGAAGGTGATTTTCAGCTCTCCTCGTTCCTAGAGCTTGCGTGCTGATAACATTTTGAGAGATAATCGACATAGAGTATACTAACAGTTCTATATTATGAGAACAAATGAAGAGTGAGAAGAGAGGATTTTTTATTGATTATGAATAGTGTTCTCTGTACGTAATACAGTGATATAAGGATAACCCTACAACATAGGTTACCTAACCTACTCAAACTCTTCCCATAAATCTATCGAGCCTATGGGCTTGTTAGGAATCCTAATAGAACACCCCTACCCTGTTAGGTTCCTAGCTTGGGGCCTGGACCCAACTCCTAATAATTCCCACTTCTTTTTTTTATTGCTGAAGTTGGTAACACTTTAGAGGGACCAAACTCTTGAGGTACTTTTTCGGCGTGAAAAGCTCAAACTTCCCAAAAGCCCCTAAAACTGAATCTCAATACACGATTTACCGTAGATAAGCTCAATACAGTATTCTTCGAATCTACAATTTTTAACAATGGGTTAATCAATTCTTTGATCTCAGCTGCTACTCTTTGATTTGTTGATCTCAGTTGCTTCTCTTATTAGTTTTTAGATTTCAAACTCTAATTTCTTTGTAGATTTGCTAGTTTCTAATGTGATTGGACAATTAGATAAGTATTCAATTGGTAGTAACCCCATAGATTATTCCTCAAATGATATTTGTTTTGAGCGGATTTGGGAAATTTTAGGTGTTTAGTTTTGAATAGTTAAGGTTTTGGTTTGAAGCAAAAATGAAAATTTTGTGGCGAACCCCATGGAATTCTGTGGAAAACCCTTTTTTTATATGCATATGAGGTTACAGTTTTAGTTTTGTGTAAATCACAATAACGCCAAAAGATAAGAATTATACGGCGAACCCCAGCACCAAATTTCCACGCGGAGGATGCAACAATCATGCCTTTATTCTACCGTCATCTACCTCTAATAGTGATGTTACAGAGAGACCCACCTTTATTCCAGTAATGCTAACAGGTCCTGCAGAAGTTGCGAGGCTAAGTGAGGTTATAGTTATTACAGTAACATAACTTTGTTTTAGGAGAATCGCATCTCGAGCACCTTCTATTTTCTAAAACACTATTAGTTATAGTAGTAGTTACTGTTGTAGCTGTTGTTAGTGATGAATAGAGTGCAAACTGGACTAAAAAAAACTTAGGCTACGAGTGTATCTTTTGCTCTGAATCCTAACATTGTTATGATTACAATGTACTATTTCATTTACTGTATTACAAAATGCTAAAGCATAACTACAATGCACTATAAAAACATTGATTATTCTTGTTCAGACTTAAAATTGAGGCAGTGATGCCATTGACATCAACCCCTCCACAAAGGTCCTTCTCTGGTACTTCATGTTCACTATAACCAGATAAGTTTTGTTTTTGTAACCTGATAAACTTTGTTTTTGAAACCTAATAAGCTTTGTTTTCGTAACCTGATAAGCTTTACTTTCGTAATTAATCAATATGATAGGCTTATAACCTAATTTCTTAAGCCATCTTGCCAATGTCTACTTGGATAACAGATATTTCGCTTTATCGATTGGGAGGCAGTAGCTGATTTCTTAAGCCATCTTACCCATTTCTACTTGGTCAACTTCTGGAATAAAAAGAAAAGTCTTAATTTGATGACATAATAGTACTTGTCTACATATATAATAATCTAAAGCAGTCGTTGATTTTCGTAGTTAGAAAATTCGAGGGTGGTCATATTTTCAAAGGTCTAGATATATGATAAATGATGGAATTAGATATGACCTCTTATGTTGCCCACCATGACCATTAATTGTCCCTGATTTATTTAACTATGTTTTACGATGATCTTTACGAGTTTCAACTATGTTTATCATGACTCAATTGATTCCTCAAGTGAAATGATAGAATAAGATAGACATTTTATATGCAATTATGTTTTTCACACTATATCTATGGTTTCTTTTGTAAGTGACTACATTTAAGTTGTAGCATCAAGTGGGATTATCTTTCAAGCCCCCAAAGTAAGTAACAAAATGAAATCATAGTTTCTTCGATTATCCTTGTTTTTGCAGTTTCATGATGTGCATATAATTATTTTTGATATTCATTTTTTGCAATAATGTACGTGGTATTTTATCTTGTTGTTAACTAACTTAATCTCTTGTAGAAAAGTAAAATTATCGCATATTTGTTTATGTGGTCTGTCTTTACCTTTTAACATATAGTAATAGGGTTGCCAAGCATTATTGAAAAATTGGCATATAATTTGCCTTACAACTGTCCAACTATATGAGTTTGACATGCTGAATTCTTCAATGAATCTGACACATGACCACACTTTTATTTGGGGTGATATCTTCAATCTTCATTGAATAATTTTCATCATGGAAACACAAAGTGGTAAAATTTCAAACATGTTTTTGCACTTGCCCCCTACTTCAGATCATTTCAAAATTAACACCAATTATCTCTTATTCAGTTGTTCCACCTTTATTATTAGTTTATTTCCTCTTTCATATGGTATCTCGATTGGTAGTTTGATCTTGGTCTGGTAGTATGCTTAGGTGCTCCTAACCCTTCTCATCGCTTGGATTTGAAAAAAAATTATTGCCAGTACACTCATTGTTGCCAATTGCTTTCATCCTTAGAAATGTTTTTTCGTCTCCAAACCATCAAACCCTTACCTTTATTTGAGATACGATTCGCTTGGATTTTTCCTCACTACTTATTCCCTCATATAACTGTTTTCTAATTTTACATTGCTTTTGGGTACTGCCACGAAGCTCAAGTTGTAAGAAGGGCTAGTGATGAAAGTAGTAAAGTTAACGAGGTCCGCTTCATTACTTTTTTAAATGAAGAGAACAAAAAGTTTATTTTGCGCTAGAAGCCTCATGATTCAGAGCTGAGGAGAGCTAAAAAGTTACAGGTAATTAAGACTAAGTAGAAAGAAGATATGGCAAGAGAAGAAGCTGTGTTAAAATGAAGAAAACTCCTTGAAGCCAAAAAATTGCAACGCCTCTCTGAAACACAACGAAAGAAATAAGAAGCTCAAGTTAGAAGAGAAGAGGAACGCAAAGCTTCTAGTACAACTCGGGAGGCACGAGCCATTGAACAACCAAAAAGAAAATAAGTTAGAGCTAAATCCCAACAAAAGGAAACTGAACTCATAGCGCAGAAGTTAGATGAGAGACTTGAGGCTGTTTATTTTTTCTACTGAATCTGAACACTTATTCTGATTGCTTATTTTGAAGCTTGATTACTGAATCTGAAGTCTGAATGCCAATTCTAAACCGTAAAAATTATGTTTATTTTTTCGCTGAATCCGAAGTACGAACCGTCTGAAAACTGTCTAATTGTCAATATTACCATGTCTGAAGCACCAAGAACTAATGTAAACCATCTTTTTTCTTTCATATAAGTTTCCCATGCATGTATATATGCTAAATTAAAATAAAAGAGGATGAAAATGTTGGTACTCTTGTAGGTGCATCTAATAGCACTTCTTCCTTCATTTTCTTAAAGATGACATAACAATAGAGATAAAATCAGGAAGGTAGGGTTGTAAGATTTTGCGGATTTGGGTTTCGAATAATAAGCTTCCAGTGAATCAAATAACTTAATGTGTTTAAATGCTTAAGTTACAATTCTAATTTTTAGCTTAAAGATCCAAGATCACTATCACCACTAAAACGAATTTGTTCGTAGCATACATTTTAGGTGAATGAACCAATACCATGACTGAATTATCAAACTCTATCACATAAACAGATAAAATTTTATCCAAACTCAAATATCGAATAAACACAACTATATTTAGCTTTGAATCGCTAAGAGGTACTCTAATTTGGGATTTGAAGAAGTTCCCAATTAAGAATTTCATGAAACCTACCTCGAAATTGAGATGAAAAATTACAAATCGTCAATGGTAGTATTATTTTATAAGAGAGAAAACACAAGAGTGAGAAGAAAACAAAGAGAAGGAGAAGAGATAAAAACAAGGGTAAAGTTGGGCTTACCAATTTTCATTTTCAAGTTACGTAACAAACTCGTCAAGTTAAGTAGAATAGATTTCAAAAAATCTAGATTTTCCAACTTATCTTAAGTGATAAAAAGTGGGGTGCCATTACTAATAATGACTTTTTTGAGATAGAAAAACAAATAAAGCTTATTGTGAAATTTGACTTAGTATAGGCCAAATAATTAAATTAAGTTAAATAAGGTAAAAAATAAACAACCTCTTAGTAAGACTGAATAACGTCGTAAATTTTACCTGGAGCAGATACGAAAGAAAGCTTTTATGGATTTCAGGGATCAATCTTCACCCTTAATGCGGTATTCTTCAAACAGCTGTATATTTTGAATCCTGCCCATTATTCTCTTTGATTTGATGTAAATTTCATCTAATTTACTATTGTGAACTTTAATGCAGTGAGAAACTAACATTCAATTTGAAAACTTCTTGTTGAATCAGAGGTACGGCCTTTTAATTTTTATTTGAATGTTTAATAAGATGTCGTATTGCCAATTGATGGATAGAATTTGTATTTACTGTTATATACAGCACGACTATATCATTAAATTATTCAGGTCAACCTTACATTGGTAATGAAGGATGTATTCAAATTAAAAGGTGCAGCCAACATACATCAAACTGAAATAGAGCCTTTGCAGGTAACGATACTATACTTGCAAATTGGTTTGATATGAACCAATATCGATGGAAATCTTTTATTTCCCAGATAGTATTTCAGGATAAAAAAATCTACAATAGAAGGTATTGCTTAATCATTATCACTTATTTTATTTCCGTTAAGTACTAAACTGGAGAGGGCTTCAACAGGATTCACGTAACACTGTACCATCAACACAAGTTTCACATGAGTCACAGGGTGATCAACAGAATAACACTACTACCGATGCTCCTCCTATGGTGGACTCAAGTTCAGTAACTGTTACAAGTAAAGATACGAGAAAGGTTTCACATAAGGATGTAACACTTGTAAGAAAATCTTTTGCTATATATTATTTGAATAAAAGTGTCCTTGAGCCAATTCTTGTGTTTCGGTTATTAACTATCTTGTGGAAAAATTTTGTAGGTTCACAATTTGATTGAAAACTGTTTACAGTTGTATATGACTAGAGATGAAGTGGTTTTACAACCTTAGGTAAGTTAATCATAATTTTTATTTTCCATTATGATTACCTGACCTTTGTAGAAAAATGCTTTAGGTTTGATCGGTTTGTACAACTTACCAAGTACTATGGTTCTTATATTAGTACTAAATAATATTACTGTGATGCTATATATTTATTTATCTTGGTATGTGTCATGTTTAACTTTTAAAATGCATCAACACTCAGTAACTTGCTTAAAGAAGTAACTACAAAATCCAATTTACCATTTATAATCCCTGTACCTCAGCCTCCAACCAAATGCCATATTGGCAAAATAACAAGGCATCCATCCCAATGAGCCCTGTTATACAATCTAGACACCTTTCTTTCTGGATTGCGAACCATTAAGCTCAGCCAAAAATATATACTCTAATGAGATCTCTCTTCATTTATCAAAAGAAGGAAAAAAAAAAAAAATAGATTTAGCCTCTTTCATGGCAAATATTGTAGAAATTTTGTTAGTTGCTTTCCATGAACTTATATTTTGACATAGTAAAGTAGTAATTGTCATTTTTATACCTGATAAAAAAATTATTCTATTAATATTTAAGAACAAAAGAAGAAGAATAAAGCGGTGTGAGTCATGTGTATTAGTCTTACTTAGGATCACAGCTGGGTTCAATTATTAGAGATCGACCAAATATTCGTCAGCTATATTTGATAGGCTGGAATGACATTGATTAAGAAAACATCTTTTAGGAGCATGATAATATTGATGACTCTATTCACTAATTAGTGCCAAGTCTCTACTGCCAATCTTTAATGCCAATACGTACCATCTACTGCTTGGTAGCTATGTACTAATGATACAATTGTTTTTCAGTACCAATGACATATTACTATTTAAATGCAATTAGATGCATGGGATACAATAAAAGTAAGACAATAGATATTTTGTATAAGATATTTGTATCATGCATTGTTCTTCTTAACTATATTATTAAAAATGGTATTCTCTAGATAATACTTCTGAGTGTAGTCAATAAGGTCTGATATAGCTTATTTTTTATATGTTGATTAGTATGGCAAAAACTCGAGGAAGAAAATGCCAAATTTTTAGGGCCAATTACATAAGGTTAAAGCTAAAGAAACAAATCATTATGTTGAACATATGCTTGAGCACCAGTGCCATCTTATGAAATACCATGTACAACCTGAGATTCCTTTAGCCCCAATGCATAATGGGATTCATCCAAATGGGATCCATCCAATGTCTGGTAAGATTCTCCCTTAAAAATTTCTAAATGCTTAATTATGTAGGAGTACATGAAGAATGATTCAGATTAATCACTACAATTACCAATGTTATACAACTGCAAAAGGTTTTAACTGAGATGGACTTGAGACTACAAAAGTTAAGACCTAAACTGATGTACTTGTAACACCTAATGATTGTGGTGTGTTGAGTCTTACAAGTCTAATCCATTCATTATGCTTCAAAGGTTGGCCTATTGGACATTATGTGGATGACTGCTTAATTACACTATCCCAGGATTCTTTTTTTTCCTCCATATCCCATACTATAATTGGTCCTCAATATCCCGTGCCATAAATTTCCCATGATTTTTTTTTCTTCTTCATATTTGCCTCTCCTGTCGCTCAAGTTGGATGAACACTTTGTTTCTTTTTTATAACTATTTATTTTTTCGCTTTTGTCAATAGTATAAGATCAAATACTAAAGGTGAATGAGGATATTAGTTGTTTTGTTTAAAAGTCTAAAGTTTTCCTAAATTAGTCTTGGAATTTTTGGAAGGTATCAGTTTGTGAAGGTTTTGGTCCATCGGGTAGCATAGAGGAAAAGACTACTATAAAATACCTTTGAGACATTGTTGCAGGTCTCATGTATCTCCATCTTCATGTAAGTACAAGTAAAGTGTGTTTTTAGTCGTTGCTCTATTTTTTAAAACTATATTTTTTTGTTGCCATCCTTATGTGTATTATTTGTTGTTTTATAATGTTTTTAGTTGGTGTATCAGTATATAATAAATATGTAGAAAAAAGCATGCTCTTTTTATTTTGCTATCTCTCGAAGGAGTTAAATGATGTGAAAATTGAAAGTATGAACCAACTTAGTTTACTGCATGAAACTGGCTCACGTCACTCACTCCACTATATGTGACCATCACTCCACTATATGTGACCATGACCAATGGTTTAGATACTTTCTCTTCTCTCTACAACTGATAGAACTTTCTCTCTCTTCCCATTTGATAAATAGAAATTTCTTCCTTGGGACCCTCTCTCTTTAAGATGTAATTTATATTTTAGATTATAGAAAGGGGTTGGAAAGGGGTTGTAACATGTAATTTTAGCAAAAAGGTTGGGGCGTAGAGGATTATTTGTGAAGAGTTTTAGTTGGGTTACTCTCTAAGACAGGGACTTAGGAGAATCACCATAATCCCATAAATAATAGTGTCATCACTTGGTTTTATTTCCTTCATGAATTCAAATATTATCCTATAAATAGTTTACCTGAGTTAAGTAATTTTCCTTTTAAGAATAGTTGGGCAATTTTTGTTACTTATTGTTATTACCTTATGTATAGCTTCGAAGATAATTTTAGAGTAACTTTAGCCACGAAAATATGGTGTAACACCACCAAAAAATAATTTAGGCTTTGCCCCCGAACCCCCGACGATCTTAGCCCCTCCTAACATAAATTCCTGGCTCCACCCCTGATCATAGTGATAATATAAGTTATCCGTATTTATGTTCAATGAACCCTGCTTAACATGCCTAAAAGGTAAAAATAGATTGGAGGTACAAAATCAGGTAATCTTCGCATAATATTTGGTTCTAGTATTTGCTACTAGGACTCACAAGTCCTTTGCCTGGAAAGTCCTTTTATGATTAAGCAATTGTGGTTTATGCAATTTGGTTATTCATAGATGATGAGACACTGTTTTTTTATTTTTTTCATCGTATCTGAATTTGTTTATGTAGAGTTTTAATACTTTCTCCTGATAATCACATAACATAGTGCACGGGGATATTAAGCCTTATAATCTCTTGGTTATAAGTACTGGGATGGTGAAGATTGGAGACTTCAGTGTCAGTTAGGTCTTTGAGGTAATGTTACTGCTACTTTGCTCTTCATTACGGTCCAACAGCCGTTTGAGTTGTTTTTATCATGATACGAGCACATAACTTTTACCACCAAACATAATTTCTCTTATTGTATCGGAGGAATATTTAATTGGAAAAGGTTGTGAGGGATATAATTGGCTTTTAAAAGGCGACATATTGCCTCAATGTGGTGAATGAGGTTATAGTTTTCATCAACTAGTGGGCTGGAAGCTTAAATTCTTAAGTGTCAAAACTAAAAAATTATATAATAAAGCCTTCCAGATATTAGTAGTTAGGTCATTTTGATATGTATAAGGCTTCTTGTGCCCTGTGGGTATTCTGTGAAATAACCATTGTAACTAGCAAGTTTGGGGTATACAAAGAGTGGGTTATTGGGAGAGTTGTGTCGAGGCTATATAATCTCCCCTCATATCCCGAGCTAATTAAAGCCTTATGCCACCCATGACTGATTGCATTGTGTATCGTAAAAGCATCAGACTGGACGGATGATGCAAGTATTTTTTGTGCGCAAACGTGACTTATATATCTACTTGATATTCTTTTTTTGTAAAATAAGGGGGTTTGTACATAAAATGTATCAAGGTGAAATAATTTTAATAAGGAAACTTTAAATATCGTCTAGGTTGTCTTAAATATGGTGCTATATAAGCAATTAATTGTATATCTAAAGGAGATTTAAGAAAGTACTGGAAATATTTCGTAGAATACCTTGAAAGAGACCATATTAAATGCATACGTTATTTTTAGTGGTTGTTGCTACCAATCTGGCATTAAGTATCCCATGTCAAGTTGGCTTCTATC
>JACGCM010001778.1:0-19049 GCA_014058105.1 Kingdonia uniflora | reverse complement strand
TCCTTTCTCTATTTACTCTAGTTTCTACTTTACGTGATATTCATATTTTGACATGGATCCCTATTGACTGTTTAAAACTAGATTTACCTTTCTGAAGTTTCAACTATGAATTTACATCCAAGACTGTTTAAATTTACAGTCAAACGGTTTTGAAGTTGAAAACTTTGGGGCTGTCGTTCAACTTCAATCACATATGATGGTATCTCTCTGTGCAGTTCTTGGACGAAAAGCTTCGTTATTCTACTTGTCACAGTGGGGTCATCTCACCCATTTTAAAGTACCTTTAACGATCCATCCAGAATTATGACATACAAGAGAAAGACTACCAGCACCATGGACGTAATACTGCTCTCGCATACTCACTTGTGTTCATAGTGAAGATACATTCCAACTCTTTTAAAAACTCCTCGAAGCTTCAAATCCTAGCAATGAGAGCCCTATCTTTGTGTGCTCTCCATCTTGTTTAGCTCGTGTGTCGGTCATGTTCAATTCATGTGGATCACCAACTCACAACGCGTCTACTACTAATCTGCAGGATCTGAACATATCACAAAGTTTTTAGATACTTTGAGCAAAGTAATTTATAATCAACTCCTTCACGAGCCTCTGTCCTTTTGAAACATACACGGCGATATCTGCAGTCTTGCTCTAGAGAAGAGAATTTCGCTTGTTATGTTACCCGTTTCACAAGCAGTGGTTGGCTACATGTACAATAAGTCACCCCAAGGCTGTCAGGAACTTGAACTGCAATGTGCTTGATAAGCCCCTTGCTCCGTGGGTATTCTTATAGATCACACTTCACAACCACCTTATTAGTTGAACTTGAACTGCAATGTGCTTGATAAAGCCCTTGCTCCGTGGGTATTCTTATAGATCACACTTCACAACCACCTTATTAGTTGAACTTGAACTGCAATGCGTTTGATAGCCCCTTGCTCTGTGGATATTCTTATAGATCACCTTCACAACCACCTTATTAGTTCTAGAAATTTGTACATAACACCCAGTTGTACTCTGTAGTCGTTTTGTACATTGGTGAGATTGACGATCGAGAAAACCTTAGCATATGGCGAAAATATGGCAGAGCGAACACAAGACTTACAGTGATTAGATTTCATATGAGAAAGACAGTTGGATGATAACGAGATGTTGAACGAGTTTAAGATCAACACATTTAATAATGGGGTTCTTTATCAGGAGAAATGGGCAGTGGCGATCCAGATTTTGTTCCAGGGTGGGCAAGTTTAAAAGAGTACTGGGTTCGAGGCAATAGCCCCGGGAAAAAAAATTGTGATGGTTAGGAGATGACATGACGATTCTCCCTAAAACATTGGGACTTGGAATGAATTCCCATAGCTAGGTATCTATGGAGATATTTTGGCCGCCCCGGATTTTGATAATGTGCTTCGGTCTTGGTGGTGCAACAACAGGCTCAAGTCTGGGTACAGCCGTACAGGATTGAATTGGAAAAGTTTGATTCTAATGCAAGGACTTAGTTTAAAATCCCAAGGAGGGCTTGCTTCGTGGGGTCAACACATTCTTTGGATGTCAGGCCCCAAAGGATGGCATGGCATTGGAGACCATTTCATTTGGAGAGACTTTGTTCGACACATGATCTACAAAATTGGTAATGGGGCACAGGACTCTAACCCAACATAACCCTCATTTTGAAGTGGGAAAAGTTGGTAGTATAATTTAGAGTTACGGTTAAAGGAAGGTGGAACCGCGTAGATGTCCTTATGATTCACTTGTTTTATTAATTGTTAGGGTTCAATATTAAGTCGTGGAGATCAATAATATTTAGTACTTCTACTGTCATAAGCTGAAAAAAAATTATGTTAGCGGTTTTTTTCTTCTTCTTAAGGTTGCAGACTATCAACCTAAGGTTGCAGATTATGGTGGCGAAGGTCTTGCAAGCAGGAGGAAAAGACTCCACCACTACTGTCATCGCAGGACCTTACGGCTACTTGCCCCGGTAATTATTCATTATCTAATGAGTACGTCTAATTAAAAGTTTAAGTTTTCAGTTACTACACATGATGTATATATTGTTAGCGCTACATACAAATCATGCACATGATATCTATCATAGATATAGGTCTATATATCTCTATGTGTCGATCATTATGGATGTGCCCAGGTCAGACTGATGTTTGTGCATATGAGATATAACATTTAACAAAAAGTTATAAGCTTATAATATCATTTGTGTTCTAATATATCTTAATTTTCAATCCTGGTTAATATATTGTTCTTGTATTGGTACTTATGCCAAAGCATGCGTATATGCCTAGGGCAGCCACAAAATGCGACATCTACAGCTTTGGAGTAGTATTCATGGAACTGATAATGGGGAACCGGGGGAAGAAGCCGGTGGAGGCAGAATTTGGAGAAAGCAAAAACATTATTTTTTGGGTTTCATGCAAGGTGGAAACGAAGGAGGGCATTAAGGAAGTCTTAGATAAAAGGTTATCAGGATTGTTCAAGGATGAGATGTTAAGAGTTCTAGGGATATCCGCTGCACTTGCAGAACTCCTGCTCTTCATCAACACATGAACGAGGTTGTCCAGTTGCTGATCGAGTCGGATCCATGCAGGTTTGACTCTTGCAAGATTTCAAACAAGATCAAAGACTAGGATTACATTAGAATAATTAACATAGGAAGTATAAAAGCAATAACCGTCTTCTTTTCTTAAACAAAGACTGTAGGGAAGATTTTGTTTCTCTTTTGTTTCTCATATTATCACTCTTGTACATGATTTGATGGAATTAGCTTCCATAATGGACTATAAATTATTTGATTCAAATATTGTTTGGATTTGATTTTGGAACCTTATAATGTATTGGCCTTGGATTTGTGTACATGAGGAGCACACTTAAATTAAAGAATATAACTTTCAAACTAATTAAAAATAAAATTAATAAATATTTCAAACCCAGTGATATCTCCAAAAGTAATGCATACGAAAGCGCGATAGCGCATGCACAATTACTTGTTCTTCTTCAGAAGAAGAAAAATTAGACAAAATAAGAGGTACAAATTTTAGAAGTGCAGTGATTAACTTACGGTGAAAATTTTCCATCAACCAACTTGAAGCGTCCAATCTCATATATGTGAATAGGTGTGCCCTCCCATATCTAACAAAATAAATAGTTCAACTTGTGGCGGTAGAATGAGAGAGTGAACTAAGTAATAATATGAAGAATCAGAAACTCACATCCCATACTATGGTTTTTCCGTCATACCCTGCACTCATAGCTATACGAGGATTGAAAGGATGAACGTCCAAAACATAAGTCTACCCACGAGGAACCAGAATAACAGTTAGATATCAAAATTAGGGTCACATGAGCAGACACTTCAAGACGAAGTATATAAAGACAGATAATGTACGCAGTAACATAGCAAAATGAGAATTACTTTTGCATTATTTATAGTCTAATGAGAATTGAGTAACTAAAATAGCTATGCGACGAGGAAATATAGATTACTAACATCAACATAGGAAGGCCATGTACTTTCTTAAGAAACAGAGGAGCTTTTAAACAATGGGCGAACATAAACTAGGTAACACTATGAATCCTTATGTTGAAAAGCGATACTACGAAAGAAAATGTGTGTAGGCGTGGTATTGAATTCCAAAGAATAACTTTTTATCAACTCTTAATAATATAAAACGTAATAGCTTATCCTTCAAAAATAGCAAAAACACAAATCTAGAGAACTACATTTTACATAAATTTGAGTTTGTTGAGATAAATAGTCCCACATTGGACACATAGAGCCTTGCACCTCAAAATATAAGATCCTAGGGATACTCTCATTGCCAATTGGTTTTGAGATGGAACCTCACGTGTCGTGCCCAACAGCCCACATGCTCCTCCGCGTCACCCAAATATTTGTCCACGTGTTGAGCTCAAAAATTACGCCACACGCGAGGGGGCGTGTTGAGATAAATAGCCCCACATTGGACACATAGAGCCTTGCACCTCAAAATATAAGATCCTGGGGCTACTCCTCTCATTGCCAATTGGTTTTAAGATGGAACCCCCAGTTCTAATAGAGTTTATTACCTATCCTGAAACGAAAAAATCCATACCTTTTTAAGAGGTTAAAAAGAAACAAACAATTATGAAACCCACCACGATACCACCCTTGATACCAAGACATCAAGTGGAACTCGCGATAGTATCCTTCCACTTAACAATATGAGACTCAAATAATGTCCACTTAATCGTTGTGGCCTTACTCCACAAAAAATTGGAAGCTTTAATCAAAACCAAGAATAAAGCTCTACTCTTATCCTTCCCTTTAAACTTCCTTGGCGGGAAGGTATCAATGGGACACATAAGCTCCATCTTCAGAAATATGAAGCAGTTAATATTGACAAGAAAAAAGTGGGTATATTGGGATTAAAGTTCTTTAACAAAATGAACACGGTGTTGCTTGGAAAGTGGCTACGGATATTCTATAAAAATGGTTATGGGTTATGGGTCACGATATAAACGCTAAGATTGAGATGAAAATGCATGTATGGCTCGTGAATAAGCTAAACACCACATATAGTGTGGGGCAATGAAGGTCGATTTGAACAAGTAGGACGAGTTTAAAAAAAACCTTGAAATTGACACCGACTATTAGAAAAAGTTTAGTTCATGAAATGTGATGTATGATGTGATTCAAGGCAACTTCTCAAGGTAAACATGTCTCTTCATAATGCTTGTCATCTAAAACGCAAGAGAGTGATGAAGTTCTACGAAATCTAGAGGAGTAGAAGAAATTGGAACTTCTATTTTCGGAGAGGACTTTTTGATATGGAAGTGGAGAACATTTATTCTACGTATCTACAAATTCCTTTTGGTTATGATGCAGATAGGAGAAGATAAATGGAAAAGAAAGTGGGTCGTGAATGGAAATTTTATGGTGAGATCGATATTATAGGCATTTTGGTAGAACATAAGAGTGTAGTGTTATATAGTAAAGTACACTTCATAGACGATTGGTTTGGAGGAAGGAAGTTCAATTTATAGCTATCTTCTTGTATGGGGTGGTTTGGGGTAAAGGACGACTAGAGCTAAATTAAGGCAAAGAGGTATGGATGCGGATTATTTGCGTCTATTTTGTGGTATAACGCATGAGACTATTGATTACTTTCTTCATTGTCTAGTCGCAAAGAAGCTGCAGGATCACTTCCTTCACCATTTGGTATCTCTTTGGTCTTCAACAGGAGTTTTATTAAAACACCGAAAACATGGTGGTAAAAGCCATTTAGAAGGAAGATTACCAAAAAATTATTTGGGATCTTACCTCGTATGGGATTGGATGAGTTTTGTCGAAGGAGAGAAATTATGGTAATTTAAAGGAAACGCGAAGACTAGGGAAGCAATCCTCTTTGACATTTATGCCATGATTTGTTAGATATAGCTAATCAAGGTAAGGCTAGGCAGCTAGGCTAGACCCAGAAAAGAATGCCTGTGACGGGCGGGCTACTTCACAACCCCTTCAATGTGATGTCGGGTAATCTGTATATTCTTTTGTTTCCTTTGCCTTCGGGTTGTATTCTTTGCTAAAGGAGACCGTTAAAAGGGAATAATCATACATGGGACTTGAATTATTTAAGTCAAAAGATATAGATCCTCTTGAAGAACCCAAGTGCTCCCATGAATCGCCCAACTAGTATCTATGACGAATTGGATGTAGGAGAAGGGAAAGGCAATGAGGCTTCCATTGTAGAATCAATTGGGAGATAAGCGGTGAGAACATTTCAAGAGTCCACTTTTAGCAAAAGCAGAAATTTGCAAGTAATGAGGAGGTTGGTGTATGGATTGGCCAGTTGGCATTTGGATCCGCTGTTTGGAAAAGGGCCAAGCAAGCCTTAGGGGCGAGCATCAGGATGCACGTGAGAAGAGTTGGTTAAATATTTGGATATTAAGTGGTGCAAGAGGATATATATATATATTAGAAAGATCTACAAAAAATCAAGCCATCAATACGACACATTTGAAGATGTTTTAGAAAGATCTATCTGTAATCCCCTTATCATGTCAATCATCCTTACAAAAAATCAAGCCATTTTGACAATTATATTAACATTAAAATTAGAATTTGTTGCTTGGTAGGCATAGTCACGGATTACCCTATTTTTCGTGACCCAGTCGAGAAAATATTTGTTATGTGACCCTTTCAATCTTGGTAGGTAACGCAAGGTCACAATTTCATGACTCAGTAACGTAAATAAATGTTTTCGTGACCATGGTAGGTAACGAAATGTCACATTTTCGTGATTCAGTCACGTAAATATATGTTTTCGTGACCAATTTTGTTGTATTGCGTTATGTTTCATGATGTCGAAATGTCGAAATGACTTAATTTTTTGTAATGATGATCTAAATGATAAGAAGATAACATCCATACGGATAAAACTTCATAAAACATCTTTAGATTTGTCCTAACGATGGTGTGTCTAGGGGCATATCTCGAAAAGGTGTGTGTGTGTACATACTCTCAACCTGATACATCCTGTGATGAAAAATTGCAAAAGGGTATGAAAGTATTGGATGTTAACTAGCATTTGTTCACTCAATTTATCAGCTGATATTCCAAGATAGCAATATCGTCTCTGCAACTTCCAACATAATCACAACATCTTGTCCCGTTTACTGAACTCTAGTTCTTTCTAAGTATATAGAGCCATAGATTTCGATTTATAGGAGAAATCAATACCAACATAAAGTATATCACTAATAGTACTACATGTAACAAATAGTTAAGCATATCGTAGACCGTGATATTTACGCCTTTTTTATTACTCCTTTTTTTCTATTGATGGACATTGAGGGAAAATATACTTATATATTCTAGCCACACGTACTAAAGTGAACATCAACCTTTTTTTGTGAACATCTGCATTTTTATTCATGGAGGGAAAAGTTGAGAATTTTGTGCTAAACCCCTTATAGCTGACGAAAGGGACAAATAGATGATTAGAAAACTCTGTTTTGAGCAAAAATTCAATAAATTTGCACAATGGTTCTTGGATGTGGTGCGAAGAGTGTTGAACTCAAGAGTTGATGATAGTGGTGCTCTCCTATATGTACTCAAGGTCAAGACTAAAAAAATTAAAGGAGACTCTATTGGAATCCCAAGCATCATGTCAGAACAGACATTCATATACGCAATATTAATGAAGACAATTGTTTTCTACAGGTCCCTTGAAAATGATCATGATAAATTGATGAATAACGACAAGGCCATCGCCTGCAAAGAGGAGCTGAATGCAGTGAGTGTTCAAGAAGAGCCTCTTTGGAGCAAAAAAAAAAAGAGCATAGATAATAATAACATTATTGATGAAGACATTCAGATAGGCACTATTGATTTGATACAGGTCCCTTGAAAATGATCATGATAAATGATGATCATAACAAAGCCATCACTTGCAAAGAGGAGCATAATGCAGAAAGTGTTCAAGAAGAGTCTCCTTAGAACCAAAATAAAAAATAATAAAAATATAGATAACTGGTAAAGGAGAGTGACAGACATGAATAATACTTTTACAGTATGAATAAAATCAAGAGCTCCAAGGTCATTCCATCACCACAGATCAAGGCATTATTCTCATGAAACAGGATCATATAACACACTGTGAAGTACTACAAGGACAAATGTCCTCATGTCAAAATTGTCTTGGACAACTCTGCTAAAAGCGGCCAGAATTAGTCACTAGGAAGGATAATGAGTATTTCACTGCTATTCCTAACTTAGAGAAGGTGAAGAAAGAAATCATTGATCTTAACTTGGACAGGACATGTACAAAAGAGGTATTTGCGGCCTCCAGAGCTGAATAGGAACTGAAGCCCATTGGAACTTAAATGTCATTCATCTCTTCATTACAAATGTGATCTAGTCCACCCAGAATAGGGAGAAGAAAATGTGACTCAAAGATGATGGAGAAACCAAACAACAATAATAAACACCAATGACGTAATAAATACAATCAAAGTAAATCAATTAGGGTCCCAAAATTCACCAAAGGAGAATTTGAATTCTCTCTCAAAAGAATTAAATACTCTACAAAACAATCACTAAACCCCTCGCCAAATGCCTCCTTAAACAGTATTTGCTTTTTACAAATTTCCTATTCGGAAAAGGAAATAAACAATTAATAGGTAATATCCTAATTACAATAGAGAAAGAATTGGAAACTACGAAAACTAAAGATACTGGGAAGGATGGTTTTAGATATGTCATATGTGAATGTTGATTACAACGGAACAAAGTTAAGGAGTAGTTCTCTCAACGTATGAAATGTTGATTCTACTTTATCAACCAAAAATTGCAAAACTAAAGATTCACTGAGTTTATCTTTCTTTTTGCAAGGCAAGCCGGTTTTATATAGGGATTCGTAACCCTAAGTTTCCAACCCCATGAGGTTTCGAACCCACGACCTCTCTCTAGGTGGAGGGGTACAACCACCACTGGGCCAAGAGCCCAATGGTAGACTGAGTTATCTTATGATCATATAAAACAAATTTGATAAGAATGATCTGAAATTGTACCAGCAATCAAGTGGATGACCTTTATGTTTTGTTGCTTCATTCTAATGCTGATTTATGTTAATACCTTCTAATAGAAAATATGAACACGATTCTGTATAAAGATGTGTAAGGAACTTTTGATTTAGGATCAAATATCTTGATAATAGCATATCTGACAGAGTTCCGGCTAAACCCAGTTTAAGCTATAAAGGTTAAGAAAATGTTTGAGCGCTTACAGATTCACTATGACCGGTCAAAGAATGGACTAAGCTACCATCAACTGCATTCCAAACACAAATTCGGCAATCTGCATCAAGGAACTTTATAGAGTAAGAACTAGGGACATCAATGATAAAAATATTACCTTGTTTTATTTTGTCTGTAGCTTATCTTTTCTTATTAAGGGCAGCAGGGGTGCTGTTTTCCCGCTCTGCTCTTTTCACGTAACTGTTCTGATTAATGAAATACTATCGCTTAGTTAATCAAAAAAATGTATATGCTAGACATCATACTGCCAGAGATCTATTAGACTTCTTTCTTTCTAGTATATGCTAGCATCATACTAGATATATGCTGCTTGAGACGGGAACTATATATATGCCAGCATCATACTGCTAGACATCTTTCTGTCTTTAATTTTTTTTTTCTTTTTGAGTTGGAAGCTGCCTGAGACAGGAACTGATGCAGGACCTCTTGATTTTCCAAGCACTAGCTCTACCATTACTTGTTGAGACATTATGATCCAATTACAAGCCCATGTTCACAGATGAACAAATACAATGCAATGAGCCATAAGCTAAGCCCGAATAGCAAGAAATAACAGTTGTTCCAAGATCCAGTACAAAGGGTAATGGCAAGAATGAGGTGTGAGTTGATTTGGAGTTGTAATTTGTTATCATAGCAAGATATTCTGTTTTTAAAACGAAATCAAATGTATTAAGACAATAAAGCAGATATCTATATCCCTCCACGAGAGAATAAAAGATATAAAGGTGATTGTCATATTGTTGGAGAAAACATTGTTAGAAGGAAATTTGTATTATATGTATCTTCCCATACTCAATTCACACCTCACCGACTCTATATCCACATACCATGGGCAAGCATGCTTTAAGCATTTATACGCTTTTTCTCTTACATTTAAGATCGCTAGTGATATTGCTGAATTTCAATGTGTAAAATGTGAGCTTCCTAAACTCGTATTTTAATAATTTGCATGAAAAGTAGTAATTGCTTTACTTGATCCTACGATGCTTATACAAAAAGACGGGGGTCACAGTAGACCTGGCTTTTCAACTATTTCAAAGTGTCACCTTCAACTCTCATATGCGCTAAGTATATGCTCAAGAGTCAAGACATGTTTAGACCTAAGGTTGTAAGTTGGGCAACACGAACATTCCTTCCCTGAAACCACCCATCTGGCCGTCTCTAAACTCCTCACTCAAATCCTATATGTACAGGACCACATCATTGGGTTCAACTTCATCTCTATAATTGAAGTTTCTAGTAAAATATATCCACAAATAATAAATATGTTAACACTTTCTTATACTGTGATGTCACGGGTCATGTCATCACCCACCCGCGACGTGTCTCTCTCCTTTCAAAAACCAAATTCTGCTCTAATTATGAGTTTATTAAATTATGTGTATTTGCATGCATGAAAAGGAACTACTTTCCTATTTAAAATAGAATTATGATTTCTAAATTAAGAACACCCTTGTGTTCTATAAACGGACGCTTATGTTTATTAGGGTTGTTTTGTATAAGAAAAGGGTTTTGTTCAGTTCAGAGAAAAACTGTAGACCCCAGTTTATCAATTTGATTGAATCTCTGAATGTGTATTTTTTTAGTTTCATCATATTGAAACTTAAATGTGTATTTTCTTAGAAATCAGATTTTATTCTACTTTTATATGATTTTCTTTCAAATTTTTGTACATTAATCAACTAATTTGCGACGATAACAACTCCTAATTACAAGAACAGAGGAGCAAAAAATGTTCAAACCATTGTAAATCGCCCATATATCTAGATTGATCAATTTACAGGAATCCTTCACGGATTGCTTGTGGGTATGTGGGTAGAAGGGGAGGGGAAGAGGACGTACTTACAAGCAAATAAATCACTTTCCAGATTTTCTCAACATGGTGACAACCCCCAAAAATCTAAATGAATTTTTAATAACTCAAAAGTTAAGAATATATTCCGTTCAGACAAAGAAGTGGGAGGGGGACATAGAGAAAGAGAGTAAAGAATACTCACTGACAACAATCCAGTAATCTAAAGAAATTCACATTTACTCAACAGTAAAAAAATGGTCTCTAGCAAAATATACAAAAAGTAGTACAGTTACTATGAAAAGCTGGTATGCAGGGCAGAAAACTTAAATAAAGAGCAATATAATGTTCGTTATATAATATCTCCTCTCTGGAAAGAAAAATTGAACAAACAGTAAATACTTACCCATGATGGCAGCAAGCACAAAACGGTTATCTAAGCTCCATACTATCATATTAACACCACGAGGTGTTGGAAGCAATCTTTGTCGTGGGCCTCCACGAGAAATTTGAGGGGGCATGGGTGGAGGTGGAACTTTGAGATGATATGCACGTGTCCATCGTCCAACTTTACCCTAAAAGAACAATCAAATCTCTTTCTAATTTAATTACGTCTACATTGTTTAAATCAAAATCTTAAAGAAAAATCTGTATCTAGATAGAAAAAAAAATTCAACAATAAGGAGATCAGAAAAGCATACGCTGAATTTAATCTAAGATTAAAGCTCACATGAGATCTACGTGATCTTGGAATCCATATAATTGCGCTGCCATCACGCGAACAAGTAACTATGTTGTCCTGAGCAAACCTGGTTAATAGAAAACATTCAAGTTCGGTGGATCTATTATCAATTAAAGGTTACACTTCTTTTGCAATACATGAGCTTCGAAAAAAGGCAGTTGATGAAATACTACAAAATGAGAGTACTTGACTGGAAAAAGCATAAACTTAGAATCAATGTCTATTTAGAGTTAGACAGCCACTTAATATATGAAATAGTCATTTTCCCTAATATTTTCACAACAAACCTCATCATAGTGGACCCTTATTTCTTACTTTCTTATTCAAGAAGTTTCCTTAATCAACTCAAAGCTTCCCCTCTCGTTCCTCTTTCTTTCTTTGATAGCTGTGAGTTCATTCAGCTGAAAACCCAAGTTGTATAATTTTTGCTTACTAAACAAATAGCCATTTTATAACAGTTCAAATAGTTTTTTGTTTACTAATTTTCTTCTACTTTTTAGAGTAGTAATTATAAAGATAGAAGAAAATAAAGGGAGAAAGAGAAGGATTTTTTTTTTTGCTAAGCAAAGATTTTTATATACATTATGATAAAGAAAAGTATATGGAGGTAGGATACCACAAAATATGGAGGGAGAAGAATTACGTAGAAAACCTTTAAATAGATGGAAAATCACAACATCCTGGGAGGATTTTTGAATGAGAGGGTTTATTGATGATAGATAGGGTTGAATGCATTGATTGAATACAAATTTTGACAGTAACACTAGATTTTAATAGTAGAAGTCATAGTGTTAAGGGGATCCAGAGTGAGAGAGTGTCCAGTCCTTTCAAATGAAGGCTATGTCTTGTATTTATGGGCAAACCCTAGGTAGTGTAAGCTGTTAGTGAGCTATCTTGCCAGCTGTATACTATGATATCATCATTCCCTCTTAACGCATGGGTTGTTTGTACTCCCTCTAAGGGGTACGAGTTAGTTATAGGTGTATTAGTATTACATACCCCCTAAGGGGTCTTGATACTTAATGCCCTTGGGCGCCACACATGGGTTGTCCGTGCCCCTTCTGAGGGGTACGATTTAGTTATAGTTGTTTTAGCAGTACATACCCCTTATAAGGGTCTTGTCACTTAATAAATGAAACCAAGTTCCCTCCTACGTTCTTTTTCTCTTGTGCATTTTATCTTCACTCTAAAGATATCTCAAAGATTTAGTTTTATTACAAAAAAATAAATAAAGATTGGTGTGTCGAGTTTCCTTTTAGCAGCTGTATCTACAAATGAGTATAATGTTAGATGTGATAACTCCCTCAACGAGTTTCTACGTACTCAACCCCTAGCTAAACGGCCAATGAAATTGCTGAATCCCCTAGAAGATTATTTTTTGAGAAGAGGGTAAATACAAGAAAACAGACCACTTGTTTTTAAAGTTATCAAATTGCTTACTAACGGACCATGAAGTTTTGAATTTTCGAAGATTCTCCTCCTTTGAAGCCTCCGTTATAGAAGATCTTGAAGTCACAGCACAACCGCTACACAGCGAGGCCAGGACAAGATTAGCATGTTAAGCGTTGGCAAAGAATTCGTTACTAGAATGGAACAGAGTATACCTGAATTGTACATAATTTACATCATTTTCATGGCCAGCCAGCACGTCCATCTCATGATTGGGTTGGTCAGGGTCGTCTGTGCTGGATTTACAAGCATTCCAGACCTGCAAGTGTTTGGTTCGCGAAAAATCAACTCAGCTACATGTATAGCTAATCATACTATGAACAAAAATATTAATATAATATATATCGACATTGTACACTAAAACTTCACTTAGGGTGTGTTTGATTCGTTGGTTCTAATGGAAAATGCTAGTCTTCTTGAGAAAAATGACCTTTTCTGCTGTCTGATCTTTAGGGAACCAGAAGAAGAAAAAAAATCAAGCTTGGAAAATATTTCTCAATTTTGACACATTTCTTTTCCTCGAACCCATGGGACAAAAACTCACGCCTGTTTTCTGGGGGCTATTTTCCAGCAACATAGGCAAATCAACATGTGTCTCTCTCAAGATTCCTCTTTACCGCGAATTTCCTATGTCACTTCGAATCTCCTCTCTCAAAGGATTTTTCCTATCCATACCCTATAAAACTGGATTTCTTCTACCTGGAATCATAGATAAACACCATCTTCTACATCAATTTTTGCTAAGGGATTCATCTCTATTAAGACTCTAATCTCCTAGACTCCAACTTATTCTTTCTGTGTATATGTATAATGATAAACTCCCATCATCTTGGCTTATCAAGATTGTGTTCTTTGCAATTAATGTTATTTCTTTACTCCTTTCTTGTAGTAGTTTCATTTATTATTAAGAACTTATCCTTGTAAAAAAGATTTCTAAACCCTAATAAGATTAAAAAAGCTTATCCCCCATCGAAATAGAACAAATTTTATATGATTCCCAGTTGGACAATGGCTGAAAGGAGGAATTGCTAGGTAAGGATTTGGATAGTAGACTTTTCGAGCTTGAGGAATTACTAGGTAAGAATCAAATTTTATATGATTCCCAGTCGGTCCTACATATTTTTCTCCTAAAACCAAATTCATTTGTTCGAAGCTTAAGGGAGGAGGATAGTAGACTTTTCAAGCTTGAGGACTTTTGCTTATGGTACATTATAGAGTTCATATTGGAGTATGAAATTTCATGTAGTCGGATAACTTAGCAACACTGGCTATGAGCAAAGTCCAGTTTTATATCCATTTCAATTCAAAGTCCAGTTATGTTATAAATGTACTGAGTCTCATTTCATGGATATTTGCGTCATGATTTGTAGCTAAGTTGGCTGAAGTTTCAAATTGATAATCATTTTCCATTGGAGAACTACGGGCGAATTAAACAACAAAAAACTGGAAAAACCAGATTTTTTCAGTATACAAATCAAACAGCTTTTCTTTATTTTTTTATGAGTTTTTCCAAGAATAGTTTCCATGAGATAATGAGATTTTCCCAAGAATTTTTTCTCCCAGCAATCAAACACCCCTATAGTGAAATAAGAACTCAGAAACCAAAAAGAGAGGAAAAGAGTAATGCAATGCAGAAAATAAAATCATGAGAGTTTACCCTTGCTGAAGTGTCTGAACTGCCAGTAACAAAAACAGTTCCACTAGAATTATATGCGCAACATAATATTTGATGGTTCTGCACACCGGCACATGATGAAGGACCATTACTCTTCCCTGCATAGTTTTGATGTTGTAAGTTGAGACTGCAAAAAAGCCTCCAGTGAAACAGTAGCCCAGATTACATATAATTAAGTCACGCAAACTAACCAACTGATGCATCCGACGGCTTCGGCAGGTAGATTCTTAGACTGGGCTGGGAATATCTAGCATCCCATATGCGACATGTTCCATCATCAGACGACCTAAAAGGGGAGAAAGAAAACATCGCACGGTAAGCCGCAAAAGAAAAGCATCGCATAGTCGCTAAATAATAAGCTTCTGCACAGAGAAAATGCTGGGACTATGCATATAAAGATGAACATTCAATAAGATATACCTCATAAGACAAGGAAATAAAGAAATCTACCTGGTCATAGCTAAAAGAAAAAAATAATGAAGATAATAATAAACAATGCAAAACGCAAGGTTGAAATAACATAAGGCTAGGAATTGCAGATTGTGTGTTTGTGTCTTATAATTATACCTCAAAGCTAAGAGTGTAGAAACGTTTACCACATAGAGAATAAAGTGGTCCAAGAATTACATTTGATGCCCCAAGACCTTGAGAGCACACCCGCAAATTTATCTTTATACAATTTTTGGATTTTCTTGTTTTACCTTGATATAGCAGCAAAGAAATGGGTGCACACGCGCAGTTTAACAATGATACAACTACCACAATTGCCCAGTGCATCTTCAACCTCCAGAGATATCAAAGACAAAAGACCAATTTTCTGTTCCAGATTATTTTCTAGTACACCTGCTATATTTAATATTTTTATATGGCATATTTATCTATTTTCTTCTGGAATAAATTTTACTTTAGAAAAATAAATATTCCAAGCACTTTTTCTTTTGAAATGTGTGCCTCACAAACACATCAAGATTCCCAAACATCCAGTCCTTTTTCAGAAGGGAAAATGGAATTATTCAAATACAGTTCATGATACACTTTTATTAGAGCTATATCTGAGTATACCACCACATTTTACTTATTTTTCATTTATAAAATCAAAAAATGCTCACTTAGCGGGAAAAAAATCTGGGTATACCATGATGAGTCCTAATTTTGACGCCAAAGGCAAACCTAAAGAAGTGTCCTTTAATTAATAGAAAATGTATTTCGAACTACTTTGACAAGAAGAAAATTTTGAAAATGTTTCTATATCTAATAGTTCAGTTTCAAATAACTGAAAACCAAAATATATTGCAAAAAATCCCACAATGAAAGTTTAGAGCAACAATGAAGTGACTTCAATTTAGCAACCAAAGTGAATTAACTTGAAGATTGTACTTACGACAAAAGATGGTATATGGAGAAAGGCCTAGGACTAAATGCAATTGCAGTAACAGCTCCAGTATGTCCCCTTAATACCGAAATTGGCATCCCATCTGGCAAACGCCACTGTCGCAAACCAGAAAGAAGTGTCAAATTGACAACAACAAAAAAGCATAGTAACAGAGCACATAAACATTTGGTGTCACTAGTAGAAAAAGATCTTACAACTCTAATAATGAAGTCATTAGAAGCTGATGCCACAACAGTGTTATTTGAACTCACAGCCAAGTCCGTAATATCACCCTTTATACAAAGAATAAAAAAGAACCAAATAAGATAATGAAAGAAAAAAAACCGTGAATGTAATGCACTAGTAAAGAAATTGGTTCTCTAACTCACTTCATGTCCGCGGCAGCTAGCCAAGCAAAATGCAGTTTCCATGGACCAAATTTTTACAAGCCGATCATCCGAACCAGTAATCACATATCTACCCGAACCATCAAATATAGCTGCAGCACATGCCAAAAGAAAAATAATATAAGTAACAAGATCATGCATGCCCAAGTATACATGTAAAACTAACAGGGGTACTGGCAACAAATAGAACCGAACAACTTTTCGAATCATGATCACTGCACGAAAGTCCAAGAGATATACTCATCTTTTGACTTTTTTGGTAGCTATTTAGCCCGGAGGCTAAAGCTTATGCTACCTTTTTCAGCCACTAAAAACTCCTAGCTCCTAGTCTCTACCTCATTAGAAACAATATCATATACCGCCAACATAAACCCTTATTATCAACTAATAGAATCAATAGATACTTTAGAACTTCTACAAAAGACTCCTACTGGCCTGCTTCAACTTTAGCATCAAAGCGAGTTGTACATAAACTTTAGGAACTAGTCATCCACCGAGATTCCCCCAAGGTACCCAGTAATGGAGGTCATACTTCGTGGAGTTGATCCCCTTTGAATGATGTTGAGCACAAAAAAGAGATGTAGCCGATGAATATTTCAAAGTAGGAGAATAAAGACTAAGGCACACATGGAAGACAATATCAATAGAGAGACAAGCTGTTTGAGTTTCTAAGGTATGAAAACAAATAGTAAACTACATAGCACATATGAAAGAAAATTTACATAGGAAGATAGGAACTTGTCAGTTTATATGAGAAAAAAGACACGCATGAACACACAAATGATGGTGGTGATGGAGAAAGTGCACGGTTATGGGTGGCAGATACAGGGAAGTGTTAGATTTGTAATTAGGATCACAGTTTCAAGCTTTATTAGTAAACATCACACCACTTCCACACGCCTATAAGAATCAATGCACTTGCATGGAGATAGAAACTCAATAATAACTACGAGTACAAAACCAATGCTTTTGCAATAATTTAATACGTGCCTCCAATCAAACTTATAGGTCTAAAACCTTTCAACTCCTCTGCCCCTGAGATCTTTGGGATACATTTGCCTCATAATATATTAAAAGAATGATGAGATACATTTACAACCCATGAGGGGGTATAATTGGGTAGATCGCAGTTTATGGTACCAAAAGTCAATGGGAAATGCCTACGCTTTGAACCATTGATTATGTAATTGAAAGTAACCCATTAAGTTATTATTTTTTACCATAAAAGTTGTATCAAGGGATCTAGAAATTCATTTTGGATAACTAAACCTTCTGAAACTGTTTCTTATTGTATGCAAGAATAACATATGCCTGAGAAGAAAAAAGACATTGGATGTGTGAAGAATTTTGAAGTACTTTTCCCCCGAATGTATTTAATGTATTACATTCTCTATATAATTTTTGTGATCTAAAACTTGGGAGAGTGAAGGAGTACGGCGAGTTGGAATTATCATTTCCGGAGAGATCTTTTTGATAGGAAGTTTGAGGATCTTGGCTTTATGATCCAAAAACTACCCTGGTTACGATTTGGATGGGTGAAGACAAATGGAAATGGAAGTAGGTTGAGAATGGGAAATTCATGGTGAGATGGAATGGTGGATTCCCGAAATGCTTAGTTTGAGGGAAGATATTCCATCTAAAGTAGCATTTTTAACTGGTGGGTGGCTTGGGGCGAACAACAACTAGAGATCAACTTAGACGAAGAAGTACGGATGCGGATGGCTTGGGGGAACAACAACGAGAGATCAACTTAGACGAAGAGGTACAAATACAGAACATTTGTGACTACTTTGTGGTTTTGCAGATGACTCCATTGATCATTTACTCTTGTCTGATTGCGATGGAGGTGTAGAATCATTTCATTAATCTTGTTGGTGTTTCTTGAATATAAGAACAGGGTTTTATTACATCGTTTAAAAGTGTGGTGGTGCAAGCCATTTAAAAGAAAAAAACTGGTAAAGTTCTTTGGATCTTACTTTGCACTCGATTGGGTGGATTTTGTAAGAAGATGAACGATAGACACTTTGTTGATAAAGTTAAGACTGTGAAAGAGATAGTTTCTAACATATACGTGATTATCCTGTATTAGATTTCTTCACCCATATTCATGAAGGGGGTCAAGTAAGATCTTGTCACACGATGGAAGGATTTAGTTATCGGGAATCCGATTTGATATTGAGTGTTTTGTATTGTGTAAGGATTTAAAAATCAAGTTTTCAAATGATTTAACAAAGCCACGCCAAATACCCAATAGACCAGAAAAGTTATAAGAAATGATCGCACGCCTTTCTCAAAACCGAATAATGAAAAGGTGATTAATCAATAATTTCATCTACTAAACCACAAATTATACCCAAAGGATCTACATCTATACATCTTCGTCTTAGTTCGTGAGTCACCTACCAAGAAAAGAAGGCTACATTAGACGAAAAAAATTCATCCAAACCAAACGTCTCGCAAGGTTCACAATTCGATATCCACGTCTTAGACTTTTAATTTCCATCAAATTCCTACACATCGATCATATTATAACTTCCCATTCTCGGCCTACTTATACTTCTATTTGTCTTCTTTAATCCGTATCATTACCAAATTTTGACTTATAGAACCAAAGTCGTCCACTTCCCTATCAAAAATATTTATTTGAATATGGAAGCTCATATAGCCCCCCCTCTCCTAATTCATAGATTTCCTCCATACAAATCGCCCCTCAATTTAAAATGTGCAACTTTTATGCAATAGTCACTATTATATGAAATAAGAACGGGTAATAATTGGTGAAATTGAAAATGAACTTTTGGCAAGCGTAA